>CM046879.1:370396592-370976187 GCA_025667525.1 Glebionis coronaria | reverse complement strand
AAGTTAAATCTGATAGAAAATTCAGAACATGAGTTTTAAATGTTTCTAAGCTGTTTTGATTTCATTTGAGATCGTAAAATTTTAACAAATATTATTTTACAACTAACGAATACTAGTTGCATGTGAAAATATTTAAAAATAAAAACAGTACAGGATTAGCAATTACCGGATTAATGGTGTAATTTAAAAACGAATTATATACTTTCTTAAAAAGCATGTTGTGTCGAGTATCTTACATAGAATACACATGTGGATTGTTTTATTATTTTCATATATATGACTCATTTGTCATTCGATGTTATTTTATTTTCGTTTTCTTCTAACCTTCCACTGATTTGAGTTGAGTTTTGAAGTTTTGCCTTCACATTCTTCGTTGACATTCTTATCGCGTATCTCATGACGTTTTCGTCTAAACCTTATAACCCTTTGAAAACTTAACAACTTGTAACCATTTCATTGGTTGTTTTATGAGCTACTATTTGCCACTTTTTGCAAAACTTTGACTACTTTATACGTTGTCATAATGTCATATTATAAATAAATCTGATATTGTTTTACGATTATTTTCACCAATTATTTTTACTTTGGTCTTATAAAATACTTTTCGTAAGATTAAAAGTTGCTTATTAAGTATCTCACAAATTACTTGTATCCTATAAATTTATAAACTATTTTTAAATTCCATTTTACAAATGGCATGGTTTATATATAAACATAAGAAATGTAATACTTTTCGACGAAACTGAGCACTGCATTGCTATTCCTAAATTATACATGGCCTGATCACCTATGTCTAATTTAGAAGGAGCCATGCTAGGCTGAATAGTAGTCACCTTAAAAATCTTGATAATAATCAACTTTTTACTTGTATTTATTATAAAGATAAATAAAATGAAATAAAAGGAAAAGTAGTTTTAAAAACCTTTATATTTCATGCAAGTAGCGCAATTTCTATGCATCCGCATATGTTTTCTTACCTTTTCTTGAACGAATTACGCGCTTACGAATACGTTTTTACTCGACAATTGTTTTTCCACTTGTTACTTCATTTTGTCTTGTAACTGATTTCTTTTGACCGTTCGTCTAATTACTGACTGTTGATAAATGACTTGAAAGTCTCAATGTTTTATCCTTCCTTCTCGTCCAATCTTCTTTTATGCGACTGGGTAGATCTTTGGAATGTCTCCGCACGTGAATAATGAATTATCACTAGAGTGATTTCCGTCTATCCGGGATGACGTCCGTCACTCTCGTTTGTCTCGAAATCCACTCTTGTGAACCGTGCTTTGACTTCTCTCTTTAAACACTAACATCGTTCATTTGATTTGTTTTAATTACAAGTGATTATTAGGAATTTTATTTATTAAAATTTTTGCATGGATCTTCTTTTCGATCATGTATCGAACACCGCTAAGTTAACGAGCTGATATTGGTGAACCATCAACCACACTAACAAAATTGACAACTTGTTTAATCTATTATTTCTTATCGTCTTACCATCAACGCCTTTATTTTATTATTCTCTTTAAGAATTCATACGACATTTGCTTCGTCCCCTTTTGTACCGCTGATTTCGTACTAATTGTTGACTATTATTTCCATTCGTATTCGTTTGTTATCTTGTCACATTTTGAAACCGAATATATCCCATATTTATTTTGAAATAATAAACACCTTTATGTATTTCTACAAAGTATTATAAATTTTTTATGGAACTTGTCTACATTTTCAAATGATTTTCAATTATCGAAATAACCATTACAAGTAAAAGGTCAAATTTATACATTATATTTTGTATAACTAAAACTAATGTTAAAAATAAAATTATGTTCTACCTTTTGAACTAATTGACTTATCATACTTTACTTTTAATGTAATGAAATTACCGGTTTAATTTATATTCCTAATAATAATTTAATTTGGAAATTATATCTTCTAATTGTAACCAACAATATGAGTTTAATTTATAAAATTCATGTCATTCTTTCAAAGTTTCTTAAGACAACCAAAATAAATTATGAAGCTATTTAACTTCTATTTTTAATATATCATCTTTATCAAGAAGGTACTTCAACTGAGTTTTAATGTAATACCAAATCCGGGACGGATAATTGTGACAAACATTATTTTAATGTTAATATTTAATTCTTTCTTCGCTCTCATTTTTCTAGTATTGGGAATTATTATGTTTTACGGTTACGTGAGTCGAGATCCCTCGTCAATCGTCAACCTTAAATCATTTTACCACATCTTGTCCGTTTATGCGTTTATTGAATTCATTTTTATCTCGTTTTGTTCCTCGTATTGAAGATCACTATTTTAATCTGAGTTTAAAATGAATCTCGGGAAGCAGTGTATAAGAAGAAACGATAAGTGTCACTAGGATTTATGCGTGTACTTGTGGAATGATTGAGGACCGAATCTCTTAAGGAATGGAGTTAATAAATTCGTTACAACCTCGAGGAGTATGTTGAAGCCGACACCGCAAGTGGAAAGACTTGTGATCAAGTGGTTATTATCAAGGGTTCGTTCAAGGTTTTCTCGATGATTAACGATGGAAATCTATACTTGATGTTATTGTTCGACCTTTTATTTTTATGTACTTATGTGGTATGTGATCTTGTCAAATGATCGTAAGTTGTGAGAACTTGAGACGGCATCATCCGATGACGTTCGATCATGTAGAACATATATTATGTAATATCTTTTTGACTTTCAACGACGATGTTTATTGAGACTTTAATGCGCGTTGGCGAAAGTAAGATGGTGTCTTTGTATTATCTTTTGAGTGAGGACCGGCGTGTGAGCACCCTCCGATGACGAAAATGTTTTCTTGTTAGTTCTTTTTGATGTGTGTCCATGGCTATCCGGCCGATGGATATCCTTTAAATTACAACCTTCCTTTTTACTGGACTTACCCGAAAATCCTCTCATCTATTCTTGTCGTCAAATTAGCTTCGTGTGATTCATAAAATTTTCATGTGTCGAGCTTGACGGGTGACTTGTGGATAAGGACTTATTTATTCCTTTTTGGTGAGATACAACTTGACGACAAGTTGCGTTTTGTAAAAGAACCAGTGGAGATCGTGGATCGAGATTCACGTGGGAACGTGAAGACTTCTTTATAAGGAATGCCGTCATCCTTCCGGGTAGTGATCAACTCGTGTATGAGGTGAGTTGAGCGCCGGGACGTCGCTCCCTTAAGGTGATGAGGATGTAAAACCCGTAAAAATAAGGTCATATTTTAATTCTACTTTCAATTATTTTGAAGTATTTTATAACTTTAAATATTATTATGTTTAACGGTTTAAGTTGAAACCGATATTAAATATTATATTTTAATATTTTGACGAGCAACGAGGACTACTAGTGATCGCGATACCGACGGATGCCCACAATTTTATATTTTATTATCAATCGTTTCGATATTTAATATTTTCGACGATATCGTTTTAATTACGTATCGAGTCGTTATATTATTATTTTTTGTGTGCGTTTAAACTCTTAAGTATTTTTACGAAACCCAAGTCCCGTAAATATTTGTAAAATTTACTTTTAGTCATTTCCCGCTTTTTAACTAATATTTACATTTTGGACCAAAACTATCACAAATTGGCAAAAACTACCCTAACTCCACACTATAACTAACACTTCCACTAACACTTTTCTTTTAATAAATTCATTTAACAAAAACATCAACTAACTTCTTCTTCTCCCTTTGTTTTAGCCATCCACCATTAACACAAAAAAACACCATGATCAAAATTTTTCTAGCTTGATCCAAGAGAAACTAAAACAAGTCCCATCCTCCATTTTCAAAGGGCTACAATTTGGTATAAAATTTTCATACATGCAACCATATAAATTTTTCAAGAAAAGTTGGTTATGTTTGATCCAAATTTGTTGTATGCTTGTGTTAGTAGTGATGATCAAAAGATTTTCATGCAATATTTTTATTAAAAAGTTGATTTTTAATTTTTGGGTTTTTGATTTTGATGATGATGCAAGTGTTAGGGATGGTTCATGATGATATTAGGGGTGTAGGATGATGAGGAAAATTGTTAGAATTGATCAAAAACATGATTTTGTGGGAGATTTTGAAAGGTGGTTTTGGGCAGTAGGTTTGAGGCCGTTTTTGGGGGTCTTACTCTTTGATAGTCACTTAACTAATTGGATAGGGTGGTAGAGAATTTCGTTAGCTTCGATTTCATATAAAGTAGGCCTTCCAACTCCAAACGAGGCGGAAGATACACTAGTTTGATTTTCGTGTACCGGGAGACGAGTGTCGACACAATCCGAAAATTGTTGTCGATATTTGGATCGAATCTCGGGGACTATAAAATTAGTTTCAAAATGGTCAAAATGGTTTCGTAAGTCAAGGTCGCTAAACTGTCCGGATTTTGTGATTTAGAAATGAGTCGGGCAGGGAACTTTAGAAGTAAAATCTTTTAATGGGCTTTTGAGAGGACTTTCTATATATGGTAAGTAAGTTCTCTGAGTAGTATCATAAATATTTGATATGTTTAAGTATGGGAAAACGGCTTGGACATTCGGTATGTTCCGGCAGATTTTTATTAAAGGCATATAATAATAAAATGAATATATAGGAGAGTATAATAGAACCACTTGCATAGTTTTCTCTCGAGTTGTCGTGATTTTATACTTGAGTTTGATTTTATTAAGTATCATTTATTTCTCGAGTCTATTATTAATGTACACACCTTATTTGCTAGGTTGCGGTTGTCGTGTTTTTCGGGCATCTACTATCGTCGGCGATCGACTTCAACTACTATAAGTACTAAAGTGAGTCTAAAGCTTCGCTTTATACTAGTTATAAAATGATTTTAAACCCGCGAGGGGGAATACATGTTTTTATAAACTTAGAACACAAGATTTTTATGGTATGCTTTATCCCTCTATGAATGGACCCGTGGTTTCCTTTAAATTGCATTAAGTGATTGCCTTAGTTAAAACCTCAATTATGGACCGTTAATTAACCTATGATGGGTTAACCGCTAGTACAATTAATAGATCTATGGGGGAAGCCGCCCCGGTTCAGTTTTTGTGGACTTGTCATAGAAGCTTAGGCCCGACCTCCACACTGTTTGAGCATATTGTATTGAGAAGTCAGGTATACGGAAATGTACCAATAATCTGGAGGTAACCGACAATTAATAAATCTCTCGTCTTATTAGACTGATATAGGAGTGTCTAAATGCTCAGTTCCATGAGCTTATTGCAATTTATGCTATATACAATTATCATTGTTGATGCAAATTATTATTTGATGCTTATAAGCATGCCACAAACTTATAATCTTTGCTTGTGTTCAAAATTGATTTCATAAACCTATAGATTCACTCAGCATTTTTGCTGATCGTTTTACTCACATGTATTTCAGGTAATCAAGAAGTGGAACATTGGAGGTCACGGGGAATGAAGTTGTGCACTGCTTTTGTTGTTCAAACTCTTTGATTTATTTATCGTTCCATTTTCAAAACAAACCAATATGTTGTTTTAACTTATCTTTTGGTAACGATTACTTGGGACTACGCTACTCTGACAAATGTTTTAGGAACGATAAATCTAAAATGTCTCTTTTCGAGTCGTTCTTTATAAATTATTTGTTGTTGTATCAATGTTTAGCACCCAAAGATGTATTCCACTGCGTGTAAATTTGGGGGTGTTAAAATTTGACTGAGCATTCCTTGCACCATTTGTTCTGTTATTTGCGTTTGATCATTCATTTGTTGATTTTCTTCCCTGTTTTTCAGTATTTGTTGTTGCTCTAAGAACTGCTCTTCCTCGATTCTTCTTGCAAGATCTTCATCATATTTCTCTTGTTCCTTTTCTTCCCTGTTTTTTAGTATTTTTTGTTGCTCTAAGAACTGCTCTTCCTCGATTCTTCTTGCAATTTCTTCATCATATTTTTCTTGTGCTTTTTTAGACTTAAATTTTGGCTCTTCTACCATAATTGATTTTCCCTTATCCTTTAGAACAACATTGGATGACAAATACTGTCTTTTACTTCTTCCAATTTCAATCCCTTTATTTGTCTGTGCTTGTCTCCCAGTAAATACACTTGTAGGAGCGATAGTATCTGAAACAGGGGAAACTATTGCTATTTCAGGTGAAACTCTTGCTTTTTCAGATGAAACTCTATCTTTTTCAGGTGAAACACTTTGTTTTTCAAGTGAAACTTTTTCTTGTTCAGGTGAAACTCTTTCTTTTTCAGGTGAAACTTTTTCTTTTTCAGGTCAAACTCTTTCTTTTTCAGGTGAAACTCTTTCTTTTTCAGGTGAAACTGTTGTTTTTTCAGGGTAAACAATTACATTGGCACAGGAAACTATTGTATTTTCAGGTGCACAATGTGTCAGCACAATCGCCTATGTTGTGACTACCCTTATCACTTAAGTTGTCACTTACTTTATGAACACTATCATTTTTAGCGTTTGACTTTGGATAATCATAATATTTAGTTTTCTCACTGTCATCATCTTCATTCCCATCATCAGATGATAGAACAAAACCTTTTCTTTTCCTCCTCTCAACTTTATCAAGTCTTGTTTTTAAGAATTCAATAGCCACACCCTGCTCCTTCACTTGTTTTTCCAGTTTTGTATTTTGTGTTTGAAGACTTTTACACAACACAATCAATTGACTAGTTGATAGATGTTGCAAACTACCCTCACCTACGTTGCCATAATCCTGCCTAGCTTTCTTCCTTGTCTCAGGCTCGACATCCTCACCCATCCTACTCTTGACACTGGTGCTATGATCCTCCTCTACCACTGGTATACCCCCACTTGTTGATAGTATTTTCGTCCTCTGGCCTTCTATTGGGTTGCAGAAGTTCCAACTCGAATGACTCAATAATAGGTTGGGTTAATGGGACCGATCTCCCAGAAAAGTTAGTTGTGTTTGGTTTTAAGGTTGTGAATAATTTTTCTTTGTGATTGCCCATCATAAAAGAATTTTTATGTTTGATCTCTCCATCCATGTCTATAAGCACAGTCAAAAATCTTCGGTACATACAAAAATTTTTCTTCCCTTTAACATTTTTCAACATACCATCGAAAATCATTTACGAAAAATTGTATCTTTGCCCTTTTGCCAAACATACTATTGCAGTGGCTATATTACTTTCAAACTCATTAAATGATGTTGTTTTTGGGCTTAAGCATTGTTGTATTGTATGTATCAAATATTTTCAATGAGGGGCAAACTATCGTGTTAAAAAGTTTGATTTCAAATCTTCATCAATATTATGCCCCAACAATCCAATTTCTTTAAAAAGTTCTTTTTCGGGGATAGTACTTACACCATCCCGATCATTCAAGAGAAGTGACTCTCTGATCTTAGAGACAGTGATGTACTTACTAATGCCATCCACCTTACTCTTAATAGTAAATTCTCCACAAACAGTTTTTATTCGGGCATTTGACCTAAATTGCCTTATGTGTGAAGTATAGATTCTAGGATTTACCTGAAGTGCAAACATAAAATAACAAGCACCAAGATAGTCCATAATCTGATCAAATTCCCGGTGAACATCACTCCTCTTCAAATTGGCCACCATGTTGTGATAATCATGAAACATTAAATTCGTCATAGTTGATTTGAAATGATAGATTGTTTACTGTGTGAGGTTATTGATGGGTTTTTATTGATTACAATAGACGACTTGATTCAAAAAAGTATTTGAGTGAATTGAAATAAATGATATTGCTTTGATTTGAGTGAATAGAAATCAAGAAATGAATGGTTATACCAAGTGATGATGAATCCGAACAGGATAACTGTATTTTTTATCGTTAATTAAACGTCAAACAAAGGTCAACATTGATAACTTTTTATTTTTACTCTTTAATAAACCGTCAAACAATGGTCAACTATTGGCCAACTATCAAAAAACCATTAAAAATTCAATGTCAGTGGAAACTTTTGTAGAATTATAGAAAACAGGGGGATAAAAAAATAAAAAAGACAACCTTGATACATAATTGATAAAGTAGATAACTAATGGAAATAGTTGATCACTTTTGGAAAAAGTAGATCACTTTTATAAAAGTTGATCATTTGGTTCCCCTGTTATGGTAATTATTTTCCCCTGTTAGCCAAATATTTTCCACCTATTAAAGGAAAAATTTTCCACCTGTTTTTTAATAATATTAAAAGTTGAGCATACTTATGAAGCAAAATTTGTTTATTGAAGATCCAAAAGTTGAGCATTTAGATGACTTCATTAAAAAGAAACACATAAAATTTCTAGCACTTAGTTGATCATTTAAGAACCAAAAAAGTCAACTAGAATTCATTTTGATTTGACTTATCAAAGAAAGTCAACTGACTGTTAAAAAATTCAACTAGAATTTATTAAGTTTGTTTGTGTATTTAATAAAAATTGCTAATAGTCATAAAGATAACATAACAACCAATGACTAATATTTCCTTTATAAATATATCTCCACAAACTTAGTTACCACACACAACATACCCAAACATGTCTGATCACATACCAATCGACATCCAAAGAGAAATAATGTTTAGGCTCCCTGTGAGATATCTTTGTAGATGTCGTCAAGTCTGCAAGTCACTGAAATCTTGCATTGACGTAAGAGATTTCCATTTACAATACCATTCTCAAGAGGTTGCTAATTGCAGCTTTATTTTCCAATACAAGCAAGACATGGAGGGTATCATGTATAAGGTTGGTGCTGACTTTGTGTTCACACGTGTGGCTCATTCAAGATTAAATAGTGTAAATCTACATGCACTTGCAACTTCTGAAGGCATATGGTGTTTTATTCCGACAATCAATAATGCATTGGTCCTATGGAACCCAACCATGGACAAGAATGTGAGAATCTTGTGACCGTTGGATGAGCCTCCACATTCCAAAAAAGTATTTGGTTTTGGTGTTTCTCCTGCAACTAAAGTACCAACAATTGTGTGCATAAAAAATCTGGTCATACAGGGAGGTACATGCTCAGTCTAATACTTTACAATGAGAACACGTGTGTGGTTTGATTTGGAAATCGACGATTGTCCCCAGGGATCTATTCGTATATGTAGGGGAGCCAGGAAGTGGTGGCTGGTAGTATTTATTGGTTGTGTTCAGAAAATTATTTTTGTGTTCGTAGTCAAGAGCATAAAAAGTATATGATCTTATCAATTGGTTTGGATACTCGCCAGCTTACACTAGAAAATATACCTGAAGATGTAACCAATACTATTCGACCTCCATACACCGTCTCAAAGCTAAAAAATGCATCTGATAATCGCAAGAAATGTTGTATTTCTTAGAGGCCGAGCTAGTTGTGGTTGGGCCTTAGAGGTGGTTGATGGTTTGATTTCTTTGATTCGTACATCGTTCTTTCACGAAAGGTCTATTGAGCACGTGCCGAAGATATTGGGGTTTTCAAAGAACGAGGATCCGATATTTGAAGTGAGTGTGAATCCACCAGGTCTTTCCCACATACTAGAAAATTCAGACAATGGGAACTTTGTAAACAACCTAGGTATTGAAGGAAGACCTGGTACTTTCATAGTCGGGCCCTACAAGGAATCACTATTTCTTCTTAACAGTGAAGTAAGTGAGGTAATTCGTGGATGATTTCTCTGGTTATCACGTATGTTGCATTGTATTTACTTTGGTAATATATTCCTCTTTTGTTTTTCCTAATGAACAATTAGTCAACTTTTTTAATAACTACACAATTTATAAATTTTGATAAAAACTTATGGGAAAGGTAAAAAACGTATGGTAAAAGTTGAGCAATTTTGAATAAAGTAGAGCACTTTTATAAAAGTTGATCATCTGGTCCCCCTGTTTGACAAATTTTTTCCACCTGTTAAGCATATTAGTTGACTAAATGTTGTGCATATTAGTTAACTAAAGTCTTAAAACAGGTCAAATTTTGAGCATATTAGTTGACTAAATTCTTAAAAACAGATCAAAATTTGAGCACTTATGAACCAAAATTTGGGCACTTATGAACAAAATTTTTGAGCATTGAAGAACAAAAATATGAGCATTTACAAACAAAAAATTGATCATTTTATTTCCCCTGATAGACAAAGTTTATCACCCTGTTATCAACATCAATCACTGTGGTGAATTGTTTAATAGAATACCATACATTTTGTCACAAAAATTACATTTGTTACTAAGTCTCAAAAATACAAAATAATCCTTGATGTTGACAAACACTAGATGATAAGTTCTCTCGTCTAAGACAGTAATAGCTAACATGCTATCTTGTGGTTAAAAAATAATTCCAACATTTTCTCTCGATATGCTAGAGCTGTTTGAATTGGATCTTCAACCTCCAGGCTCATCCCATGAGATAACCTTTTGCATAACAAATAATCACACGAGCAATTCTTTCTAAAACATTATTTGGATATACAAGCACCAAGAATGTTATATAAACAAATACAACATAAAATTACTAACCTGTAAAGGAAAAGGCACATATATACTCGACAGTCTCTAAACACACCACCTTGGATGGGAACATCAGTTGCACGTGTTGGGAATAAAATGTAGCCAGTCCACTTGAGCGCTGACAAGAGGAAACAAGCGTTTATAGGAAGAAAACAAACGCTGATAGATCAAGCGTTGACAATAAGAAGTCAAGCGTTGATAGGTTGAAGACAAGCACTGATAGGATGATGTAGTCTACGCGTATTATGTTTCTAGTTTGTTTCTAGTAAAGATAAGTTCAACATTGTATTTTCTATAATTATCTTTACCTAGAATAGTTGATACGTAGACTCTTGTACAAGGCTTCTTATGTCTATAAAAGAATACCTTTAGGTTATGTTTGATATAAGTTTTTCATACGTTAAACACTTTCATTGTAAGAAAGTTTGTTATTATCAATCAAGTGAAAGTTTGTTTACATCTTTGTTTGTTCTTGTTCAAGTGTTAATTCCGCATAACACTTAGATTACTTTATACATAAACAAAGTTTCTCTACGTGTATAACTTGATCTAATCTCGTATACACAAGCTTAATCGATCTAAGTTTGGGATCAACAAGTGGTATCAGAGCTTGTTGAGAAACTTTTGATCTTTAAGAACACAAGGACCCTAAAATCACCAAAACCTTAATTTTCACAAAACCCTAAAAACATCATGTCAAATCCAGAAGTAACCTCCTCCTCATTGTCGACGTACAGTCGGTATTCGGCCCGGCCCAACAGGCCCGCGGCCCACACACACCTTACTTATCCTTCAAGAAACCCTAGCACTATATAAACAAGGCCAGGGGTCTCGTTCTACAAAAGGTTCTCTCTCACAACTACACCTCTTATACCATACATCGATCAATACTAACTTGACCGTCGGAGGTGGACCCCGGGGCTCCGGCCTCGGGTCCACGTCTAACCGGTTTACCTTTGTTTGCAGCATTACCCAGGACCGGTGAAGACGATTAACGGCCCAGGAGAGTCGTCAGACCGGCCCAGCCAAACTATGCTCCAACAAGTTGGCGCCATCCGTGGGACCCTGACTAAGCTATGTTTCGTGGTCTCACACTACCAAAAAATGCATATCAATGTCAAAAATCGGTAACTCTAAAACTTTTTCGTTTTTCATTAACAGTATGTATCATGCCATGCGTTAAAACCTTCGAGGTCATGTTGCTATAAAATTCACCGAATTTTTCGAGATAATTAATTTTAATCGGTACTTTTTACCAATATTAAACAATACAAGACTATTGTTTCGTCGTATTTGATTGTTGGTACAACGCATGACAAAATTAGTAAATATATGAATTTGCGATTCCAAGACTTGATACATGCATAACAGCATAAGTAAAAGATAAATATAATATTCTTACTTCATATTCTTTTTATTCGTTTATCATGATAAGTATCCCAAAAGAATCACGATTGGCTGAATATATATAATATACTTTTTATTTACGGCCAAATATTATGTGCTTCGGTTTTTAAATATTTTATCGTGCAAATCTATTGTGCCTAAAACATAGGCAAGATAATGTATGATCATGAATACTTGATCGCAAGTATGTTGTGGCCCGGCTTTATGATATGTTTGGTACGTTTCATAAAACATGTCGCGGCTTAATCTCATAATATATTTATCCTTGTTAATCCGCACATTAAAAAATATTTTATTTTTTATCCGCGGTTATGATCCATTTTTCTGCGATAATCCGCGCGTTCGCACATATCTTATTTAATTTTTTATCCGCGGTCATGAGCCGCGTCCTTTCTCATTAGTCATCGCGTTTAGACATATTAATAAAAGATATTTCTCATATCTTTTAAATTAATAAAAAGATATAATTTGTCTTTTAAATTTGGTAAATGCATATTCCAATATTTTTTTTAAAAGGAAAATATTATCTGTTTTCTGTAAAATAGGTAACCATATATTACCTACATTTTCTGAATTATTAAAAGATATTACCTATATCTTCTATAAAAATATATATATTTGATATTATGTGTATCTTTTAAATTGGAAACGAGATATTACATATATCTTTCCGTATATTTTTCCTATTCTATTTTCTATCCGTGGTTATGGTCCATCCTTCCGTGCTCGTTCGCACGTTCGAACATCTTTAGCCTACGGGCGTACATGTACTTATCGTTCCCAGGTGGAATAAGAGGATTGAGTGAACCTAATAATTCAACTTGTCGTGTAAGAGGGTTGCAAACCAAACGACCACGGATCATGTATCCTTGTTAGACACCTTGCTATCAAGACGTTGTAGTAAGTTACGCAAACCACATGACTCATGATGGACTTGCAAAAGACACACTGTGCACGTCTAACAATATTTTGTCAAAACTTTGGCCGTCCTTATGGTAGTAACGGTACGCCGCACGTAATAGCATAACGCATCCCATGAGTTAGTTAAGATACGTCTTATACTATGTGACGATTCGCGGTTATGGCAAGATCCATCCGCGTTGGTTCGCACGTTCGAACCCAATTTTAATATTTTTTA
Organism: Glebionis coronaria; assembly: GCA_025667525.1. Taxonomy (NCBI): domain Eukaryota; kingdom Viridiplantae; phylum Streptophyta; class Magnoliopsida; order Asterales; family Asteraceae; genus Glebionis; species Glebionis coronaria. The sequence goes on along the minus strand of CM046879.1, from coordinate 370,963,192 downwards.
CGCAGTTATGGTACGTCCATTCGCGCTGGTCTACGCGACCGTAATTTTTTGAATACTAGATTAAGTTTAATACTACTAATCGAGTGTAGCACCATTAAACTTGGGGGGCTACTAGGGTATAATAATACCACTATTTATGTGCACATCACACAAATATCTTTGGATATATTCCTTTGCCGTGGAAGTCCGCCTTCTGCCGCTTATTTCTTTGCCATGGAAGTATCTCTTCCATTAGCTTATTCCTTCAACGCAGAAGTACCCCTTCCGCGCGCTTGTTTCTGCGCGATGGAAGTATCTCTTCCATTGGCCTATGCCTTTGCCACGGAAGTATCTCTTTCGTTGGCTTATTCATGTGTCGTGGAAGTATTCTTCCACGTGCTCGTTATCATTTTCCGTGGAAGTATCTCTTCCACGTGCTCATTATTTTCGCCGTGGAAGTATCTATTCCACGTGCTTCTTATCTTCTCCGTAGAAGTATCTCTTCCACGTGCTCATTATTATCTTCGCCGTGGAAGTATCTCTTCCACGTGCTCATTATTTTCGCCATGGAAGTATCTCTTCCACGTGCTTGTTATCTTCGACGTGGAAGTATCTCTTCCACGTGCTCATTATTATCTTCGCCGTGGAAGTATCTCTTCCACGTGCTCATTATTTTCGTCGTGGAAGTAACTTTTCCACGTGCTTCTTATTTTTGCCGTGGAAGTATCTCTTCCACGTGCTTCTTATCTTTGCCGTGGAAGTATCTCTTCCACGTGCTAATTATTATCTTCGCCGTGGAAGTATCTCTTCCACACGCTCATTATTTTCGCCGTGGAAGTATCTCTTCCACGTGCTTGTTATTTTCGCCGTGGAAGTATCTCTTCCACGTGCTTGTTATCTTCGCCGTGAAAGTATCTCCCACGCGCTCATTACTTTCGTCGTGGAAGTATCTCTTCCACGTGCTTCTTATCTTCGCCGTGGAAGTATTTCTTCCACGTGCTTATTATCTTCGCCGTGGAAGTATCTCTTCCACGTGCTCGTTATCCTCACCGTGGAAGTATCTCTTCCACGCGCTTATTATCGTCGCCGTGGAAGTATCTCTTCCACGTGCTCATTATTTTATCCGTGGAAGTATCTCTTCCACGTGCTTATTATCATTGTCGTGGAAGTATCTCTTCCACGTGCTCATTATCCTTTGCCACGGAAGTATCTCTTTCGTTGGCTTATTCATGCGCCATGGAAGTATTCTTCCACGTGCTCGTTATCATTTTCCGTGGAAGTATCTCTTCCACGTGCCCATTATTTTCGCCGTGGAAGTATCTCTTCCACGTGATTCTTATCTTCGCCGTGGAAGTATCTCTTCCACGTGCTCATTATTATCTTCGCCGTGGAAGTATCTCTTCCACGTGCTCATTATTTTCGCCGTGGAAGTATCTCTTCCACGTGCTTGTTATCTTCGTCGTGGAAGTATCTCTTCCACGTGCTCATTATTATCTTCGCCGTGGAAGTATCTCTTCCACGTGCTCATTATTTTCGCCGTGGAAGTATCTTTTCCACGTGCTTCTTATTTTTGCCGTGGAAGTATCTCTTCCACGTGCTTCTTATCTTTGCCATGGAAGCATCTCTTCCACGTGCTAATTATTATCTTCGCCGTGGAAGTATGTCTTCCACACGCTCATTATTTTCGTCGTGGAAGTATCTCTTCCACGTGCTTGTTATTTTCGCCGTGGAAGTATCTCTTCCACGTGCTTGTTATCTTCGCCGTGGAAGTATCTCCCACGCGCTCATTATTTTCGTCGTGGAAGTATCTCTTCCACGTGCTTCTTATCTTCGTTGTGGAAGTATCTCTTCCACGTGCTTATTATCTTCGCCGTGGAAGTATCTCTTCCACGTGCTCGTTATCCTCGCCGTGGAAGTATCTCTTCCACGCGCTTATTATCGTCGCCGTGGAAGTATCTCTTCCACGTGCTCATTATTTTCTCCGTCGAAGTATCTCTTCCACGTGCTTATTATCATTGTCGTGGAAGTATCTCTTCCACGTGCTCATTATCCTTCGTCGTGGAAGTATCTCTTCCACGTGCTTATTGTCTTCGCCGTGGAAGTACTCCTTCCACTGGCTTATTGTCTTTGCCGTGGAAGTACTCCTTCCACTGGCTTATTGTCTTCGCGGTGGAAGTACTCCTTCCACTGGCTTATTGTCTTTGCCGTGGAAGTACTCCTTCCAATAGCTTATTGTCTTCGCCGTGGAAGTACTCCTTCCACTGGCTTATTGTCTTCGCCGTGAAAGTATTCCTTCCACGTGCTTATTATCTTCGCCGTGGAAGTAATTCTTCCACTAGCGTATTATCTTTGCCGTGGAAGTATCTCTTCCACGTGGTCATTATCCTTCGCCGTGGAAGTATTCCTTCCACGTGCTTATTATCTTCGCCGTGGAAGTAATTCTTCCACTAGCGTATTATCTTTGTCGTGGAAGTATCTCTTCCACGTGCTCATTATCCTTCGCCGTGGAAGTACTCCTTCCACTGGCGCATTCTTTTCGCAACGGAAGAACGCCTTCCATTGGCTCATTATCTTTGCCGTGGAAGTACTCCTTCCATTGGCTCATTATCATTCGCCGCGTAAGTACGTCTTTCGCCGGCTCGTTATTCATGTCACGGAAGTACGTCTTCCGTTGCGTCATATATTTGCTGCGGAAGTACGCCTTCCGCGACGAATTTCTTTGCCCGACCATTTGAGTGATTTTTCTAAAGTTGATATTGTTTGACTGTAATTAGACGGAGTCTGATCAACTACGTTCTAGTTCGGGAAAAGACGTAAAGTTTTTTGGGAAATCATTGTCAAATGTTGGGGCCGCAAGACTTATATAATATCCGCATAAACATGCCACAAAAGTACGTCTTCTGTTGGCCTTAAGACGAATGAAATATTCGCACTATGCTGCATCATTAGTGGGTATTAGAAGTACGCCTTCAAATGTTCACGATGCAGCATACGGGTTCCACCTTCACCTTCATAAAACCGTCTTGCCATCCTCACGTTAGAGATGAACAAGAATTAAACCTTGCCAAATGCCAGTGTTACCCCGGCTATAGAACATGTTTTATTCTTACGGGGTCCTTACCGTCTAGACACGGGAAACCAAGCATTCGAGCACACTCACCCGTCTTACGTACACGGGTTCCCCATTTCTTTCGACGTGGATACGCTTACAGGTAGCGGATATGGGGTAAAGTCTAGTAACCTTGGTGACAACCACGCATACTAGACTGGGGGGACATGATGACGTATAGTGGCTTCCCTCACTATTCGCAACCCCAACCCATCATCTTTTTGCTAATGGTATCCCATTTACGAGTGGAGCCATATGTTACGGACAACCCACGAGGATGTCCTAGCAGCAAGTCGCATGCGGTTGTTTAGTGAGCATGATACACGAATGAGTCTAGCATAACATAATCATGGACCATATCATACTAGACTGGGGGACATGTCGACGTACAGTCGGTATTCGGCCCGGCCCAACAGGCCCGCGGCCCACACACACCTTACTTATCCTTCAAGAAACCCTAGCACTATATAAACAAGGCCAGGGGTCTCGTTCTACAAAAGGTTCTCTCTCACAACTACACCTCTTATACCATACATCGATCAATACTAACTTGACCGTCGGAGGTGGACCCCGGGGCTCCGGCCTCGGGTCCACGTCTAACCGGTTTACCTTTGTTTGCAGCATTACCCAGGACCGGGGAAGACGATTAACGGCCCAGGAGAGTCGTCAGACCGGCCCAGCCAAACTATGCTCCAACACTCATCCTTACCAAACATCAAGATTCCCATGCTTGATGCAAACAACTTTGAGCTGTGGAAGTTCAACTTTAAGTAATATCTGGGAATCTATGACTACACTCTCTGGGAGATTATTGAATATGGAAACACATTCAATAAAGCTCAAAAGATTGTTGATGCCATTGCTACAAGATCAGCTGTTGTTGGATGTCCAGAAGCAGATAAGAAAGAAAAACCTGATGATGGTAGAGCTGTGTCAGCTGAAGATATAGCAAAGAAAAGGGTTGATATGAAAAACCTAAACATTCTGAAACTCTCTTTGGGACAAGAGAATCAGCACAAATACAGAGGTTATGAGTCTGCAAAAGACCTTTGGGCAGCTCTTGAAGTTGCATACGGTGGTAATGATGATACTAAGGAAGAGAAGAAGAAGCAACTCATGCATGAGTATGCTGTTTTTAAGGCTCAACCTAGTGAGAAGCTTAGTAGTGTGAGAAGTAGACTGCTTGACATTACAAGTAAGCTGTCCTTCATGGGGACACAAGTTGGTGATGTTGACATTATTGCCACTTTTCTTAAAAGCCTTGGTGATGCGTGGAAGATTGAGGAAAGATCTATACTTCCCAATAACACTCACAAAAGTTCTACTTTTGATGATATCTACAACAAACTAAGGCTGTTGGAGAATGAAACTCTTTTGGAGCATGGAAGTAAGTCTACCAATAGTAACATGGCCTTTTTCTCACATAGTGAAGGTCAGTTTGATCAAAAGGACTCATACATGCACCCAGTTACTGGATCATCATGTGTCAACGCTGGAACATGTCCTGTCAACGCCTTACATTCAGACGCTGACACATACAAAATTGACTCACCAAGAGTTAAGCCTGCTGGTTTGGATCTGGATACTGTGTGTGCTTACATTGCTTCTTTGCCCAATGGTTCAGTGATTATATATGAGGACCTTGAGCAAATAAGGGATGAGCACTTGGAGGAGATGGATATAAAGTGGAACATGGCTCTTGCAAGTATAAGAGCAAACAGGTGGAATAGGAGGTTTAAGAAGATGACCTTTAATGCAAAGGACACTGCTGGATTTGATAAATCCAAGGTTGAGTGCTACAATTATCATTGTATGAGGTACTTTATGAGGGAATGCAGATCTCCAAGAAGATCTGATGCTGGAAAACCCTCAAGCCAAGTTGTTAAGGCTCAGGATCCTAAGGCCATGGTAGCAGTGCAAGAAATTGATGGTATTGGATGGGACTGGAGCTATTTGGCTAAAGATGGGTAAGAGGATAAAGCTTCGGTTGCTGAGATAGAAGAAGAAGAGCATGTTCAATATGCTCTCATAGCACACTCCTCCTCTTCATCAAATAATGAGGTATACGATGATGCTTTTTGTAGTAAGGGTTATCGTTTAAATACTGAAAAACTTAACAAAGAGGTTTTAAGATTGTTAAGTGATGTGAGTACTGAGAGATGCAAGTTGTCTAACTACCAAATTGCTCTCACTCAAACTGAAAAGACAGTTGAGGAGTATAAGAAAATGGAATTTGATCTAAAAGATAAAATAAATATCTTAAAACATGATTTAAATGCTAGTAATGATGTTAGAAATATCATGGAAAGGGTCAATGCTGAATTACAGGCTAAGTTAGATGAGGCTATCAAGAATAAGGACAATGTTGACCTTAAAATTCAGAGATTTGATAAGGCCTCACAAACCCTAGGAGAATGTGTTAATAAACAAAGGGATCCTAAGGACATGACTGGGATTGGGATGAAAGACTATACTGTTGTTCCACCACCAGCTGGGGACTTCTATGGTGTCCAAAGAAAGGACTTATCTTGGACTGGTTTACCAGAACTCCAAGAAGAGGAATTTATTCCTCCACCAAGAGTCCTTACCCCAGTTTAAGAGTATAGGAAAAAGTTAACTGAGTTGAATGAATGGAAGAAAGCCAACCCTACCTTATTTGTCAAGGGTAGCATGCTTTGTGATAGTCCTAATGAGTCAACCCTTATTAAGGTAACAAACCCAATCACTGGCAAGACTGTTAACCTTGGCTCAAACACTGTTAGAAAACCTAGCATTAAGTATGTAGAAATGTATAGGAATACTAGGTCACCTAAAAGCCAAGTTAGTAATGATGGAATAGGTTTCTTTTCTTCTAGACCTAGGGTTGTGTCTAGAAAAGCCTGTTACACTTGTGGTAGCTTTTCACATTTAGCATAGAAGTGTGTCAACGCTTCCAAGGTCAACGCTGTTAAAAATTCAAACACTGTCAGACCCAAAACTTTTGTGGAGAAAAGTCCACAAGTTGTTAGACCAGCCCCATTCTTCACTAGAGGGTCTAACACTCATGGACAAAGACCATTTCAGAAGACCAATACTTGGTCTAATAGGCAATGGGTTTCTGTAGCAAACCCTAGGTTCAACGCTGACAAGGGTAATTTCAGTGTTGACACAAGACCAAATCCAACGCTGACAGAAATGTTGCCAGACCTAAATATATGCAACCACAGGGTAAGGGGTCTAAAGCTTCTTCTAGTTTGACATGGAGACCTAAGCAAGATCAAAACCCTAATTCTAATGGGATTTCTATGACCTGCAACAGATTTAATTATATTTCAAAGGTCATTACAAAACCAATTGGGGTTAACTGGGTATTTCATCCAAAGAGGGATGAACAAGGGGTTGTTATGAGAAGTAAGTCTGTTCTTGTTGAACAACCAGATGAATCCAAGTCTGCTAAGGCTTGGGTTCCCAAAGAAAACTAACTTGTTTTCTTTATGTGTAGGGCATTCAAAAATAGGTCAATGATTATGGATATTGGGACAATGGATGCTCTAGGCACATGACTGGGAAGGAAGATTACCTAACTAACTTCACTCCCATTAAGGATGGTGATAAGGTTTACTTTGGAGGCGGATATGGAACTATCACAGGCAAAGAAACTCTTCTCACCAAGAACTTACATTTTGAAAACGTGTTTCTGGTAAAGGAACTTGATTACAATATCTTTAGTGTATCACAAGTTTGTGATAACAAAAATAAAGTTCTGTTTACTGATAGTGAATGCTTGGTGTTAAGCAAGGATTTTAAAATTCCAGATGAGAAATACATTGACTATAGAACACCTAGGCATAAAGACATTTATAATATGAATCTTAATGGGATTAGGATGAATAATAATATGTCATGTTTTTATGCTAAAGCTTCAGTTGATAAGAGTAATCTATGGCACATGAGACTAGGGCACATAAACTTTAAGAATATAAACAGGCTTGTGAGACTTGGATTGGTTGATGGTTTGCCTAAAAAGGCTTTCCACAATGACCACTCTTGTGTTGAATGCCTTAAAGGAAAGCAGCACAAGGTCTCATTTAAGTCTAAATAGGTGCACTCTAGTTCTAGACCACTTCACTTGCTGCATATGGACCTATTTGGTCCAACTAATATAGAGAGCTTGAATGGTAAATCATATTGCTTTGTCATCACAGATGACTTTTCTAGGTTTACTTAGACTTTCTTTTTAGCTATGAAAAGTGACACTACTGATACTTTAATTGATTTTATTACTCAGATTGAAAAGAAAACTGGTAATGAAGTTAAAATGCTTAGGAGTGATAATGGTGGTGAGTTTAGAAATAAACTGTTGGATGATTTTTGTGCCAAGAAAGGGATTACTAGGCAGTTTAGTGTTGCCAGAACCCCACAGCAAAATGGGGTTGCTGAGAGAAAGTATAGAACCCTAATTGAAGCAGCCAGGACTATGTTGGCTGATGCTCACTTTCCCATAGATTTTTGGGCTGAGGCTGTGAATACAGCTTGTTATGTACAGAATAGAGAATTGGTCAACAAGATACAGAACAAAACACCTTATGAGTTACTATGGGGAAGGAAACCTAATACTGGTTTTCTTAAACCTTTTGGTTGTCATGTAGTTGTACTTGATACTAGTGATGCTTTAGGTAAATTTAGTGCTAAAGGTGATGAAGGCTACTTCATGGGTTATTCAGTGCAGAGTAAGGGATATAGGGCTTACCTTAAGAAGGAAAAAGGTATACTTGAAAGAGTACATGTTAGGTTTTTAGAGAGTAAACCTAGTGATCCTGAAAGTGGTCCAAGTTGGTTGTTTGACTTGGAACCTCTATCTAGGACTTTGAATTATATGCCTGTTACTAATTCAGACATTGTGAAGGTAACTTCAAATGTTGTGGAAGAACCAGTTGTTGATGTTTCAGGTACACCGGTTAATGAGAGGTTGGATCACAAGCAGATAAGTCATCTCCCATACAAGAGTATGTCACAATTCCCATATGGAAGATACTTTTCCTGCTGCTGGAAAGGAAAATGATGGTCCCCATGTGCCACCAGTTAACAACATGTATGGTCCTTCAGGCGCTGACAAAGGAAAATCTGGCGCTGACAAGACAAATTCAGGCGTTGATGGCTCAACCGTTGACAACACCATTTCAGGCGTTGATAACCCAAACGCTGACAACCTTGGTTCAAGCGTTGACAACACTTTTGAGCATATCTTCTCTTCCAATTTTGAACAAGGTGAGCCTTCAAATTCACATGAAGAGGTTCACACAACTATTGATGGAAGAGAGTCTGAAGAAGATATTGGCAACTTGGATGATGAGATTGAAGACAACAGACTTTTTGAGGAAGGAGTTCTCACTTCTGCAATGAAGAATCATCCCCCTTCACAAATTATTGGGGATGTCATGACTCCTGTTCAGACTAGAAGATCTCATCAGAATCTTGGTGGATTTATTGCCAATATACACAAGAAGGTTGATACCCCTCTTGTTCAAGCATGTTTGTTTGCCTGTTTTCTGTCACAACAGGAACCCAAGAAATTTTTTGATGCTCTCAAAGAACCAAGTTGGGTGAAGCAATGTAGGATGAGCTTCACCAATTTTCAATTCATAATGTTTGGGAGCTGGTTGATTGTCCCAGGTATGTCATACCTATTGGGACAAGATGGGTTCTTAGAAACAAGAGAGATGAAAGAGGCATTGTGGTCAGAAACAAGGCACATTTAGTGGCTCAGGGATATACACAAGAGGAAGGGATAGAGTATGAGGAGGTCTTTGCACTATTTGCAAGGATTGAAGCTATAAGGATATTTCAAGCCTATGCTTCCTACATGGGTTTCACTGTCTATCAAATGGATGTGAAGAGTACCTTCCTCTATGGCACAATTGTTGAGGAGGTATATGTTATGCAACCTCCTGGTTTTGAGGATCCAGAGAATCCAGACAAGGGGTATAGAGTCAAGAAAGCTATGTATGGACTTCATCAAGCCCCAAGAGCATGGTATGGCACATTGTCCACTTATTTGGTGGAAAATGGATTCAAAAGGGGCACCATAGACCAGACATTATTTACAAAGAAGGCTAGTAAGGATGTCTTACTTGTTCAGGTTTATGTTGATGATATCATCTTTGGTTCCACCAATCCAAAGATGAGTGAAGATTTCTCCAAGCTTAAGACAGACAAATTCAAGATGAGTGCAATGGGGGAGATGAACTTCTTTCTAGGGCTACAAGTTCAGTAGAAAGAAGATGGTATCTTCATCTCTCAGGATAAGTATGTAGCAGAGATCTTGAAGAAGTTTGGCTTTTTTCGACATGAAAAGAGGGCTACTACTCCTATGGACAGAGAATACCCTTGGGGAAAAGTTGGAGATGGAAAAAGATGTGGATGTCAAGCACAATAGATCAATGATTGGTTCATTGATGTATCTCACAGCCTCCAGACCTGACATCATGTTTGCTGTGTGTGCATGTGCACGCCATCAAGTGACTCCCAAAGAATGTCATCTTTATGGTGTCAAGAGAATCTTTAGGTACCTGAGATGTTATCCAGATCTTGGCTTGTGGTACCCAAAAGATTCACCATTGGAGCTTATTGCATATTCAGACAGTGACTATGGTGGTGATAAGTTTGATTGAAAATCCACAACTAGTAGATGTCAGTTTCTTGGGAGTAGGTTGATATCTTGGCAATGTGATACTAACTTTTTAATGTGGTGAAAAAGTTCGAATTCTCGAAATCCTCTCGAATTGATCTCAGTTTAAAGTGGAATGATTGTTCTTGGTGACAAAAAGTGGATTTGGTTTTCTATTCTAAATAAATGAAGTAAATGAATATTAAAGCCAGAAACAATAGAACATCAATTTAAATTAAACAATTAAATGATAAAGTTGTAAAAGTTCCTTACTGAAAACTAGTGCTATTCGGAATAAATGGAGAAGATGCTCTTATTCGGAATGATGACCATGCGGAATAATAAAGTCTATTCGGAATGATGAGACTATACGGAATAAAAACCCCTATGCGGAAAGTATGGCTTATTCGGAAAATATTGCTATGCGGAAAAATATTGCTATGCGGAAAAATATTGCTATGCGGAAAAAGTGTCCCTATGCGGAAAATAAACCTCTATGCGGAAAGTATGGCTTATGCGGAAAGATGATGCTATTCGGAAAACTGGGCTATTCGGAATATACGAGATATTCCGAATAAGGGAGAAATAAACTGGCTATGCGGAATATTTGAAATATTCCGAGTAAGAGAACAAATAAAGATGATTCGGAATAAGTAAGATATTCCGAATAAGGGACGAGCCCAAATGCCTATTCGGAATAATTGTTCTGTTCGGAAAGATCTGGAATGCGAAGAACAGTAACAGCAGGTGCCAAACGATTTTTCAATCTAAACACCAAAATACTCAAAAAGATTTCACCAAATCAACCAATAATCATCTAAATACCATAAGAAACAAATCCCACCAATAAAAACACTAAATCAACAACTTTTTAAGATCAAACTTGAACCAAATAAAACTTAAGAACTTGCAATCAAAAGATGATAAAGAACAAGATGAATGAAAAGATGGAATTGAATGATTAATGTAAAAGTAACAAGATGTAATGATTAAAACTTACAAGATTGAAGGAAAAATTAAAAATCACCAAACACCCTAATGGTGTTTGTGATGAACGTTCCTAAGATAACTGGGAAAAGAAAAAATGAAGCTCTCCTCTAAAATGTGAAGGAGGAATCTATTTATACTCCTAGTGGTTGGTTGGTGAGTGGGCTTTCTCCCTTTCTTCTTGTCTTCTCGTCTTTTCAGAAAAGTTGACGTTTTCGATTCTGATTCAGGATTTGTCGTCGATTAAATTCAACTCGTCTTTTAATTTCTTCGTTTAATAGACTTGAGTTTCTTCGACTTATGAAAATCTTCCGTCTTTAGTCCTTTTCTTCGATAAATCTTCGAATAGGCCGGTGACTTCAAATCTTTTGCATCTCTTGGACAATAGACTTTATCTTGAGTCTTTTTCTTTGATAAAACCCGTGCAATCCCATGTTTTCTTTAATATTTTTCCGGTTAGCTCTGAAAACACAATAAACACAAAAACCACGCATAATTCCAAACAAATGATATTAAATACGTGTTTTGGTCTCGTTTTAGCCCGAATTAAGTGGTAAAAGGATGGGTGTTTATACACCTTTCAAATCCCCTACACTTAACCATTGCCATGCCCTCATGCAATGCTTAGTGACAAAGCAAATTTTATATTTTTCTCATAATTTATCAACCTTGGCCTTATTTAAATTCTACTAAACAAAAATTAAAATGCTAAGAGAAATTAAAGCTTTAAAATAAACAAAAGGATGGAAATAACTTGTAAAGAAATCAATGACTTACATTAAGGCTTTGGTGCTGCGAAGATTTATCACCCTCAAGTTTCACGTTCCCCAAACTAAGCTTAAAAACGAGATCATTGTTATTATAAGTTAGCAATTCAAACACTTACACACATGGCTTAATTAAATGCTTAAACTCCCTTATTCCTAGGTGTATCTCTTATATTTTATTTTTTGTCTTAGAATGATCATGAAGATGCATTTCTGGACTTATTTCGATAGTTTATTTAGGCTGAAAGCAAAGTGGGGCGATTTGATCAATAGTTAGCTAAAGGACAAAATCTCTTAAAACTGCTTCTCGGGATATCAAAAAGTTCATATCTTGGCATAACTCGGTTCACGATTTGAGACCTTTCTCGGGCCGATATTTGGCATGTACTTCATACTTCATATCTTCGAGAGACGTTCTTGAGATAATGGTCTTCTCATCATAATAGAGTTTCTTCACTTGGAGACTTTTGAGGGGTACTCCAATCTTTGTTGACCACGACTTCATGATTATTTCTTCAATCTCTAATTGGGATTTTGAGATACAACGATCCGCCTCCTTTTCGGACTTGGATCTATTTATCCTCATACCTTGTTAGGGTCTTTTCGGATAGACTTCTCCATGATCTTTATGGGAGTTGATTGCTTTTCATCGTGAGTCTTGATCCTTCATATTGACTTTAGGAATAATGCTTTTCACATCACTTTGGATCTTCAGCAATAAAATGGAATCCTCATGCCTTGTTAGGGCCTTTTCGGACTCGCCAATCTTCGCGCCCCGCTTCATAAGTTATGCCTTGGCTATGAACTCTTATCATTACCGAGCAACTTTTAAACGATCTTGGGCTAGAAGCTAAGTAACTTTTCAAATCGTACGACCTTACTTATTGCAGATAAATCATTAGCAAGTGATGGGAGAATAGGCAAATAATTACACCAAGTGAGCTTGTGCAAGAATACCGACTTATAATTGACTCTATCATTTCTCGTCCTCCACAATTTAAAATCTCAAATAATGAGACTCGTGGATACTTAGCCTAATAAACCAATTAAGGTCTACATGGTTAAGGATAATAGCTAGAATAAACTTGGATAAGTCTATTCGGGTTGAGTCAAAATAAACGCAACGGGCCTAATATGTCAAAGACTTCTAAACTAGCTACATTACTTTATTAATATTTTTTTTTTTTTTTTGACTTTATTGTGGGATATATACATACGAAAGCAACGATAAAAATTTAAAAATTACAATAAATGGCCAAAGTTAATAAAAAATTTGAAAAATGTTGAAAAATAGGATTTTCTGGTTAAATGAAGGCATTTTCATGGAAAAGTCCACTTAAAACTTCGATAGAAGTCTCCCCTACACTTAAGATAAACAATGTCCTCAATGTTTAAGCATGTGGGAAAAGTCTCCCCTACACTTATGACATTGTGCACGTTGGTTAACTCGAGTTAAGGAAGAGACGACTAAAGTGATCAATTTCAAATGTGAGTATGAAGAAAATTGAATCACGATAGTTGAGAGATAGAACCGGATTTCGGATAACACGGGAGCACGGTTCTTCAAAGATTTCCAAGATTGCATTTATCCCTGTAATCACATCACCACACAAACACAAATGACCAAAATAGGTCCTCCCCTACACTTAGGGGGTTAAAGGGATAGATATTCGGGATGCCTCCCGAGGAGCGCTTGTTTTTGATAACCGAGTCACGAGCCTGACTCGACCCAAATTTAGTGCATGGGGAACGTGGTGAGGGATGGAATCACCTCCTGAGAGGTGTCCTCACCAAAGTATAACTTCACTCGTTGGCCATTCACCTTAAAATTCGGTCCATTAGGTTGAGCGAGCTCGAGAGTACCATATGGAAAAATTTGGGCAATGGTGAATGGGCCGGACCAACGAGATTTGAGCTTGCCCGAAAAGATTTTCAACCAAGAGTTAAAAAGTAAGACTTTGTCTCCAACATGGAACTCTCGGTTTTTGATCTTGGAGTCGTGAATGAGCTTAGTTCTTTCCTTACAGATCAAAGAGTTTTCATAAGCCTCATTTCGAAGTTCATTCAGCTCATTGAGTTGGATCTTGCGTAGGTCACCAGCTTTGTTTATATCAAAATTAGCCCACTTCAAGGCCCAATAAGCCTTGTGCTCCAACTCAATGGGGAGGTGGCACGCTTTCCCGTACACAAGACGATAAGGTGTACAGCCGATCGGGGTCTTGTATGCAGTACGAAAAGCCCACAAAGCATCATCGAGTTTATCATCCCATGCGGCACGATGCTCTCCCACGGTTCTTTCCAAAATTCGCTTTAGTCCTCGGTTGGATATTTCAGCCTGGCCATTAGTTTGTGGGTGGTAAGCTGTGGAAAGACGATGATTTACACCGTACTTAGCCATGACTCTTGCGAATTGGTCATTGCAAAAATGAGTCCCACGATCACTAATAATGGCACGAGGCACACCGAATCTAGCGAATAAAGCTTTCAAAAAGTTACAAACCACCCTTGCATCATTAGTAGGTAAATCTTTGGCTTCAACCCACTTTGAAACGTAGTCAACGGCTACAAGGATGTATTTGTTTCCTTTAGAGGAAGGGAATGGCCCCATAAAGTCGATACCCCACACGTCAAAAATTTCACATTCTTGTATGAAATTCTGAGGCATCTCGTCTTTATGTGTGATTTTGCCTTGCTTTTGGCAAACATCACATCGTTTAACCATATCGTGAGCGTCACGATAAATGGAGGGCAAATAAAATCCCGAATCAAACACTTTTTTGGCGGTGTAGTTGGGACCAAAGTGACCACCGATGGGTCCTTTGTGGCAAGCATCAAGGATTTCAGACGCTGTCGGTCCATCAACACATCGACGGATAATCAGGTCGGCACATTGTTTGAATAGGTAAGGGTCGTCCCAAAAGTAAGTCTTAATGTCGGTGAAAAACTTTTTCTTTTGTTGAGACGTCAACCCTTCCTTGAGAATTCCACCCGCCAAGTAGTTTGCAAAGTCTGCAAACCACGGGGTTTCATTCGGCTTCGAGTTTATAGACATTAAGGTCTCCAAGGGAAAAGAATCATTGATTTCTTTGTTTGGATGATCCCCTTGGTAAGGATCCTCAAGTGTGCTAAGATGGTCCGCGGCTAGGTTTTCTGCTCCTTTTTTATCACGAATTTCGATTTTAAATTCCTGGAGCAGCAAAGCCCAGCGAATAAGTCTTGGTTTGGAATCTTTCTTTGTCAACAAGTACTTCAGCGCGGAATGATCGGTATACACAATGGTGGTAGAAAGGACAAGATAGGGGCGAAATTTTTCAAAAGCATAGACAACAGCTAAAAGCTCTTTTTCGGTTGTCGTATAATGCAATTGTGCCCCCGTCAATGTCTTGCTAGCGTAATGGATCGGTTGGAAGTGTTTGTTCACTCTTTGTCCCAGAACCGCTCCAATAGCAAAATCACTAGCATCGCACATCAACTCAAAGGGTAGCTCCCAATTAGGGGTAACCAAGACGGGTGCCTTAGTAAGCTTATCCTTAAGAGAGTTGAAGGCTTCAAGGCACTCTTTGGAGAAGATAAAAGGAGTATCTTTTTCCAAGAGGTGGGTCATCGGGCGAGCGATTTGAGAAAAATCTTTGATAAATCGACGATAGAAGCCCGCATGACCCAGAAAACTTCTCACACCCTTCACGGTTAAAGGTGGAGGCAACTTTGCGATAACATCGACTTTAGCACGGTCTACTTCAAGACCGGCTTTCGAGATCTTATGTCCAAGCACGATGCCTTCTTTTACCATAAAATGGCATTTTTCCCAATTCAGAACTAGGCGAGTGTCTTCGCACCTCTTTAGCATACGTTCCAAATTGGCAAGGCAAGAAGAGAAGGAATCCCCGAAGACCGAGAAATCATCCATGAAGACTTCCATGGTTTGTTCAACCATGTCATGGAAGATAGCTAACATACACCTTTGGAAAGTCCCTGGCGCATTACATAAGCCGAAAGTCATTCTTTTGTAAGCAAAAGTGCCATAGGGACAAGTGAATGTAGTCTTCTCTTGATCTTGGGGATCGATGGGTATTTGAAAATAACCCGAGAAACCATCAAGAAAGCAGTAATATTCATTACCCGCTAATCGTTCAAGCATTTGGTCCATAAAAGGGAGAGGGAAATGATCCTTTCTCGTGGCATCATTGAGTTTGCGGTAGTCTATACAAACTCTCCACCCAGTAACGAGACGAGTGGGAATCAACTCGTTGTGTTCATTGGGAACAACGGTTATTCCGCCCTTCTTGGGCACACAATGGATTGGACTAACCCATGGTGAATCCGAAATAGGGTAAATCATACCCGCATCAAGAAGTTTGAGAACCTCTGTTTTGATGACTTCATGGATTTTTGGATTCACCCTTCGTTGGCTTTGAATCGTGGGCTTAAAGTCGTCCTCCATGAGAATTTTGTGTGTGCAGAAGTGAGGATCAATTCCACGAATATCCGAAATCTTCCAAGCAATAGCCTTCTTATGATCTTTTAACACAGCGACAAGTCGGGCTTTCTCTTCATCCTTCAAATCCTTAGCAATAATGACTGGCGACTTCTTCTCTTCTTCGAGGAATACATACTCAAGATGGGGCGGCAACTCCTTAAGTTCCAAATCCGGAGGATTTTCGACGGGAGGCGTATTCGAAGTCGGAGTCTCGATAGCAATAACAGTGGGAGATGGAGGGGAAGGATTGTCTTCTCTGAGGAGGTTTGCAATGAAACTGAGATCGTCATCCCAATTGGCAGTAGAATCGTCATTGTCTTGCTTCACATCTTCCAAGGTGGCTTTCAAATCTTTCCAAAGAAAAACACTTTCTCCAAATAGAGATAGTGATGAGTCGATAGAGGAAACGGTCTCAACATTGGGAAGAGAGGTAGGAATGTTTTTACAAGCATCCTTGAAGTGTTCTTCACAAGCCTCATCAAGAACGTCAATACAATTAACACTCTCGTAAGAATAAGGCTGTTTAGAAAGCTTTCCCATGTTGAAGACTACTTTATCGTCACCCACTCTCATGATAAGCTCGCCGGCTTCAACATCAATGAGAGTGCGACCGGTCCTCAAGAATGGACGACCAACAATGAGTGGCACACGGGGGTCCATCTCGTAGTCGACGACAACAAAATCAGCAGGGAAGGTGAATTTGTCGACTCCTACAATAACGTCTTCGGCTATCCCCACTGGATAAGCAACCGTACGGTTAGCTAATTCCAAAGTCATTTTGGTGGGGACTAGCTCTGGGAGAGATAATTGCTTCCAAACACTTAGAGGCATGAGATTAATACTGGCACCTAGATCGGCTAGGGCCATGCAATTCTCTACTCCCGGGAAATTGCAAGGGATTAAGAAACGACCCGGATCACCAAGCTTTGTTGGCAATTTCCTTAAGAGCACTGCAGAGCAGTTCTCATTAAGTTGGGTGTTGGCGATATCGAGGAGCTTTTCCTTGTCGCTCAGAAGATCTTTAAACATTTTGGCATACTTGGGCATGTGAGCGAGAGCCTCAGCGAAGGAGATATTGAAATTCAGTTTTTTGAACATTTTAAGGAAATTCGAAACCTGAATATCATCCTTGCTCTTTTGCTTCTCTTTCCTCAACCTTGAAGGATAAGGTATATTGGAAGAAGAGGAAGGCTTTAGAGGAATAGGGTCACTCACAACCACGGGTGGAGGAGGGGTAGAAGGAAGAGGTGGAGAAATTGGGGAAGGAGAAGGATGAGGAATAGGAGCAGACGACTCGTTCTCCTTAGTCACAACCACCGTGGGAGGTATAGGAAGCTCGGGTTCCTTGGTACCTTTGCCACTTCGAGTGGTGATTGCTTTCATCTCCCCTCTTGGGTTCGCAACGGTGTTACTCGGAAGAGTACCCGAAGAAGAGGGTTGACTACTTTGGAAGAAACTAGCCATCATGTTCCTCAGATCATTAGTTTGGCTATCCAACGTATTTCTCATATCTGCTCTCAAATTGTTTCCTAGCTTGACCAAGTCTGCTTTCAGGTTGAGCACCTCTCTCTGAAGATTTCCCACTATCGCATCGTTAGTCCTCATATAAGTTTCCACTTCTTGGTGAAGAGCGGTGGGTTGGTTGGGAGGAGCATTGTATGCGGGTGGTTGGTAAGCAGGTTGTTGGTAGACTTGATTGTTACGTTGAGGCGGTTGTTGCTGCTTGTGAGGTGGGATGTATGGTTGTCGAGGTTGTTGTTGTTGTTGATTTGGGCGATTAAGGTTTTGTTGTTGGTTTGGGTTGGCAGGAGGGAAACCAGGTGGTGAAAGATAGTTGTTGCTGCGGTAGCTAAGCAAGTTACGGTCACCTTGGGGTCTAGCTTGATAAGCAGGTTGTTGATAGGTGCCATATGCCGCATTCACAATCTCAGCAGGGTAATCTTGGGTGGCGGTACAAGTTGTGTAAGAGTGAGGACCACCGCATATCTCACAAGGTTGGCTGACAGCGTTCACTTGAGCGTTTTTGGCGTTGTTGTTGTTGTTGTTGCTGACGGTGTGGGTGACAAGTGATTCAAGAAGCGTAGTGATTTTGTCTAATCGCTTGTCGCTGTCATTAGTGCTAGCACTAGCAACATTGGTCCGAACACTCTTGGTTTGCACACGAGATTTATTCTCAATGATGTCCCAAGCAGCATTGGAAGTCTTAGCCAATAAATTACCCCCCGAGGCACTATTCAGTGAATCTTGATCACTCATGCTTAAACCATTGTAAAAAGTATTGATTTGATGTACTTTGGTAAAACCATGTTGTGGGCATTTTCTTAAAAGATCTTTGAAACGATCCCAAGATTCACTGAACGACTCATCGTACTTTTGTTCAAAGTTTATAATCTCATTCCGCAAAGCGGTAGTACGAGAGGGTGGAAAAAAGTAATTTATAAACTTTGTTTCCAAATCCGTCCACGAGAGAATACTCTGTGGCGGTTCCTTAGCAAGCCAATGCCGGGCTTGTCCCTCTAAAGAAAAGGGAAAAAGTTGTAACCTTATAACTTCTTGTGGAACCCCATTGAACTTGACCGTGTTGGTGAGTTGTAGAAATCTCTTGATGTGGTCGTGTGGATCATCAATGGTTCGTCCCAAGAATGGTTGAGCAGAGACCATCTGGATAAAGCCTGACTTTAGCTCGAAATTGTTGGCGGCAATTGGAGGTATGACAATTGGATCCGTGTTGCCATCCACATGAGCTTGCAGCAATTCAATCATTGGGCGATTATCCGGAAGGGGCTCATTGTTGTTGTTATTGTTCATGTTGTTGAAAGGCGGGTTGTTGTTGTTATTATTGGTCGGAGGTGGGACACCGGCCATGTCTAAGTGATCGAGAGGCTCGGGCTCTTGATAAGACGTGGATCGAGTGCGCATACACCTGCAAAAGAACTAACAAGGCAAAAACAATACAAAAATATTTTTGGTTTTTTGGTTTTTTACTTTTTAGGATTTTTTGAAAATTTTATATTTTTTTAGTGTTTTTGAAAATTTTTGTGAAAAAGTAATGTTCACGGGGAACGGATCCCAAAATCCAAGTTCTCACAAAAAACTTATGATCTTAACGAGAAGAGCCGGCAGCGGCGCCATTTGATACTAACTTTTTAATGTGGTGAAAAAGTTCGAATTCTCAGAATCCTCTCGAATTGATCTCAGTTTAAAGTGGAATGATTGTTCTTGGTGACAAAAAGTGGATTTGGTTTTCTATTCTAAATAAATGAAGTAAATGAAGTTGTAAAAGTTCCTTACTGAAAACTAGTGCTATTCGGAATAAATGGAGAAGATGCTCTTATTCGGAATGATGACCATGCGGAATAATAAAGTCTATTCGGAATGATGAGACTATACGGAATAAAAACCCCTATGCGGAAAGTATGGCTTATTCGGAAAATATTGCTATACGGAAAAATATTGCTATGCGGAAAAAGTGTCCCTATGCGGAAAATAAACCTCTATGCGGAAAGTATGGCTTATGCGGAAAGATGATGCTATTCGGAAAAACTGGGCTATTCGGGATATACGAGATATTCCGAATAAGGGAGAAATAAACTGGCTATGCGGAATATTTGAAATATTCCGAGTAAGAGAACAAATAAAGATGATTCGGAATAAGTAAGATATTCCGAATAGGGGACGAGCCCAAATGCCTATTCGGAATAATTGTTCTGTTCGGAAAGATCTGGAATGCGAAGAACAGTAACAGCAGGTGCCGAACGATTTTTCAATCTAAACACCAAAATACTCAAAAAGATTTCACCAAATCAACCAATAATCATCTAAATACCATAAGAAACAAATCCCACCAATAAAAACACTAAATCAACAACTTTTTAAGATCAAACTTGAACCAAATAAAACTTAAGAACTTGCAATCAAAAGATGATAAAGAACAAGATGAATGAAAAGATGGAATTGAATGATTAATGTAAAAGTAACAAGATGTAATAATTAAAACTTACAAGATTGAAGGAAAAATTAAAAATCACCAAACACCCTAATGGTGTTTGTGATGACCCGTTCCTAAGATAACTGGGAAAAGAAAAAATGAAGCTCTCCTCTAAAATGTGAAGGAGGAATCTATTTATACTCCTAGTGGTTGGTTGGTGAGTGGGCTTTCTCCCTTTCTTCTTGTCTTCTCGTCTTTTCAGAAAAGTTGACGTTTTCGATTCTGATTCGGGATTTGTCGTCGATTAAATTCAACTCGTCTTTTAATTTCTTCGTTAAATAGACTTGAGTTTCTTCGACTTATGAAAATCTTCCGTCTTTAGTCCTTTTCTTCGATAAATCTTCGAATAGGCCCGGTGACTTCAAATCTTTTGCATCTCTTGGACAATAGACTTTATCTTGAGTCTTTTTCTTTGATAAAACCCGTGCAATCCCATGTTTTCTTTAATATTTTTCCGGTTAGCTCTGAAAACACAATAAACACAAAAACCACGCATAATTCCAAACAAATGATATTAAATACGTGTTTTGGTCTCGTTTTAGCCCGAATTAAGTGGTAAAAGGATGGGTGTTTATACACCTATCACAATGCAAGAAACAAACATTGGTGGCCAATTCTACAACTGAAGCAGAGTATGTAGCTGCAGCTGCTTGTTATGGACAAGTCTTATGGATTCAGAACCAGCTGTTGGATTATGGGTATAATTTCATGCATACCAAGATATTTGTTGACAATAACAGCACACTTATGCATTATTAAGAATCCTGTACATCATTCTAAAACAAAACACATAGAAATTAGACATCATTTTATAAGGGATTGTTTTGAAAAGGGTTTAATACAACCAGATAGGGTTGACACAGAAGAAAATGTGTCTAATTTATTAACTAAACCTTTTGATGCTGGAAGGTTTCAATACTTGGTAACAAGTATTGGAATGATCAATCTCACATAATATGTGTTTTGGGGTCTTATTGTAAAAGTATGTATAGGATAATGCATTGTTATTGGTCTTTTTGAGGATTTAGATTTTCCATTATATTTTTCTAACACTGACAAAGGTTACCTTAACACTGATAAGTGTTATTGTGACGTTGTCAGCATTATATTTGTCTAACTCTAACAAAGGTTTCCTTAACGCTGACAAGTGTTATCGGGACGTTGTCAGCAACAATGTTAGTTTTGTGGTTTTTAATCTAAATGTGCAGGTGGTGTTAGAATTATACCATTGGATACAGAGTTGCTTATGGATCCTTGGAGAATCATTTGAGCATTTTTTTATTTATTTATGGATGATGGTTGGAATATTTATATTCCTATCTTTACATAAAAAATTTTTATGTTCATGCATATTTTTGAGCAACATATGTATCACAGTTGAAGGGGAGGTTTTAGGAACCTTTAGGAATTTTGGGTATTCTTATGATACTCTTATCACAATTCTAGATTGTGTCCACAGGTGAGTATGAGTTAGTTTTACTAAATCATGAGGCACTGTAGCATGCAAAGTGGATATACTATGCATGATGCCAAGACATTTTTGGCCTAGAATTGGTTGTGGTCTGTTGGGAGACCTGGGAATGATTTTCTCATGGGTTTTAGCTGGGAGTTACAAGGAATTTTATGAGATAACTTAGTTGTTAAGAGTTTTGGTTAGCAAGGGACACTAGAGGACTGTTATGTCTATCTTGCATACGCAAGTGTGCATAACTGGACAGTACTTGCCGCCCTATAATAATTATCAACTTATAGGTTATCTTCACTAGGATAAATTACTTTGTTAAGGTCCTTTTTCATTTTTAATATTTTTATTTTTGGACGCTGACAAATATTTTTCCAAGCGTTGTTATGACCAATTTAGACGCTGACATGGCTTTGGCAAACGTTGACAAGAATATAGCCGTTGGGCGTTGATGGGTTATTTTTTACCGTTGATACCCATTAGGACCTACCCAGTTGTTATTATTGACTAATTTCGGGGCCGTAATTTTGGGAGCAGATAACTTTTAATTAATGCATGAGATAACTTATTTTCTTTTCAATATTTTCATCATGATATTTTTAAAATAGTTGCCTCATTTTTGACCAATCACATTCATCTATCTCTCCTATATATTTGGCTCCTATTTTTAAACAGGGTATCTACTATTCTTGTCTAACCATTTTCTCCTATCATTCATCTTTCAAAATCATTCACAAACAGCTTTCAACAATGGCACCAAAATTTAAACCAAGTGATTTGGTATTGGGATTCAGGAGTCAAAACAACATGATAGCATATTTGGACATTGATGATGCTTTGTTTCCCCAATACACACAGATGGTGGCGTATTTGAATGCATCCCAAATTAGGTATGCTCTTTTTCATGCTCCTCTCATCTCTGTCACACATATTAAGCAGTTTTGGAACACTGTTAGTTCCTCAACAGTTAATAACGTGACTACATTATCATCTATTGTTCATGGGCGTACAGTTACTGAAGCCTTGGTTCGCCAAGATTTGCATCTTGATGATGCAGATGGTATAATCACCCATCCCATTCATGAAATAGAACAAGGACTAAGGGCTTTGGGTTATCCTTTCCCTGATGAGGGAACTTTAAACAAATATCATAAACAGGAGTTTCCCCCAGCTTGGAAGTACCTCATACATGTCATCTTACAATGTTTGAGTCCCAAGTGTACTGCATTCATTGAGATTAATAGATCCAGTGCTAGTGCTATTGTGTGTATTGCACGTGGGCAAAAGTTTAATTATTCTAAAATGATTTTTGATGGCATGTGTAAAAACAAAGGGAGTAAGATGACTTTGGCTTATCCCAGATTTTTACAAATGGTTTTTGATGTGCAAAATTACTACACAAGGGATCATGATGATTTTTATGAGATCTCTGTGAAAAAGAAAGCTATTTTTACAAAAATAAACTCACCCCCTCACCGTGACTTACCCCTCACCCCAGCTATGCTTGTTGTTATTTTAGCAGCACAACCCCAACCAGACCCTCAACCAAAACTTGACCCAATACCAGAACCTTTACTTTCACCTCAACACATGCAAATTGACCAAGAACCCTTCAACGCTGACACATTAAATGTTGGCGTTGACACACCTATTCCAGACGTTGACACCATTCCTACACAGACCCAAACACCCCTTAACCTTCCCACATCCACCCAATCCACATCATCTTCTACCCCACCACAATATAGGTTGCAAAAACGCCAACGGACTACTGGAGTGTTCTCTCCTCTAGTGGTCCTAGCCATGTAGCAGAGAGAACCACCACCACAAGTGTGGTTGGTGCTATGGATGAGCCTGGGACTATTGGTTCTGGCTTAGATGCAGGCCAAGACATTCCTAACATCTTTAAGACCTCATCCATGCCCCATGAATCTACCTTGGGAGGTCAAATACCCATTTTAGAGGAGGGCAGATTGGAACAAATGACATTAATGGAATTGACGGCTGTCTACATTAGCTTGCGAAAGCAAAATGCAGACTTGGTACAAATTGTCAGTACACAAGGCCTTGAACTCAAGCAATTGAGGGAGAGGATTGTTATTTTGGAAAATGCTAGCACACGGCGTGGAATGGAGGAATCTTCCAAAGGGGAGGATGAGCAGATTAATGTGAGTGATAAGGGCTCACATGATGGTGAATCTTTGGGTGTTGCTGAAGTCCTAACTGAATTGAAGAAGTAACCAGGTTTTGACAGATCTCTGGTAACTCCTACCAATTTAGACTTGTCTTTTACAGCTATGTTGGAGCAAATTACAAGAGGCGCTGAGACAAGTAATTTTGGCGTTGACAAGCAAAGTTTGAGCGCTGACATGAGTAAATTGGGCGCTGACACAAGAAATTTGAGCGTTGACAGACCTGCAGATGAGGTTGATGTATTCCAGTCATCATCCATCGTCAAAGATGTATCTTCACAGGTATTACCATCATCCTTACCCATCATTGATCCATTAGATAAGGGTAAAGGAATTATTGTAGAAGTAGATGTTCCAAAGAATGCAGCACAGGTAGAGTTTGATAGAAGGTTGGTTGTACAACTTGTGGAACAAGAAAGGAAGAAGGTTGGTGAATCACCTTTTGTTGCCACTTCAGAGGAACAAGAAGGAAGTGATGAAGCTAGTTCAGACTCAAGTGTGATGATAATAGAACAACCAGAAAGACTTGAGTATGGTGATGATTTGGCAAAAGAGAAGCTGAATGAGTTGAAATTGCAAGTAGATTTTGATATGCCAGGTTTGACTATTTTAGACCAAATATGGGGTTTGGAGATTCTTCTAAGAGTACAAAAAGACTGCAAGGTAATTCTGAAACACAAAGCTAGCAATATTCTATCAATGCTGAAAAAGGATAGAAGGGAGCTATATTACATGCTACTCAGATGTCATGGAACAGGATGGACCTATAAGAAATTGTTGGGATTATCCTTTGAAGAGTTAGAGTACAAGGCTTATCCCATTTGGGCAAAAGTGCAGGAAGAAAACACTCAAAGACTTCTTTCTGATGAAAGGAAAGAAGAACTTGCAGAAGAGATGGAGCTTAAGAAGGCAATGATTGTTCCAAGACCTTTGAAGAAGGGAGTTCCTCTTGAGTTTCCTAAAGATATGGATAGATTGAATCCAAGTGAAGCTGTTATAAGAAGGAGAATCAAGCTCTCACCATTGGAAGCTTCAGATATGGTACAAGTGTTACCTCTTGATGCCAGAAACCCTATTATAAGCTATGAAGAAGATGAAAGTGGGTTTTGGAAGATTGGCAGGTATGGGAAAGAGGTACACACTTTTACTACACTCATATCTCTTTTTGGAAGTGTTGATAGAGAAGACTTGGTAGACCTTTGGAGGTTGTTGGAGGCCAAGTATGAGACTGAAGCTTCTACTTTAGTCAATGCAATAAAACTTTGGTCAACGGTCAAGAGAATGTGTGGACCAAGAGATGAAGATCCTGCTGTTTGGAAGGATCTTGAAGATGACCTCAGTGGTCTTCAATGGCGTTTGTATTCAGCTGCTGGTGTATATTATTTGAGTTCTACAAAGTTTGCTGAGTATCTTCTTGTAGATGGTCAGTATTCCATGTCCAAAGAAGTTTTGGAGAAGATGAAGACAACACAGCTGGAGATAGACTATTCAAGTGACGTGGCCAAAGATTTGATCAGACATATTTATTACCAATATGATAAGCGTTGTAAGATTCCTCCTAGTACTTAATTTTTATTCAGAAACTAAATTACTAGAGTAGATATCAAGTTTAGGGGAGGATTGTTGGGAATAAAATGTAGCCAGTCCACTTGAGCGCTGACAAGAGGAAAACAAGCGTTGATAGGAAGAAAACAAACGCTGACAGATCAAGCGTTGACAAGAAGAAGTCAAGCGTTGATAGGTTGAAGACAAGCACTGATAGGATGATGTAGTCTACGCGTATTATGTTTCTAGTTTGTTTCTAGTAAAGATAAGTTCAACATTGTATTTTCTATAATTATCTTTACCTAAAATAGTTGATACGTAAATCTTGTACAAGGCTTCTTATGTCTATAAAAGAAGACCTTTAGGTTATGTTTGATATAAGTTTTTCATACGTTAAACACTTTCATTGTAAGCAAGTTTGTTATTATCAATCAAGTGAAAGTTTGTTTACATCTTTGTGTGTTCTTGTTCAAGTGTTAATTCCGCATAACACTTAGATTACTTTATACATAAACAAAGTTTCTCTACGTGTATAACTTGATCTAATCTCGTATACACAAGCTTAATCGATCTAAGTTTGGGATCAACAACACGGTTAAAGTTAATAGTGTATGTTTCTCGATCAATTCCTTTGCTTTCAAACACACCAGTTTTTTCAAGAACAATAGGAAGTTTATTCTCTAAACATGCCATTACTTTCAAATACCAATCACTACATTCACCATAAGTATTTTCACAGTCATAAAAAGTGACATTTCCAGATGTGATATGAAACCGTGCTAGGAACCAATGTCGTTTGGTTTCATGTATTGGAATGAAGACCTACAAATTTTATAAAACAATTTTTAATTCAAGCTCATATGTTTTTGTATAAAGATGTAGTTAAAAGAAAAAATTACCTGTTCAACATTCCTCCACGACAATGGGTAGATTTCATCCGTTGCATAAAACAGAGGCAATAATTCTTGGATTAAAGTTTTAAAAAAGTAAAAGCTAACCATTGACCAATCATGCGATGATTGTCTAAAATGCCACATGTACCATACATATAGTTCAATGTGCTGATAAAAAAAATTATAAACGTAAAATCATAAATACATGTTAATCATCCTTTAATGTTAATTTTTTTTATAATTACCTCGTCCATGTACCAACCAACTCGTTCATCATCCAATCCAACAAAATTATCCCAGAAGCTGTGATCTATAGATATGTCATTGCACCAAGCAAACTTGCAACGAGGAATTGGTAAGTTATTTAGGAAAAACTCCAAAGCCGAATTGCAAAATATTTTATCAATCTTTTTGGATGGTCGATTGAGATCCTGTTTTAAATAAAAAGGTTAAAAAAGTAAGAAATAACCAAATTAAAGAAAATAAACTTCATAAACATACCTCTTTCCACGGTTGAAGATTCTGGCACATTTGCATCATAAATCCATCAATAACGTTCTTCTTATTTCTTAAGGAATCCATGCTCGGCACTGTAGTATCTGGGTTTACTTGAATTGGTGGCCTTACCACAGTAACATACCTTCTCTTTGGAACGTTCCCAATTTTCTGTAGACCAACTTACATGTGACTGGATTTAGATATATCTTTACGGATCATGCGATTGTGTTCGTCTGACAAGAATTTCATCCTTTTTCTCTGCACACCGGCTACCCTGTTCTTTTCAGCCTCCAGCTTTTCAGCTTTGATGCTAATACTTAATTTTGCATCTCTCTTAACAAATATACGATCCTAGTTAAAGTTTTATACAAATGTTAGAGTATAGGACCATACAAACTTTTAAAAATTCCTTGTTGAGAAAAAAGGTACCTTAGCATCAAATTCGTCTAAAACTTTTACCAACTCCTCCACAGGGTCTTTGCAGGATTTTCCGATTGGAGAGCAATTAAATGAAAAGTAAGCTATTTCATCGTCGCTCAAATACTTGTCACTAAGATCACACTCCTTATCAACACTATGCATTTTATCCTGTAGTTTCAATTCAGGGGGGATTATGTTTATTGAACACAATTTATTATATAAGTCACATTTTTATTGCTTGTTGAGTCTATAGCATTGATTTTTTAATGAAACATTTTTATTAATCTTAGTAATGTTACATAATGAAAATAAAATAAAATGTACTTATCAGTTTTTTCAAATAAAAGCAGTATGTGTTTAAATTTGAACCAATAAATATGGAAAATTAAATGTTACTTTGAAGTTTACATAATCATAATTGCATGAATACATATAACTTCATGTATGCATCTAATCTATAACACCCCCAATATACATTGCGCAGCGGAAATACACAATTGGGTGCTATTCACAAACTTCATTTTACAACACTCTTTATATGACCTTACAACAGTATATTTAGGAATAAATAAGGAAATAATTTAAATCAGTGTCTAAAACCGTCAATCCCAAGTAAAATCAATTTAAAAATATCAGAGTAGCGTTCAGGTTCCCCTAGGATCTTAACAAATCGACAAACCTCTTACCAAAATAATGGACCATATGCTATAAAATTTATGACAAACGGGAAAGAAATCTGTTTTAGACCAAATTACTACAAAAGCAATCCCGCAATCCTTCTCCAGCAAGCTTTGCAATCCAACAACTTCAAGTACCTGAAATACATGCTTAAAATCATCGACACAAAGGTTGAGCAAGTATATAGGTTTAACAAAGCATATTTGAACACATCATAAAAATCATTCACAATTGTTTAATAGCATTGTGGCCATACAATCTATTAATCAGGCATTCCATCTAATAGCAATAGCTAATGAATTGTATTAAGCTCATGACACCGGCCCCTTAACTTAGTCACCCACGCCAAATGCCAGCATGACTAGAATAATTCAAGTGCCCCTACTAGGGTATCAATTACAAGTATACCACATTCTCATTCTCGTAAAATTATCCTTCCCAGAGGTTACTCAGCGTAAAGCCCTGGTCTTAGATAGGGTCGTCAGCCCAATAGTACTATCATTAGAATAAGCGGCTATTCCCAACTCACAACATCAAGTCAGAAGATAGTTAACGGCTCATGAATATAGGGACTTTTGCAATTTAGGTACTTATACAAATCAAATCAACAAAGGCAACAAAGGGAACATTCGGGTCCAACAATTACTCATGACATGTGTTCATTTTACTTCAAATATCATGTATCCCCCTCGCGGGTTTTAAAATCATTAAAACAAGTAGAAAGCGAGGCTATAGACTCACTTGAAGTATTAACAGTAGTATGACGACTTTCAACGATCGATGATGCCAGGGGAACACGAAATCCACAATCTATCAAAATAAAACAAGTGCCTTTTAATAATACATCCAAGTAATATTTCATACTTAATAAAATGAAATAAATATCTCAAAGTCAAAATCAAAATCACACCATACTCAATTTAATAATTCCTTCTTACGTAAACTTTTATATTTTTATTCTTTCAAAAAAAACTGTCGATATATATATATAAATCGTCCAAACTGTTTTTCTTACATAAACACGTCAATAACTTACGATACTAATCAGAAACTTCACTTACTATATATAGAAAGACCTCCAAAAAGTTGGTTAAAAGATTTTACTTTTAAAGTTCCCTGCCCGACTCATCTTCGAACTACAAAAGCCGGACAGTTTTACGTCAACAACTCATATAGTCTTTTTAACTTATATAAATGACTCCATTTACAAAACCGACACTCATGTTTGAAAATAGACTCAGCATCATCATGTTTATCACTTTACATCAGTCCTTGACCCATTTTAAAATCCTTTTTATGGTCCCCGAGATTCGATCCAAATATCGACAACAATTATATATTGTGCTGATACTCGTCTCCCGGTCCACGAATAATCAAACTATCATAACTTTTCGCTCGTTTTGAGCTAGAAGCTCTACTTTATACACAATCGAAGCTTAAGACATCATCTACAAAAATATCTAGTTAGTTCATATCATACTCAAACTTATATTTTCTAAAAAATACCTTTTAGCTGCTGGTCAAAGTTACCCCTTTAAAAACCACTCAAAACTAAATTTTTACCCTATTTTAACATCATTTTACCACTGTAATCATTTAAATATTACTACTTTCAATCCTAACACACTATATCATCCTAGATGATCAAATCAAATAAAACCCAACTAAAAATTTCAACATGCAACAACTTAAAATAATATATAACAACATAAACACCTACATACAACACATATACAAGATCAAAACATATGATTTTTCATCAAAAATGGGTTTTTATAAAAAGATCATGCATGTAAGAGATTTTCATACCAAAATATAGAGAATCAAAAGATAGAAATGGGTCTTTGATTAGTTTTTGTAGAATCAAACTCAAAACTAAAAATCAAGGGGTGTTTGTGTTGGTTGTGGGTGACGGGCAAGAAGAGTGGAGGAGGGAGAGAGAAAGATTTTTGGTTGTGTTGTGTTTGTGTGTTTATTTATGTGTGATTTTTCCTTTTATATGGAAAAAGTTTAGGCTAGTTTTTGCCAATTGTGATTCTTGTGGACCAGAATGCAAATACTTGGTAAAAAGCGGGAAATAACTATTAGTCACTTTCGAAAATATTTATGGGTCTCGGGTTTCATAAAAATACTTCTCAAAACTTAAAACGCACACAAAATATGATATTATATAGTCCCGACACGACTTAATACGACATTAAAAATAAAAACGTCAAAATATTAAACATCGACATGTTTAAAATAAAACGTAAAAATTTCGGGCATCCGTTGATATCGTCATTACTAATAATCCTCGCAACTCGTCAAAACGTAAAAATATAACTTCGAACATTCATCCAAATCAAATCACCGATCATTATGACAATCAATCTTGTCAAAAATTTCAAAAATATACGTAAAAATATAATTAAATAATGACCAGGGTTTGGGTTGTCACGTAATCAGCCTATTCATATTCTTCATTCATTCAATATAAACACCTGATAACAACAACAACATACACTCTTTATCAATTTTTTCAAAAATAATGAAAATATCTTTATCTGCCAAGAGAAACTCATCTGCTGCGAATCTTGAAGACTTCCAAGCCAATATCAGAAAGTAATATAGTTAATTTAATAAGTATACTTTTTTTTTCAAAAATATAACTTATATTTTGTGTTCCGGATTTTAGAAAATCGCGTGTGGAATCTACACAACATGATGAGCATAGCTACTATGTGTTGGTCCACTAATCTTGTGCACATATCGAATCTATGAAGATCTACGAAGAACAATATGCACAATTAACCAATTGACTAACTAATAACACAAGCTTGTACTTTTCATCGTTGTATATCTTATTAATATATGAATCAACAAATATACAAGTGTTACCCGGTTGTTTGCGGAATAACAACCGAGCGATGATGACAAACTAAACTCCCATTGTTACAAGATAGGAAAGAACCAATGGGAGGAGGAAATCCTAACACTAACACTATGTGTAATTTGGTGGTGGAAATCTCTACCAAACTCTAAGTCATGAGACCACTATATATAGTGGGAAAGTGAAGCTTCCTTTCGAAGCTTCAATAAAGTCAAGTAACCACCTTGCACTTTATATTCTTCCTTTTTCACCAAAGGAAGATCCCACTATGTCTTCAGTATTAATACTTCAGGTCTTCATATCAGAGATGGTTTTCGGGAGTTAGTGAGTCATTGTCATTACTCACTAACTCCATCATCCTAATCCTGGTTCTTATCTTCACTGGCTCAGATCCGCTGCAGTAGTGAAGGAGTCTCTATGGACTTCTAAGAACATCTTGAGGATGACTCGGTAAACTTACTTAAGTTTACCGACCTATAAAATACTTAGGGTATATTTCATTCAAATTAGTACAGGGACAATTTAGGCTCTAAATTGGCCCAACAATCTCCCCCTATTTGAATAGAAATATAGCCTAAGTCTTTTAGTAGTAAGTGAGTATAACGGCTTCTTCTTACATACTATGATACAACAAAGTGACATAATAAATATAAAAATCTTCTGATTCTTTGTTGTTGAAAAAATGTAACATGTGTTCAGACCAGATCTTCATCTTCATGATTGTTTCATCTCTGATGAACATCTTCAGCTACTCAGATTATCTTGGTGTTTCAGAGACTTGCTTCAAATAGTGGTGATCAGACACGGCATGAACTTTACTCCAAACTACTAAGTACCCAAGTATACCATCGAATCCTAGAACACTAGTTCACTACATCTGATGTTAACATCAGCTATGCACAACTCTTTTATCCTAAACCAACTTCTTTCATTCAATAAAACCTCTAACCTGTTCAAGCACACTACCAATACCAGCTTCATCATTACTTTCTTCAAACATTCATCAGATACCCGTCGATTCCTATTTAAGGAATGTGATGGATTTTTTTAGTGATGCTCCTGGATAAAATTTGATTTTTTGGTATGTGATTGGTTTTGTTGTTTTGGTGTGGTTTGAGAGGTTTTATGGTAGTAATGGGGTGGTTGTGTTGTATGATATGGTGAGGATATCTATGAGATACAATCAGCAGGGATGTGTCTTCATCAGGGAGTGTGTATCTCTAAGGTACAATCATCAGGGAGTGTGACTCTCTCCCCCTCAAAAAATGCTTCCCAAGAAATGATTTTTGAAACCATTTCACACTCCTGTTATTCACCATTTCAGGGATTGAATCCCTTGATTTAATTGCTTCGATACTAAGGTTTGAACCTTATATTTTTTGAGGGTGTTTGAATACCCCTATGTGGTCTCTGGTTGAAGCCCAGAGACATAACCAACTTAGCTGGTTCTATAGTATTTGGCAAACTATCAGCCATCAACGGATTTGATGATTCTTTACCGGTTAGCCGTTTAACTTCAGAATAGCCAATTCTTTCTTGTTGGTTAGACATGGTGAATTAATGACCATTTGTCGGTGTGGTGGTGAAACCGACACTTGGTGAACTATCAGCCTGTGGCCATCCCGTTCAAGGATCTGTGATACTTTAGCCTTAAGGCAAGGAGATTCTTCCTATCTGTTCCGACTTTACTCGGATTGGCTTTAAGTTTATAACTTAAGAGCTGCTGTTGTAAAACTTAAGCTTCTGATGTTGTAAAAACTTCTGACTTTTAGCTTTTAAAATCACTTAACCTTTGAAATCTCTTTTTGATAAAAAGTTTAAGTATGAAAAATAAGTCTTTGAAATAATTTAGCAACAAATGGGTACCTGAGGTCCTGAAAATCCAGAGGTCTCTGGTTACACCTCTAAAGGTGTGAGCTCGAGAGGAGACCTCTAAAGGTGCGAGCTCTGATGGCTACCTCTGATGGGTGCGAGCTCTGATGGTTACACATCTGATGATTAGAACTTCCTCTGATGGTGTAAACTCTGATGAGGATCTCTGGTGGGTGCAACCTCTGGTTGGTGCAAAGTACTAACCAAGTACTAACCTCTGATGGTGGGAAAGAGAAGAGGTTCTGATGGTAGTTTAGGACCTCTGGTGGTGGTGCACTAATCTTTTTTCTTTATCTTGGTGTAAGGAAATAATTCCTGAGTGACCAAGTCCTCCAAATGCTGAAGGCTATGAAGATAGCATATTGAGTGTCTTGCACTCGATCCTTTGCTGGTATGTGCCCATTAGTAGTACTTGGTGTGGCTCTCCAAGGGTGTTCAACTACTTAACTTCTGATGTCAGGTAAGAAAATTTTTGTTTTGAGTTTTAGTTTTGGTTTGGTGAGGTTATTGGTGTTGTATAAGGTTTTGGCGTCAGGTTGTATTGTTATACAGGAATACACGATCAAGAGTAGAAGTATAAGTGTACGTGTACCTGATGATGATCGATGAGTGTGTAAGCTCTTTAATAAGTGTGTTCTCTCCCCCTCAAAAGTTTTGTATAAGCAGCTTTTGCATCAATACGCACTTTGTTCATCAATCATTCAAGCCCTGAGTTCCATCAATTGTGCTACAGAACTTTCAATCAACTAACCTTTCACTTCAACCGATCTCAAATCTTGTGGCTGCAATCTTTGGGTAGTGTCGTGATTAAAATCTTAACAGTTCTGATTTGATGGTAGTCTCTGAGTCGGACCTCTGTTGTTTCAGACTTGATGGAGGTTCAAAACTATGGTGGTTCAGAACCGTTGAGAGTCCAGAACTTGCTGGATAGGGTTCAGGCAATGTTGAGGGTCCAGAACTCTGGTGAGGGTCCAATCTGCTGGTGGTTTAGAGACTGAGGGTTTATGGACTCAGGGACAGGGGTCCGAAGAGGAAGGTTCAGGGACCTTTGGGTTCATTGACAGCTGGGTTCAGTCTGAAGGGGCCGAACTGTTGGTGAAGGTCCACTTGCTAGGGGTCACAGTGGATGGGGGGTCCAGTACCTGGTGTACAGAAAAGGTCCATAATCTGCTGATGGGTCGCTGGTGTGGGAGTCTCTACCATGGGGTTCACACATTGACCAGGAGTTCATTCTGTTAGGGGTTCGCCAGCGAAAGGAGGTTAGCTAGCATAAGTCCAGTGGTCTGGGTTCATCTCTAGGCTGTAAGGGCTCAGCGACAGGGGTCACCGGTCTGGGGTTCAAGTCAGTGACATGCTGTGTTGACCAGGTTCGGAGGGGCCAGAGGGTCAAGTCTGCTTGTGGGGTCCAAAATGACCTGGCAGTTCAGATTCTGCTGCTTGGGCTTCAGCATTTGGTAGCTTCAAATTTTAAAAGCTCTAGATCAAACCCAATGCATTGAACAAACCTCTTTAGTATCTAATAAAGAGCCCTTTATAATCTATCCCAACTGATATTAATATCAGTTCCAATAAAACCTCTAAACACATCAGTGTTTCATCAGCTTCTTTGAAGCATGATACAAACCACATATAGGTATTCACCAGGGGTTCGTTTTACCATGACCAGTTGAAACAACATATATCATTGCTTATTTCGCTGATGATTTTTTTAATCAATTTCCTCCAAGCACAAAACCATCATATCAGTATTCAACCTCATCGCATCCTAGTAGACATCGCTTTGATTGACTGATTTTTTTAATCAGTTCCTGCAAACCTCATACCATAATCATGGTCACCACCACTTATCTCTCCCACTTTTTATTCATTGATTTTCCTTAATCAGTTGAACAAACACATGGATACATATTTTCGTATCATTTTCAACCATATCGAAATCCTCTTGTTCGATAGCATCACAGCCGCCACCAGTCCCTTTATTTATCTTCACCGGATACACCACAACCATTCAACAAAACTGACATATACCGCACAAGCTCAGACCCTACTAACATCATCTCACAACTACTCAGATTCACCCTTTTTATCCACTGATTTTCTTTATCAGTCGAACTATCATCAAACACCCCCAATAAAATATCAATTCTTCAATGTAACGAAGTAATCCGTTCCTGTGGCCACAAGAAAAAGAGTTACCATGATTTTATCTCGATATGGTTTTTGATTTTTTGGATCTGGGTTTTTTGATTTTTTTTGTTTATATCTGATTGTTGTACGAGATGTTTTGGTTTTGATTGTAGCTATGTAGGATCTGGTTTTTAAAAAAAAAACAAGTATCGGTTGTTTTTTGTGATGTTTGTATCGGTAGATTTGGGTGGATCTTGGTATCAACGTGAATGATGTTTATGATTTGTGGATATTTAAGGAAGTATAGATCTTGAATCGTTGGATTTTTGATAGAACAGATATAGGATCTTGTGATTCTAGTTCCTTTTTGTGAGTGATTGTTTAGTTTTGTTTATATGGATGATGGTGGAAGATGAATGTGACGGTGAGTGGGGATTTTTGTTTGTTTATTGTCGGTGGTGGTGGGGTTGGTGTGTAGGATAAGGTTTTTGGATATTATTTTAGCAATAAGTCAACAGCAGTGTATTTTCCCCCTCAAAAATTGCTACTGTAAGTGCAGCTTATGAACATACTGATGATTTTGACGATGCTAAAAAAATGTTATTAGGAGCCATTCGAACGGATCTGGATAGAGAAAATCCAACCCGCTCTGATACCACTTTTTGGTCCACTAATCTTGTGCACATATCGAATCTATGAAGATCTACGAAGAACAATATGCACAATTAACCAATTGACTAACTAATAACACAAGCTTGTACTTTTCATCGTTGTATATCTTATTAATATATGAATCAACAAATATACAAGTGTTACCCGGTTGTTTGCGAAATAACAATCGGGCGATGATGACAAACTAAACTTCTATTGTTACAAGATAGGAAAGAACCAATGGGAGGAGGAAATCCTAACACTAACACTATGTGTACTTTGGTGGTGGAAATCTCTACCAAACTCTAAGTCATGAGACCACTATATATAGTTGGAAAGTGAAGCTTCCTTTCAAAGCTTCAATAAAGTCAAGTAACCACCTTGCACTTTATATTCTTCCTTTTTCACCAAAGGAAGTTCCCACTATGTATTCAGTATAAATACTTCAGGTCTTCATATCAGAGATGGTATTCGGAAGTTAGTGAGTCATTGTCATTACTCACTAACTCCATCATCCTGATCCTGGTTCTTATCTTTACTGGCTCAGATCCGCTGAAGTAGTGAAGGAGTCTCTGTGGACTTCTAAGAACATCTTGAGGATGACTCGGTAAACATACTTAAGTTTACCGACCTATAAAATACTTCGGGTATATTTCATTCAAATCAGTACAGGGACAATTTAGGCTCTAAATTGGCCCAACACTATGTTCAGGAAGCTGCTTTCCACATGCAATGCATATGTGAAGAAGAACAAAAAGATATGCTTGAAAAGCAGCAAAGCGAGCAGCAAGAAAGGGAGGAGGCGCAAAGGGAGCAGGAAGAATGGTTGGAGGAACAAAGAATTGCACTACTAGAACAACAGGAAAGGGATGAACTTGTTGCAGTTAGAAGGGAGATAGATGAGAAGGAGGAGGATGAGGATGATTCATATTATCATTATGACCCATATCAATTCGAAGAAGAAGTCAACACCGAAGAAGATGAATTTGTGGAGTCTTACGATTATGATGATTGTCATCTTTCATTTGATCTTGAAAAATATCCTAAGTTTAATTTTTAGATTTATGTAAAATGTTTAATTTTGTTATGCAATTTTTTGTTTTTCAATATGTACTGTCCTTCTTTAATTGTTAAATCAATTACCATATATCTTTTGCGAAAGTGTAAACTCCTTAGCCTTATCTTTATTGCCTTTTTGTAATTGAGGTAGGACCTGCAAAATGAATAGCATTTAGTTCAAAGTAAAATTCCATTTTATGTCTGTACATTAAGTGATATGACCCTTTCAAAACATACATTAATGATAGTCTCGAGCTTGTGAAGACGTGCTTTCAAGCTATTTGTCTCTTTAGGGAGAATCATTAAACTAGTGGCTAATTTCTCTAAAGCCAGAAGATGGTCCTCAACGGATGGCTCTTTGGTTAACATACCCCTTGATGACTCTGCATCTTCCTCTTGAGCTTTTCATGCTTTCATCAGTTTTTTAAGATAGTCACTAAAAAGGTCTTCGTATTCAATATCAGGGGCTCTTGGTGTATACCACTTGAAATAATTGTTACTTCTTTTATACCAAAAGGATTGCAACTCAACTTTGTTTGGATATATGTCACATACTGCAACTATCCCCTAAAAAATTAAACTAAAATATTAATAAAAAATAACTTAAATTGTTTACAACAGGGGGAATTGTTTACAACAGGGGGAATTGTTTTCGACAGGGGGATTGTGTTGGGAATCTAAACTTGTTAGATTCCCTGATCATTGATTTAAACATAATTAGGCTGTTAGATAGTCCATTGCCTGTGCCTAGGAGGCAGGCAAGTTTCGCAAGACTCACAGAGATCCAAGTCTCTGTGAGCAACCTCAGAGGAGTCCATGTCAGAGACATTGTCAGGGAAGTCGAAGATTACCTGAAGACATACTCATTGGCTGTGATGGATAACTGCCAAGATGTATCAGGGACTCTGAGGGGTTGAGAGTTAACAGGGGTGGCAATACCCTGATAACTCTCAGCACACTTTGGACATGCCATTTGTGTGTTCGAGACTATGAAGAATAAGGAAACTGTTTTTGACAACTGTTCTTTAAAGCATAATGGAAGACTACCAAGAATAGAAGGACATCATGTGACTGATGTGGGAACTTGTAAAAGCTTGTGTAGTCGACATCAAGTACTGTTTAAGTCAAACTCGTAACACTATAAATAGGATGTGTATCCATGCATTAATGTTCAACACTTTGAGATATTAAGAACATTAGTGCATATAACTTAGTGAATCAAACAGCTACGACTGTATTCATAAGTTAGGGTTTATTGTTGTTCAAAGTGTGCACAACACATTGTCATCAAACTGTGTTATCCATAACACTTGTAATTCTTTATTATACAATAATAAGATTACGTTTGAAAAGTAATACCTTGTGTTGATTAAGTTAAGATTAGGGTTTCTTGCAATGATTAGGGACTTTCAATTGGTATCAGAGCGGTGTTTGATATTAAAACCTTCAAGAAACATCGTTCTCAGTTTTATAATCAAGATCCACCATGCCGGAAACTTCTAACCCACAATCACCTTCCACAAACCCATCTTCACCAAGACTTAACCCTCCTGCCAATGACGATGATCTACCCCAACTTCTTGACTCAAGAGGTGGATCACACGTAACCAGTGTACCAGTTTTTGATGAAGAAGATTTTGCCAGTTGGAAGAGTCAATTTCTTGTATACCTTGATGGGCTTGAACCTTTTCTCTTAGAAATTTTAGAAAATGGTCCATATAATCCCATGGCGCTTACATCCACTGAAGAAAACCCTCTTCCCAAACCTCTCAAACAATGGACTCCAGCTGATAGGAAATTAGCAAACCAAGATAAACGTCTCAAAAGCATCATAATTTCCTGTCTTCCCAAGCATATCATGAAGTCTGTCATTCAGTGTCCCACAGCGAAACAAATGTGGACAGACCTCATTCTTGGCCATGAAGGACCCTCTGAAACAAGAGAGACAAAGATTCAGGCACTCAGACTTCAGTTTAATGCCTTTAAGTCACTTGAAGGTGAAAAGGTTCAGCAAACCTATACTAGGCTGAAGATTCTTCTAAATGACCTGGCTATGAATGATGTCACTATTGGTCAAGCTGAGATCAATGCTACTTTTGTCAACAGCCTTCCAAGAAAGTGGCTGAGCATGAATCAGACTCAGAGAGCTAACAACTCAATCAAAAATGATACCCTTGCTCAGCTCTATGGTAAGTACAATTATGAAGAAGGGCTGATCGATACTATCTACAAATCAGAGACTGAAAGATTTGTAGTCCAAGGAGCATCTTCCAAAGCTTTGATATCTGCAACACATCCTCATGACAGCGATTCTGATATTGAAGAAGATACCCGTAGCAGCCAAGAGTTCTTGTCAGACCTCAATGCAGAGTTCCATGAAAGAGCGTTGCTAGCCAACCAAAGAAGATACTACAAAAGATCTGGAAGAGTAGGATCAGCTAGTAAACCAACTGACAGGTCAAAAGAAACATGTTTTGCCTGTGGAAAGCTTGGACATTATCAAAAAGACTGTCCTTCTACCAAGACATCCTCACCCTCTTATCCATCATCTTCATCCAAACCCTACAAGTTCAAACAACATAACAACTCATCTCAATCCAATTCTTCAGACACTGAGAAGAAAGATTACAAAAATAAGTACAAGGCACTTAAAGCTGAGTTAGAACAAATGAACTTGAATATTGAAGCTCTGTCAAAAAAGAAAGGTGGTGAGAAAAAGACAGAGAAAGGGTTGGTTGCTGAAACTTATGATTGGAATGATGAACCACTGACTTCAGATGAAGAAGACACCACAAGAGTCAGGGCTTTTATGGCGATAGCTGAGGATGAACCAGCTGTTGGAAAAGGTGATGCTAGATCAGGACAATGGGTTGACATCACAATGAAAAAGGTACACAGGCTTTTATCTATGTCTGATAGTGATGAATGTAAGCATGTCCTTGATTACACCATTGTTGATTTACACTTTGTTGAGGAACAAAGAAAGAACCTACTTGATAAGTTTCACTCTATTAAATCTGAAATGATAAATGCTAAGGCTGAATGTGAAACTCTCAGGAGGGTTAATTTAGAGAAAATATCCCTGCAAAATGAAGTAGCTAGATTAACCTTGAAAAACATAGCTTTAAATGATCAAGTCTCTGAATTGAACAAGATTATTGAAAAATGGCTGTGTGCTAGGTTTACTATTGATGAATTGCTTAGGGATGAAGTGCCTGCTGACTTAAAAAGGGATATATCTGCTAAGAAAAATAAGCTGAGGATTGTCACCAAACCCAAAGACATTGTCTTTAAATCTACAGAGACTATTCGTATGTCAGATACCTCTTTGACAAATGACCCTGTCTCTGAACATATGGCTGAGCTACCACCTTTGCCCAAACTCTCTAGAGTTGAACCTAGCAGGTCTTCTAGATCTGCTAAGGATGAACTTAGGACAGATATTAAGAATCCTCTAGCTAAAGTTTTTCATGTGCCTGCTAAATAAACTGGTAAACAAGTAGCTTTTAAGCCTGTTACTACTAAAGCTGTGAATAAGGTTGAACCTACCACTGAAGATCGCCTGTTGTCTCTTATGAAAGAAGTAGAACTCTTGAAACAACACATTAAGCCTTCTGCTGAATGCTCTACTTCTCATGAACCTAAGTCAGTCCTAGGTGAACCCAAAGGGGAAAGGTTAATCAAACCTTATTGCAATGTATGTAAAAATTCTCACCATTCGACCTTAGATCATGACAGACACATGGCAGCTAAAAGAGCTCAGACACCCCCTAGGGACAGACCACAGAGTTCCAAAAGGCAACAGGGAAATTACAAACCTTATCCTCCCTGTAAATTCTGTGGGTTCACAGACCATCACTCAGACGAGTGTAGTGACTTCCCTGGGTGTGATATCTGTGGGAGTTATAACCATGAAACAATGAATTGTCCATCCCAACGCCAAAAGTTTTTCAGGAACACAAGAGTTGCTAATAAGCAATTCAGGGAACCCACTAGAAAGTGGGTTCACCATAGGAACTAATCTGTTTCTATGTATCTGTGCAGAAATATCTCAAGGAATCGGTATGGTATCTAGATAGTGGCTGTTCTAGACACATGACAGGGATTCAACAATACCTGCACAGATACTCAAAGGATACAGGTCCTAAAGTGGTATTTGGAGATAACTCTTCAGGTGACACAGAAGGATATGGCTCAGTGAACTGCAACGGGATTACATTTACCAGGGTTGCATATGTGAATGGTCTTAAACACAATCTTATTAGCATCAGCCAATTGTGTGATGCTGACTATAAGGTTTTGTTTACTAAGACTCAGGGAACCATATTCAACAAAAACAATGATGTTGTGCTGATTGCACCTAGAAGGAGAGATGTTTATGTCATCAACATGGTTGTGTGCTCTGAAGACAGTTCAAATTGTTTTCTTGCTAAAGCCTCTGAAAGTGTCAATTGGCTGTGGCACAAAAGACTGTCTCATCTCAACTTCAAGAACATCAATAAGATAGCCACTCAAAACTTGGTTGCTGGTCTACCTTCAGTAATGTTTTCTAAAGACAAAACTTGTTCTGCCTGTGTCAAAGGAAAGCATCACAGGTCTTCATTCAAGACTAGGCAATCATTCTCTATTGACAAGTGCTTACATCTCCTTCACATGGACTTGTTTGGGCCTGTCAAACCTCAAACCCTTAATCACAACAAATACACCTTGGTCATAGTTGATGAATTTTCAAGATACACATGGGTGTTCTTCCTCAGAAGGAAAAGTGATGCAGCTGAAACCATCATGTCCTTCATCAGACAGGTTGAAAATATGAATGATATTAGAGTCAAAGCTCTAAGAAGTGATAATGGTACAGAATTCAAGAATCATCAACTTGAATCTTTTTGTGATGAAAAAGGGATTTCTTAGAACTTCTCTTCAGCTGGCACTCCTAAACAAAATGGTGTGGCTGAAAGAAGAAACAGGACTTTGATTGAAGCAGCAAGAACTATGTTAAATGATGCAGCCTTACCAAAGCAATTTTGGGGAGAAGCTGTTCACACTGCCTGCTACACTCAAAATAGATCGATCATTGTCAAAAGACATGGTAAAACCTCCTATGAAGTTTTCAGAAAAAGATCTCCAGACGTCAGCTATTTTCATGTGTTTGGGTGCCCTGTGTTTATTTATAACTACAGGGATAAACTTGGAAAGTTTGATGAAAAGGCTGATGATGGTTTCTTTTTGGGATACTCTCCAACAGCCAAAGCCTTCAGAGTATTCAACATCAGAAGACAAGAAGTAGAAGAAACATTCCATGTTAGATTCAATGAAGATGATGAAGTCATACAGAGAACAGGAACAGAGGGTGATGAAATAGATTTTAATGAAAATATTTTTTTCCCAAGTGATGAGTTCACAGAACCCAGACCTACCAGTCATCATCACTTCAACACTCTCATTCCTTATGTCCCTGCCTTTGACCCTCTGTCAACTCACAACATAGAAGTTCCTACCTCTCAGGAACTTGATGAAGAAGAACCTCAAATCTCTGATGATCCTTCTCATGATATTGATGACTCACCAATTCTTCAAATCTCTGAAGATTCTCCTGCTGATAATGAAACAACTTCCCTTGATATGGCTGAAGAAGACTCTGACACTGAAGTAGTCTTTGAAGAAAGCCCGCCTAGTCAGCAAGATGAGACTCCAATTGTACCAGCTGTGCCCTCAAGTACCCCTGTCCTTGAATCCCCAGCTCCTCAAAATAAGTGGTCAAGAGATCAACACATTCTTCTTGTCAATATTATTGGGGAACCAAATGCAGGGGTCACAACCAGACAGCGAATTCAAGACTCAGAGTTAGCCTCAGCCAATGAATGTCTCTTTGCTGAATTTCTCTCACAAATTGAACCTAAAAGGGTTGCTGAGGCTCTGGTAGAAGAAGGATGGGTAGCTGCTATGCAAGAAGAAATCAATCAGTTCAAAAGGAACAAAGTATGGACACTAGTGCCAGCTCCACCTGGAAAGAATATCACAGGCACTAGATGGATCTATAGAAATAAGATGGATGAAATTGGGAACATCATCAGGAACAAGGCCAGACTGGTAGCACAGGGGTTCTCTCAGACTGAAGGAATTGATTATGATGAAACTTTTGCAC
Organism: Glebionis coronaria; assembly: GCA_025667525.1. Lineage (NCBI taxonomy): Eukaryota > Viridiplantae > Streptophyta > Magnoliopsida > Asterales > Asteraceae > Glebionis > Glebionis coronaria. The sequence continues at coordinate 370,920,828 of CM046879.1, read as the reverse complement.
CTGTTGCTAGACTTGAAGCCATCAGAATCTTCCTTGCATATGCTGCCTATATGAACATCACTGTGTATCAGATGGATGTTAAGAGTGCCTTCCTCAATGGTGATTTGGCTGAGGAAGTGTATGTTGCACAACCTGAAGGATTTGAGAACAGCGAGTTTCCCAACCATGTGTACAGACTTCACAAGGCAATGTATGGTCTGAAACAAGCTCCAAGAGCATGGTATGAAACTCTTTCAAATTTCTTAACTGAAAATAAATTTATCAGGGGTTCTATTGATAAAACACTCTTTACCTTCAAGGACAAGAGTGATTTCATCATTGTGCAGATTTATGTGGATGATATCATCTTTGGGTCAACAAATGTCAATCTTAGTAAACGTTTTGCTAAATTAATGACCAAGAAATATAAGATGAGTATGATGGGTGAATTAACTTACTTTTTGGGCTTTCAAATTAAACAATGTCCTAAGGGAATTTCAATTTGTCAAGAAAAGTATGTTAAGGATTTACTTAAAAAATATGACTTAGCTGATTGTGCATCAGTGAAATGCCCCATGCTTCCACCCAACAACTTGGGCCCTGATGAGTCAGGGGTCTCTGTCAATGAGACTTTATATAGAGGCATGATTGGGTCACTCATGTATCTAACAGCCAGTCGACCAGATATCCAATTCTCCACATGTCTCTGTGCAAGGTACCAAGCTAACCCAAAAGAATCCCATCTAGTGGCTGTCAAGAGAATTTTCAAGTATCTCAAAGGAACACCATCCCTAGGTCTATGGTATCCAAAGGAATCATGCGTTGATCTCAAGGCCTATTCAGATTCAGATTATGCTGGATGCTGTATTGACAGGAAAAGCACTTTAGGCAGCTGTCAAATCCTAGGAGGAAAATTGGTTGGATGGAGTGCTAAGAAGCAAAACTCTGTGGCTATGTCTTCAGCTGAAGCAGAATATGTCGCTGCAGCCAACTGTTGTGCTCAGGTGCTCTGGATGAAAAGTCAATTGGCTGACTATGAAATCTTGTATGACAAAGTACCAATCTTTTGTGACAACACCAGCGCCATTGCCATATCCAACAACCCTGTTCTTCACTCTCGTACCAAACACATTGATATCAGGTATCATTTTATCAGGGATCATATAATGAAGGGAGATATTGAGCTGCATTTTGTTCCCACAGAGCTGCAACTAGCTGATATCTTTACAAAGCCTTTGGCTGAACCTTCGTTCAACAGGCTAGTTGCTGAGCTAGGGATGCTCAATATCTCAAAGCCTGTGGCTTGATATTAAATGTGTTCATTAAATGATTGATTCTATATTAAATGTTTTTCACATGAAACTAGGTAGTTACTTTCCAAGTAAATGCAAAAAACATTCTCAAATATTTAATCATTTATTTTTCGGATAACGAGGAGACAAACTTTTTGAAAGGTCAAGGGGACCCACTTGAGCAGTCATTTTCGCACCTTGCATTTAATACGGTTGAATAACTGTTCACTTAAGTTTGAATATATATTGTCTCTTTTCTCTTATCTCTCACCACCATTCTAAAATCTACTTCTCTCTCTAAGTTCCTATCTCTCTCAACCATCCGCCATTTTCTTTCACCTTCAACCTCAAATCCATGGCGTTTTCAGTTCCAAAAGCCTCCAATGTTAACTTCGAGATCAACGAGAGCATCCTCGCCTCCAACAACGCCATTGGATGGATTAAGGCACCAAACAGCACCTATTCAGATCTGGTAAATTTCATGCAGAATTGTGACCTAAATGAAGCCTTCACCAAATCTCCATCCACCTTTTACCAAGAATACCTTAGGGAATTCTGGTATTCTGCTGAAGTAGTAGAAGACACCATTACATTTAGCCTTTCATGCAATGAACACCCTTTTGCCTTCTCCCTTAAAGACTTTTCTAGTGTGGTCGGATTAAAACATGGAGATGAGTGCCTGAAGGTAGTTGACAAAAAGGCTGTCAAGGAAGCCCTGGCCACACTCAACCCTTGCCATGACGTTAACCCTGCCCTTACACCAGCTGAGGTCCTCGCCAAATCCCCTCTGAAGATTAAGTTTTTCACTCCTATGTGGCGTGTCCTCTTCACCCACATTGTGAAGTCCCTGGGAGGAATGCAGGGATCACAGGATCAGATGTCGTTCAATCATCAGGCTATTGCTTATGGATTAATCTGGGGAGCTGATGTTGACGTTGGAAGCATTCTATTCTCAAACCTGGTAGAACAGCTGAAGGGAAGGAATTAGGTCAGGGAAAAGAACATCTGTTATGTGCGCTTCCTGTCCCTGATCTTTGAAAGTCTGCTGGGAGATAACTACCACAACAAGGCCTTGACTGCTCTTAAGCCCTATCGCATCACAGGCGCCATCTACAAGGAAATAGGAGCTGCGGATATCCCTGTCATAGCCCATATGCTGAACGTGGCCAACCAAGTACCAAACGCTGAGAAGCCCTTGCTCCCTTCCTCTGAGAAGGTGAATACTTTTAGTGTTGCTGGCAAGTCTATGTCTTTGACCTCTGGGCAGCACACTACTAAGTCCAAGGCTTCATCTGGCCAACAGCCTAAGAAGAAGAAAATCCCCTCTTCTTCCCACTCCAAAGCTGTTATTAAGGCCATGGGAAAGAAGACTGACACCGCCTCTGGTCCAGATACTCTTGTGGATTCGGATTCTTTGGCTGACAAACAACAGGCGTCTAGTGTCTCTAAGTCAGCTGAGACAACAGGAAACCAGCCTGATCAAGCTGATATCTCACAGGTAATCAGTGTACATTTTTAGAGGTTCACAAGCAGCCACTCTCATTTGTCTGTAGGAGAGAGTGGTGAAGTTAGGGTAATCCTCGACCCATAGAAGTCTGTCATTACACTTAGAATACTTTAAGACTTCTGTACACCCTATCTTTGCACCAGGGAATGATTCATTTGTGTTTATAAAGCACCCCGATGACCCTGCACCCTCTAGACAGTATTCAGGCTAACAACAACCTGAATACACTAATGTCTCAACCTTGATCAGCTGTACTTCACACAGCCTCTTGGTTCCCTCCTTAGAAGAGTCCCAAAGGATTTATCCTTTCAGGGGGAGCTGAATCATCACCCTCAGCTTTCCTAGGGGCAGCGTAACAGGCGACCTACAACCACATATGTTTCACTCTTAAAAGAGTCCCAAAGGTTTTAACCTTTTGGGGGGGCTGAATAATCACTCTCAGCTTTCCTAGGGGCAGCGACTGGCGATCAATAAACAACATATGTTTCACAATCAAAAGAGTCCCAAAGGTTTTTACCTTTTGGGGGGGCTGAATAATCACACTCAGCTTTCCTAGGAGCAGCGAATGGCGATCATTAACCACATTTTATTCACACTTAAAAGAATCCCAAGGATTTATCCTTTGGAGTGGCTGAGCAATCACCCTCAGCCTCTCTGGGACAGCGAAATGGCGACCATTCCCCTCATATTTTTCCCTGTTACTAATTAAAACAAATTTGCAGGCTGAAATTGTACAGCCAGTCATCGAGTCTCAGGTACAACAAGAAAAGGAGGCTGATACAATGACTCAGGACAAACCAAATGATGAAGAGCCTGTGATAAATACTGATGAAGAAATGCTCTCATTAGAGGATTATGTCTCTGATATTGAGAAAATGCCTGAAGATGAATTCCCTGAGGGAATGTTCGATGAAGAGGATGAAGAAGATGAGGAAGATCAGCTGTCTGTCTCTCCTCCTAAAGAAATGGCTGTGTCTACACTAGCTGGTGACAAGACTTCTCCTCTCAAGGAAGCTGTTGAAACTCCAAACTCTGCTACCTCAGCAACAACAGTCTTCCAAAGACCTACTTATGATCCAACAGCAGAATTTCTCATGTTTGATCATCCTGCCCAGACCAACTTTGACTTAATACCAAGGGGGGATGACTATGCTCAGCAAAGCCTCAATATCAAGAATCTTCAGCCTGTCCATCATCAATCTGATATTGAGCGCTTATCAAGAAAGCTGGATGTGATCAAGTCTGAGATGCACAACTTTACTGAGCCAATTCAGGATGGTGCAAGAAGAGGTGTGGCCCAGGGACTCGGTCATCTTTCAACAAGAATAAAGGATGCTATTGACTCAGCCGTCCCTGCCATGTTCCATGAACATGAACACACCATGAACATGAACATACCATGCACAGGCACTTTAATGCTGTTCGCACCAGGCAATACAACCATGATAACTTTATTGTCAGGCGTGTTCAGGCAAATACTAATGCAAATGCCAACCTCCTGCTAAAGATTGCCAGGGCTTCAAGAAAAAGACAACGTTCCATGGCTGCCTCTGTGGAGCAGATTGCAAGACGTTTTCAGGCACGTTCATCCAAGCATCTCAAAGTAAGGATAAACGTGAGGGGGAGAAGAATACTACACTCAGCCTTGCATCTGCTGAACAAGGCTCATCATCAGCTAATCCCTCAACTACACCTGTTCCTCTCCAAGTCATCACACATGTTATAATACCTGATGATGAGGATGATACTCAGGGGGAGCAACAAACTCAAGATGGAGCTGACTCATCAAAGTCTCTGATCTTAGTTAACATCAGCAAGCCTGAGGATGATGATGAGCCAGCGGCCAAGAAATTAAAATTCACTGTTAGCTCTCTCCCCAAAGCTATTCAAACTCAGGCTCAGACAGCGTTTATCAAAAGAGCTGATGTTTTCAAAAACATAAGTGTGGAGTCCTGTGTCTCGAAGAAAGGAAAGGAGATAGTTTTGGTTGATACTGACACCAAACTTAAGAAGATAGCTGCGATGCTAGAGACAGGAGGATCCACCACAGACCTTTCCCAATTCTCAACCTTTACACCTTCCGATGAGATTCCTTTGACCCCTGAAGAAATAGAGCAACAGGCTGAAGAATTCAAAAGATTAAATGAACTCAAGACAGCCAAAGAATTGAATGAAGCTACTCTGAGGAAGATGACACCACCTGAAAGGGAAAAACAAAAACAAAGGATGAGGGAAATGGAAACAAAACGCGCTGAGGCTTTAAGGAAAGTCAAAGCTGACTATGATGCCTACGTGAACAACGGATATGCTGCTGGCAAGATAACCAAGTTCAAATACACCATTCATAAATCCACAAACACCCCACAGATGATCTTATGGAGGGAAAACCAACAGAGAAATATGGATGTGTTTGACAACTTCAGGTTAAAGACACTTGGGTTATCAGAATGGTTCGAACTCGAAGCCTTAGCTGCCAAAAAGTCTGGACAGGCTAATTTTCTTCTGCTGAAGACTCTTAAGGCCAAGTTTAACTGGATCAAGGAAACAGCAGCCAAACTTAAGATTGATCCCCCACCACAGCTTTTTGAACAAGAACCCCCAAAGACAGGCAACAAAAGGAGAATAATTTCACAAATTATTAATGAAACTTTTGTTACTGAAGATGTTCATGTGGATGGCATGCACAGGGATTTGATCCTCCCAAATGGTATTGTTGGCCCTGTTGATGGTCAGACATACACAGAGCCTGAAAGAGGAATGGCATTTATGAACAAGGCTTGCCAGTATGCTTTTCAAAGGGAAGATGAGCTGTGCTTAGCTTCAACTATTCAGCTACTCTGTCACAAGAAGTGTCTCAAGATCAACATAGAGTATTCCAAGAAGTTTGCAAAGACTTTGCAGGATGAAATTGATAACAGATTAGACTTGGCCGAAGCTGAAGAAAGAATAAAAAATGATGACTATTGAAGATGATTCACATCCCTTTTACCTTCATCTTTTATTTTACTTATGTAATGCACTTGTAATTTTCTTTAAGTTTTAATAAAATCATGAGGTATGTTTGTTTAGATCTGTTATGTGTAAGAAGAAGCTGTTAAACTCACTTACCTTAACTTAGTTAGATCTAGAATTATTTATGTTTAAATAGGGGGAGATTGTTGGGAATCTAAACTTGTTAGATTCCCTGATCATTGATTTAAACATAATTAGGCTGTTAGATAGTCCCTTGCCTGTGCCTAGGAGGCAGGCAAGTTTCGCAAGACTCACAGAGATCCAAGTCCCTGTGAGCAACCTCAGAGGAGTCCATGTCAGAGACATTGTCAGGGAAGTCGAAGATTACCTGAAGACATACTCATTGGCTGTGATGGATAACATCCAAGATGTATCAGGGACTCTGAAGGGTTGAGAGTTAACAGGGGTGGCAATACCCTAATAACTCTCAGCACACTTTGGACATGCCATTTGTGTGTTCGAGACTATGAAGAATAAGGAAACTGTTTTTGACAACTGTTCCTTAAAGCATAATGGAAGACTACCAAGAATAGAAGGACATCATGTGACTGATGTGGGAACTTGTAAAAGCTTGTGTAGTCGACATCAAATACTGTTTAAGTCAAACTCGTAACACTATAAATAGGATGTGTATCCATGCATTAATGTTCAACACTTTGAGATATTAAGAACATTAGTGCATATAACTTAGTGAATCAAACATCTACGACTGTATTCATAAGTTAGGGTTTATTGTTGTTCAAAGTGTGCACAACACATTGTCATCAAACTGTGTTATCCATAACACTTGTAATTCTTTATTATACAATAATAAGATTACGTTTGAAAAGTAATACCTTGTGTTGATTAAGTTAAGATTAGGGTTTCTTGCATTGATTAGGGACTTTCAGATTGTTTTCAACAAGGGGGATTGTTTACAACAAGGGGATAGTTTACAACAGGGGGAATTATTTTCAACAGGGGAAATGCAATCAACAGTGGGAAATGCAATCACCTATGGGAAAAGGTGGTCGTATTGGATTATATTCCTATGCTTGGTCCAGGATATTCCTCTAGGGATCAAATCAGGCACTTGGGTCCACCAAGAAGAACTCACATCTGAAGACTCTAATATCCAAATCTACACTTGGCAAAAGTAAAAATTGTTAGAAAGACCATTTGATGAAAATATATATTGTTAAATTTATTAATTACTCACTTTGAAAGCAAATACAAATCCAGATAATGCATACAATGGAACTAAGTCGGGATTTCTTCCCAATGATTTATAGTGAGTATACATATGTCTTGACGCAATGTTTCTAATGGCAGAGTATAACTCACGCCAAATGTATTCACCCAAATAAAATTCATTCCAAACTTCAATGTTCTCCACCATCCGAAGAAATACATCATCAACAACACCTCCCACCTCATGGCCCACAAAAATAACTTCCAAAGTTGAAAGGATACAAACCCTTACAGAGTCTTCGTCTAACAAATTGCTAAACCGCTCATCATCCCCTTAATGATACATAGAAGATCAATGTTTTTAACAAACTCACCTATCTTCTCAGGTAAAACTCAATCACGGAATGTGATTTTACCAGCACTAAACTTTCCAAAGCTTTGATGGCCAAATTCAAAAGCAGTAATGATACAAAACTCACGACGACCAAAGTGTAATGTAATACCATTAATGTGATAAATCAAGGGCAGATCATAGTTATCACTGTCTGGAGGTTTCTGCTTCTAAACCATATAATGAATGAGACCATCTTCATTATCAACATACTCTAAATCCAACCAACGACCAAAGCATGTGGACCTAAACAATTCACTCCCTATTAGACCTAATCTAGCTTTCATCATACGAAAGTAATGGATTTTGCTTTTCATGTGAATCTTCGAATCATATTCCTATAAACAGTAATTTATATACTAAAAAACATTAGTTGTTGGTTGTTTCATATCCAATTAACATAAGTAATTGGAGAACATAATAATACAGTGTACTAATTAAGAGTCAATTCATGGAGCATTTGGTAACAAGATGATTCAAACATGAAAAAAAAACGTACCAGTCCATTTATGATGCGTAAATGAAAATGAAAATGTGTGAAAGTTAAAAGTATAACGCAAAAACGAGGGGGGGGGGGGGGAACTGAAAATATAAAGGGTAAAATAAAAATAAAGCTCAAATATCTAAAATAAGAAAAAGGGGTACTTTTTGCATTTTTCAATAAAAGGTATTGTACTAAAATCGAGCATTTATGGGTTGATCACTGATGGTTGAGCACTTGTCTTAAGACACGTGTCACGATTCGGGTAGTGATGACCGTTAAAATCTTTTGGCTTAACCATCCATTGAATGTCAAGTGATTAACTTGACCAAATCCGTCTTCTTCTCTGTCCAAAAAGTGACCAATATCTTCATGTGCAATTCCCTTTTCATGTCTACCTCATAAATCCCGAAAATTATTGTAATAGTGAACACTCACTCGTGTTGCTAAATGTTCCTTTATTCTCTATATATGTGAAGGGCAATTAGCATTGATTGAATGAGAAGTGTATCTTGAGTAATGTGGGAACCAGATTGAACGTGTGGCTCTATTGCAGTTGGGTCAGCGTTGGTCATGAAGAATAGAATCACGAATGAACAATGTTTAGGGCAATAAGAAACCAATACGAAAGGTTTTTTCTTTAGTATTCGTTTAAGTTGCATGAGTACGGAAACGGGGACCGGGACGGGGACAGGTACGGGCACCGAGAAACGACGACATCCTAAAATTCAAGATACGGGTACGGCGGGAAAACATCTATTCGTCTTATGATATTTTAGAATATGGGAAATTTTCATACAAAAATAACCTACTACTAACATAACCTATTGATCGAACATAACCTACTGATGTAATAAGTAACTAACATTGATGTACTGATGTATCTAACATAACCTACTGTTATCTTTTTACTAACCTACTGATGTTATGATGTATCTAATAAGAGACTCTAAAAAGATCATATAATTGCGAGTTTATGTATTATAATGATATATATTTGCGAGTTTACTAACCTACTGATGTTATGATGAGATACCAAGAAAATCAAGATGAACATTAGTTCCGGAGGGTCTAAAAATATGAGTTATGAAACAATTTAGTATCTACTGTTAATGGTTAATTAAAAATAAAAGAGTTTTTAATTAATAGGTCAAGGAAACGTCATTTTTTGGGCCAGAAACGTTCCCAAAACGTTTCCCCTCTACGCTTACATGTACCCCAAATTTAGAAATGTATCCACTTTTCTCGGAGACGTTTCCCCGGCGTTTCCCTGTGTTTCCCCACGTTTGTTTTCCCGCGTTTCTTATATGTCATACGGCATCTCGGCGGAGTTTCCGTGCTTGCTAGGTATTCGTTGACACCTAGTAGTCAATATGATTCGATTTAGTCTATCATCACGCTCCCTTTCCTGTCGATTTTGTCCATCAGCAGTGCATCATTCATCTTTGCTTTGTTTAAACGTCAGATCTAAACATGAAATAATATTTGCTTTGTTTAACTAGAACTTGTCCAAACCACAAAATTTGACTAACTTTTTTCCAATACTTTTCACATCTAAACATGAAATAATCTCTTATTACATTCCTCAAAAGTGGCTTGAATCTACCACACATGGTTTTAGAAAATTGAGCATATTGCATAAAAAATAACTCATTTTTGTTTTATTTCTGTACTTTACACTCACAAAAGGGCTCAAACTTTCAATATGTACAGAAGTCATTTTGACTTTACATGAGTCCGATTACCTCAATTTTTTTTTAAGTTTGATATTTTATCGTCGAAAATGATAAGAGTTGATTAGCTTGTTATGGGTAAAAAAGAAAAATGGTTACATTTTATGCAATTTGCTCTTCTATGCGTCTATATATTTGGAAGCGTTATATATACATGAATTTGCATCTCACAAAGTATAGTTACGTATCATATGTGATATGCGATGGTGGATGCTAGTATCTTGCTCACACAGTCACACATGATAGTAAACAATAACAGTATGAAAACCGCAAAACTGAAATCCGATTATTTCTCTTACAAGTTGCAACAAAAGGCTCAAAGGCTGAGCTTTACGGGCTGATCTAGCTAGGAACTAGACTTGCTTACAGTAATTATCTAACTTGATGCATATACATAGACATACAATAACACACTCACACAATCAATACACAACTGTATTTCGACTAAGAAGATGATCTAAGAAGAAATATACTAAGTTCTTGCCCATCACTATGCCTATTAGACGATGACCGTCCATCATGGTCAGGGTTTATCATATGAAAAGACTCGGAATTCGGTGATCCAATGATTCTATTAAAACTAGCTCGTAGGTACATGATCGCATCTGTTCCATGATCATTTTCTTGCGGCAAAACCCCTGCACCAACAGAAACAGATTGCATACGTGTAAGAATAGCTGTGTCAGCAGCTGTTGTCTCACGTCTAGTGGCATAACCAACTTTACGCCCATTGCAATACATGGACCAAACGGGTACTTCAAATATCCCACAACCACCTTTCGTTGGTGTTGGCTGGCGGTTAGTACTCCCTTCCTCCACTAGAGCTATGCGTAAGAGACCATGTTGCATTTCTTTCGCTAAATAAGACGTTGGAACAGCAAATTCCAGAAGTAGAAGAGGCTTCGTGAATGATGACATGGAAGTATTCGTCGTCATTCTTCTTGATGGGGTCTGCCTATGGTGGTGATGATTGTCGTCTTGGAGACAAAAGCTGACTCGCCCCTTTCTTTGTCCAAAGAATGTACCTTTCATTGTAGTGGGGGATGATGACAACGTACGGGTCTATAAAAAGAGAACAATAAGATCTTTCAGTATATTTTCATTATCAAATTAAGCGAAGATTTTAGATTAGCAAATGACGATATTCTTACATTGATAAATGATGAAGATGGTGTTGGAGAATCTGTATCACTTGAAAAGGCCGACAACGAAGAAGAAGAATTTGGAGAACAGTTTGCATCCTCAGAATGAGGCTCAAAGCCAGCATTACAGCAAGTCGGAACGATGAAGTCTAGTAGGGACCGAAGAGAGCGACGTAGTCCGACATCCCTGCTGCTGCAGTCCACTGTTGTTGCTGAGGTAATTATATACATTCCTATAGGTCCTCTTTCCCTTCCCAGATCTACCATTGTCCTCATTTTGAACCAAAATTTGTACTATAAAATTAAGAGAGAATGTGCAGGGGTAATATGAAGAAGCTAGAGAACTCATTATATATAGATACTTAGGAAATGAAGGTGTGGACCATGGTTTAGAACATGAATGGAGTGGGTCATACGATGTACAACTTTTGGGGTGTTTGGATTGCTTATTATTGACACTTTTTTTCACTCGCGAATAACAACTAAGCAGTTTGGATAAGCAATCTTAAACACTCTCGTAACTCTATTAACGTACTGTTGTGTTAATATTACGTAGATAAGCAGTTTTAATAAGCAATCCCAAACACTCCTTTTGTATCCATAGCGAGTAAGTAATTATAACAAATGATTTAAAGAGTAATTATGTGTAAAGGAATGATATAGAATAATTGTTTAATCGACATAAGAAGGTGAAGGGGACCATTCATGTTTGTGATTTGAGGAAGGTATCCAACCATGATTGACTGATTGATCATTATTTATGATGTACAAAAAGCTTACTACTTTGCATATGTCTTCTTGTATCACTTTTCACCTGTACGAAGCATGCTTAAAGAGTTAAAGGTTACATGTTGGAAGGTAAAGATTTCGGTTAGAACATCAATATTCATAACCAACATTTGAGCAATGTCTTCTTCTAAGAACTTATACAAGATTACAAGAATGATGTTATAACTTATCAAGACTTGTATATCATATGTTAGAAGATGTATATTGTAAAAGTTATAAAGGCTTTTAGGGCAGAAGAAAAGTGAAAATATGTTGGTTGAACGCTAATTAAGACCAACCAAGCATGCACATAGTGATGATCAGTGAGTATGAGCACTTTCTGAAAAAGCATGAACAACTTGTATGATTGGACACCCACTCACCCTTCATATGAATCAAACTTCTGAAACCATTTTCTAGCCTTTGAAATAGAGTTTGATCCTAGTATAGAAAGAGTATCTAACTTTCAATGTCAGCTATGTTATATTCATGTTACACTACTCTTACAAACCTATATATATCTGCCGATTGTATTATACCCATAGTTATAAATAGCGTAAAGCGTGGCGTAATGTTATGTCCAAGCTACATGCTTTAGCGGCTAAAGCGAAGCTATAACGTTTTCAAAGCGTGACTTATGGCGGCACAACATATAAAATTACTTATTTGTTTTATAATATTACAATATTATATTTATATTTAGTTCTGTACATAATAAATAAAGTTAGAAAACTCTTCACACATGTAACAATAATCATTTTTGGAGTTGAATTAAAAAAATTACCGTACCTCATGTCGTAGCCCGCCTTAACCTATTGCGTAACGTGAAGGTCACGCCTCAAGCTTTAGCGTGTCTTAAGACGAGTCGTAGCGGGCTACTTAAAACTATGATTATACCCTTATGATTATTAAGGTTTTGACTAGACCATTAGCAATTAGCAATCTTATATAAATCATTTTTTATGTTTGCTTTAGTTTAATGGGTCCATGACACCACTAAGTCACATAAATTTGAGAGTTTGATGATGAATTTGCTTTATCTTCAACACTGCTTTTTAAGAGTAAGGGGAGCGGTGGTGTCAAAGCTGGCTGTTAGTTCTTTGGCGCCAGCTCTCTGTTGGCGCACCGTACCCTCTCGCGTCATAGCTTTTCGCGTCAACAGCAACAGCCAGCGCCATCTATTTTTTTTTTTTTTTTAGTTATAAAGTGGGGTATTTGTGGGCCCAGTATACCCCTTTGGCACCACTTTTTCTCGTGCTAACGGCTCCCCCGTAAATGTGGTGCCAAAGGGTTTCTCGTGCCAAAGCTCCAAAATTCTACGTGGCGGCTTTAGCACCACCTTCTCGTGCCAACGACTCCCAGCTCTCTAAGTATTTTAATTTGAATGCTTTTGTGGTCAACAATCATCAAAAGATTGGTTTGGGTTTATTTAGGAAAGCAATTAAGTAGTAGTTGATTGCAATAATGGGGGTCGAGTCATTAGTGAATATAAGAGATGCATTTGATCTTGTGTTTGGTGCCTTTTTTGCCTTGACCAAGGCTTTCAACAAGGGAATATGATTTGTTTTTCTCACTAGTGGTGAAGGCCTACTTCTGTGCCAAAACATTTGTAACAAAGCATGTGTGAGATGTTGGTAATTTTCATAATTAAATTTGAGGAAATTACGTATATCTTCTTCTAAAGACATATAATTACGTATATAACCAAGCTAAACTAAGAATTGCTTATATCTCCTTTAAAAATATATAATTTGTCATATATATTAAAATTAATATTTTATATTTTCTTTAATCCCAAAAAATATATTATAGTGAATATTGTAATTTAAAATGTCTATTATACCTTTTTATTTTGAACCTGTTAATCCTGCACATCATCTAAATCATTTGTGTTTCGCTCTTGTGAATCCTAGATGAATAAAACCTGTAAATTATTTGCATCATTGACTCTTGTTATATTAAGGATTCATCTTAGGGGTATTTTCATAAATGACTCATTTATAATGGCACTTTCTGTAAATGGCCAACATTGGTCAGGTGGACCAAAATGTCACAAGGCAACCAAGGTAACCGAGACAACCGAGGAAACTCCAATAGTAGGCCGACACGTGGATTTCCACTCAAGCGTATGTGTTATCACGTTCTGTATACTTTTTCGAGGCAACCCAAAAAAACATACGAGGCAACAAAAAAAAAATTATATTTTATACGGTTCCAGTTCGAGGCAACTTAAATAATTTTATGAGGCAAACAAAAAAAAATATTTATACGGTCCCAGATCGAGACAACTTAAATAATTTTATGAGGCAACCGAAAAAATAAAATTTATACGCTCGAAGTGCGAGGCAACCCAGATGTTTATACTTTATTTCGAGGCAACCTTGTGGGCCATTCCATTCTTACACTTTATCAAATTAAGGCCGACAGTCGTCATCCTCCACCTTCAAAAGAACCCCCCAAACCCTAATAAAAACCCATAAAAAAGTCATTATCCTAGAATCAAACAATGTACAATGTAAATCAATTGACATCGTCGTGAGGGTTATTTCACAACGGACAATTACTGGCAGTCGACTATAGCGTTGCAGAACCCATATCACTAAAAGGTGTAGTAATTACGAACGAGTTATTTGATGCGATGGTTACAATTCAATCCAATCTCTCTACTTTACGTATGTTAAAGAATTTATTGGCTTCTAATTCAAAAGGTAATAGGATGTTTAGATCTACCGTCTTTGACAAATGGCTTGATTTACCGGAATTTAATCCCGATAATCATTTATATAATTACATTTGCCAGCAGCAAGCTTATGTAGAAAAAATATGTGACACATGCCCCCCCCCCCCCCCAAGTTACAAAATAGGTGATTGTTCATTTGATTTGGTCGTGAAGAATTTTGTTTAATTACTGGATTCAAATATGGGAAATTGCATGGAGAAGAAACATGTAAAGGTCTTCCAGATAGCCCTTTCTGTGACCGTTTATTCCCTGGTAAAGCTTCCATGTTGAAAAAAAAGTTTTAGGCACCGACTTGTTATCACTAACAAGTAATCGTAAAGCTTGGGCAGCTATGTCTGATGATGATGCTGTGCGTGTATGTTTAATTCTAATAACAACTATGGTGTTTATGGGTAGAGAGCCAAGGTTCAACGTGCCTGATATAGTATTGGAAGTACCTGGCCTGGTATAATGAATATCCTTCGGGGGAGTATTTCTGGAGAACTTTCTACACACGGATGGTTAATGTTGTAGCTAAGCACCTTGAGAGGGAGCAAAAGAAGAAGACGTGTAAGCTCGTAAATAAAGTTGATGATGGGGAAGAGAAAGTGAATGATGAGACGCGAATTGAGAGGGATCAGAAGAAGAAGGAGAAGAAGGAGGAGAATAAGAAGAAGAAGAAGAAGTGTATGTCGCTAGATAATGTTGATGATGAGGAGCAGAAAGAGAATGACGAGTCTAACAAAGAGAAGATGTACGCTCTCTACGGATTTGTCTGGGCACTGAAGGTAAGAAGTTACTGGAAAGGAAATATATTAATTTTTGATTAGATTATATAATTGTGATAAGGTCGATTGTTTACGTGTATTGTTATAATTGTAATGTATATATACGTTTTGGAGATCTTTAGAAACAGTAGGCATTGGTGGAATAAAAACCATAAAGTAATACAGCGTGGATTAGCTTGGAGTAGTGGTGGTCAATTTGAGAAAGCTCATTACGAGAAACTGTTTAAGTTGTGGTCCGATCAAGGTGTGATTTTCCGTCTGACGTTAATCGAGCTTGAACAGCCTTGGTATTCTGAGAGTATTGATTACTTCTTTTCCCCTGCTAAAAAGGGGACATAGAATGTGTAGATCGTTTAGGTGATGGTGCAGCGAAAACCCTGGAAAACGCACCAGAAGTTAGTGGTGAGCGCCTTCTATTGGAGTTCCCTCATACTGAGCAAGGTAGTGACAGAAGCCATGTTGAACCATATTAAGACAAATACCCAGTTGAAATTGATGTACAAGAAATACGATCAAGTGTTGAGGTCATTGAGAATTGTGTTGCTGATGCTGATAACCCAGAGTTGAAGAAGGCGGTACAATACATTAAGAAAAGGTTGTTAAATGTGCAATTTTTTATTGACAAAACTAGACCAGACAGGTCGGAAGGTTCAGTCGCTAAAGAAACCGTTGTTAGATCAACGGCTGATTTATCTAAGAAGGTAATAGAAATGACAAGAAGTTTTTGTATACGTTTGTATGTGATTTATCCCTATATTTTATGAGTCCTAACGTTTTCTTATGTGTGTAGAGTGTCAGCGATATTTCCAATGTTGTAGATCACGAATCTGATCGTGTTAATGAATGTCATGGTGGTAATGCATATGTGTCCAAAAATAATTTTCAGTCTGTTGCAGAGAAGGTAATTTTTGTGTCAAACATTGGACTGTAAGTAGTTGCTGAAATGAATATATAAATTAAGTTATAAGATTGTTTGTTGTTTAGTTTGTAGGACTGTCTATGGATTCTGGTGTCGTTAACACAAGGAAGGACACTTTTTCTAGCGGTCTATACGAAGGGGTGATTCATCCAAGTATGTTTTTAACCAAACACACGAGGATCCGTCACAAACGATTGGGCATCAGCTAGCAGCCGCTTTGGTTGACCCGCCTTTATTTCATACATCGTCTACTCCGCTGTTGACGACGACTGGGGGAGATCCGACGTTACCCAACTTAAACGATGCATTTAAACCGTCTCAAGTTTATGTAAACTAATATAGAGAAATTCTATATCCACAAAATATTTACAAACTTATTCCCACAAAATGATATGTCATGAGTAGTGCTCCAATCATGTTGTATCTTGTTTTCTCTTTCTTCTTATTCACCCTCCACTACTTGTTGCCAAATCATTTTGTGGATAAAATTTTGTAAATTTTTTGTGGGTGTAGAATTCCTCGCTAATATAATATATGAAGTTAGCATTGATTGTATTACCCAATGAC
The DNA here is from genome assembly GCA_025667525.1 of Glebionis coronaria. Taxonomy (NCBI): domain Eukaryota; kingdom Viridiplantae; phylum Streptophyta; class Magnoliopsida; order Asterales; family Asteraceae; genus Glebionis; species Glebionis coronaria. The sequence continues at coordinate 370,904,360 of CM046879.1, read as the reverse complement.
ATGTGTCGAGGCTAATATCCTGAACGTTTCTTTGCAGGACCATTTTGGTTTTGATTTCGGTGAGAATGAGAAACAAGGCACATATACGGATGAAATACGACAAGACGACGTTGGAGTAGTTTTGCCTTCTGTAAATGGTTTAGACGAAGCTGGTAGTGAAGACCTTTTAACATCTACCACAGAACCTGAGAACCTAACGGTATTAGTTCATCTTCATATAAATCTTTTTTCGACACTATTGATCATAATGAAATCTATTTCCCAACTTTGTATCTGAAGGAACTTCTCAAGTTACATTTGGGTGCTCCAACGTCTTTTCGTGCCAATGGTGTGGAAGGAGAAGTGTTATTGGAGGATGGACGTGGTTGTACTAAAATTACTTTTAAGATACCAAAATCCCCGGTCACTGATAAGAAGGAATCTAACCACCCAGATGCTTTGAACCAAGAGAACACTTTAGAAGAAGAGATGAATTTTGAGGTAGATGTGACAAACACAAATTTCGAGCATGACTTCCTTCGAGAAGAACGACATTTAAAGGTGGTTGATACGATAGTTAAGGTATATAATCAATTGTATACCCCTATTTTATAATTACAATTTTAGATTTAATTGATAAATAATTGCAGGAGGGTTGTGGTGTTTTACACGACAACATGGATGGAGAGAGTATTAAAGACGCAGAGTGGATGGAGAATTTAATGGTAAGTAGACAAAAACTTTTCTTTGTAAAACATTCATTGAAGTCTTAGAGTTCTAAAACATACATAAAGGTGTAGGGTTTAACAACCCACACTTGATAGGTTACTTGACATAGTTCCTAACACATCTTAGTACACCTTACATAAAAGAACATAAAACTAAGGCATTAAAACCAGTTCTTGAGACATAAAAGTCAGGCTTCCTAGTTGAGCATCATGGTGATGTACCATCTTTTGCGAGCAAGCCTGATGTTAGAGTTCACGACCATGCTCCTGAACCAGTTCAACTTTTGCATATCTGCACTTTGGATTTCCCTTAAATAGCTGAGATCCAGTAACACTTGGTATGACTCCCTAACTGTTGAATGTTGGCAATGACAATTTATCTGTGGCTTATTATGTCGCTTAGCTGTATGCCATTCATTCGGCAGAAAGAACCACAGATCTCTTCTTCACAAGCCTCTTGCTGAAACATGGTTACCAAATTGGCAGAAGTGGTAACTTGGGCCATTAAAAGTTAGACTATTGAATAAGATTGGTGTTAGTAGATGCATGTGCAAAATAGAGGTAGCATGGGCTTGTTTATATAACCCCATTAGCGAAGTTAAATGTCAAATCAGGCATTTACTTTTATCACTATTCAAATAATATTTAATGCTAAAGCTATGGGTGAAAATATATTGGGGTTAGTTGTCAGATCCATTTAATTTGTATTGGGTTTGCCTCCCTTATTATTTTAAGCATTTCATAGCTTAGTTGACCAGACTACTTTCCATTATTACAAGAGCATGTGCCTGGATACGGGATCAAGAACATTGTTAATGATAGTTCTCCCGTATTGGGCGAAAAGATCGCGTTGCGGCTAAAAAGGCCAAAGTGCAAAGGAGCGAAAGTGTCGACCCCTTGGACAACACTTCCAAGTACAACCCCTGATGAAAAAAGACGTAAAAGCAAGAGGGTTGCAACTAGTGATGTATCACAGATGGCCACGTTAGATGGTAGTGATTTCATTGAAGTCTCAAAGACGTTGTTGGTTAAGGTTAGTATCATGTAAAGTAACTTAAGTTTAAATTTGCTTCTTTATGTGCACAGTTAATCTAAATACGGCCATTGTACTTAGGATGATGAAATGGTGACAAAGGGTAATAAAAAAATGAAAACATCCGTCCAGCAATAACTAATCAACCTACCGGAATTCAAAGAGGTATGTATATGATTCAAAATATTTTTTGAGTGTCTTATATTGTTGAATGCGTTACAATGTTTGATCTTCCTGTTTATAACCTCAAGATTTGACTAGGCCCAAGTTTAGCCGGAAAAGAAAGGTCCGAGATCCCCCTTATCTACCCTAGAATAACAGTTTACCCAAAAATAAAGCATGTCATTATTTTCTGTGGGGCAAAGCAGACCAGTATATGGGTATTGAATTCTGGCAAGCTTTATTGGGTAAGGTTAAAGGATGATGGCTGACAAACGTGGTAAGTAATTACATATGGAGTAATTAACGTTAAACCTTCATTATGAACACATGAAGACATAGAATCCATATTGATATATTTTGTCTTAACAATACCAGCACTTGGATACATGGATAGAGCATATGCATAGGTTTAGGCGAGAGGACACTGACTGGACTACAGTTTTTTGTTATTTATGTCCAACCCTAATGGGTGAATCGAGAGGAACGAATTTAGTGCGGCCCTGGTTCTGTGATGGTGATCGTGATTCTGTTCCATGGTCTGATGTTGAGAGGGTATGTGTTTTTAGTACATTAATGTATACTTTTCTGTATCGTAAACAATGTAATTTGTACTAAGCCACATTGTATATGTAGGTCTTTATCCCTATCAACGAGCCTGATAAACATTACTACCTTGGTGTACTGAATATTAGAAGCGGTCTGATTACTTTGTATGACTCTCTTGGGGTACCGGACCCCGAGAACAGGAAATGGTGGTAAAAAATGAGGGTTGCATTTTCTGAGGTTATACCTAGGTATCTTGCTAGGAATGACGTTCTGGCACACAAGCGTATACCGGTTGAAGGCTATAAAATAACCTTTGTGGCAGCAAATGGTGTGCCCTTACAAACAGGTCGGTATGGTGATTGTTGCGTCTGGTTATGTATATTTCTTTACCGATTAATACATAACATGTCGGTATCAGTGTCTGATCCGGAGGCTGTTCCTACTGCTTACCGTGAAAGAATTGCAGACTACCTATGGGCGCACAAGCAGTTGGCAAGTTAACTAGGAGGTATGGTCTAGTTTGTTAAGAACAACATAAGATTTTACTTTTTGGCCGTTAAATTTGAAGATATCTGTGTAGCAGCAATGTTATTTCTTGTAATTTTAATTCTTAGTCGTTTATAAAACCAAAGAACCAAAAATGATAAAATTCGTACTTTGTCATTTAATTGAAAATTTGAACAAAGTACAACCTTCATGGAAATAATGCATTGAATTAAACTAAATGGTCCGGAAAGCTAATTGTGATACATGTTAACCATAAACCGATTAACATTTTAATTGAACATATAATAAAAGAACATGATCAAGCTTATGAATAAAACGGCCTTGAGTTTGCGAAGCTGCAACTGTTGTTGAGCCACTATTGCTTCAAGTTCATTAAGCCTTTCATTCCGCTCGTTCAAAGATCTTAGTAGTTCAGGAATAATTTCAATAGCTCTTGGACACATAGGACCGTCATACTAGTCTATTATGCCGCATCCCTTCTAAATTAAGAATGGTTAGAAGGGTAGATTAAGAAAAAAACAATTAACGTATGCTAATATAATGTACACTTACAGCACAACAATAAAACCTTCGACTAGGGTTAGTTTGAGTCCACGAGGTTTTGATAACAGCATTAGCATCACAGTTATTGCATCTCACCATATTTTGTGTTATGGGTGCTTTGTAGGTTTTTGTGTGTTTTTTATGTTAATGTTTATAAAGAGCAGTCCTAATATAGGGGATATAATTGGAGGGAATACACACCAACCAAGTAATTTGAAGGGAAACTTGACAACAGTATTTTGCCTATAACATAGAACAGTGATCCTTCACCCCCTAGCTGCAAGAAATTAATATCCTAGGCCTACCCATGAATACTTTAATAATGCTGACCAAGTGGTTGGGAAGTACCATTTAAATGTGTTGTGGTAGATGTTAAACTAGTTCACCAAAATCACATTTTTCTATACCAAAACAATATAACCATGACTTCTAGAACTGATAATTTAAATCTGGTATACCAAGGTTCAACGCGTAGTGTATTATTATCAGAAAAAAATCTATATAAGGAGATATTAGTGTACTTGAAGAAAAAATTTGGAATATGTAAGCGTGACGAATTAAGTCTATTATACAAGACAAGATCAGCTCCCAATGAGGTTAAGGACGACGAAGATTGGGATTGCTTTGTTCAATCGATTTGTTCTATTAGGGCCGCTGTCCCAAAATTATACGTTTCAGTTATCACAAATCGAGTGGTTTCAACCGAGGTTAGTAATCATAAACCCTTATTTGATTTGAATTTTCCAGAAACGCCTAACGTTGAAGAGTCCAATAGCGCTAGACTCGCACTAAGGCAACAAACTAGTCTCACTAATATCCCAACCCCCCCCCCCCCCCTCAACCAGAACCTCACTTTAAGACACCCCGGCCTGGTGTTGATAATATTAGTGAAGGGGATGATTTTGAAGACAAAGAGGAACTAATTATTTTTATTGGCATAAAATCATTGAAACAATCGTTTGAATATTTAGTTGATAGGTCCAGCCCCGTGCGTTACACTGTTAAATGTGTGCATGAAGATTTCAATTGGAGTGTTGATAGGTGTGTAAACACCCATCCTTTTACCACTTAATTCGGGCTAAAACAAGACCAAAACACATATTTAATATCATTTGTTTGGAATTATGCGTGGTTTTTGTGTTTATTGTGATTTCAGAGCTAACCGGATGAATATTAAAGAAAACATGGGATTGCACGGGATTCTATCAAGGAAAAAGACTCAAGATAAAGTCTATTGTCCAAGAGATGCAAAAGATTTGAAGTCACTAGGCCTATTCGAAGATTTATCGAAGAAAATGACTAAAGACGGAAGATTTTCATAAGTCGAAGAAACTCGAGTCTATTTAACGAAGAAATTAAAAGACGAGTTGGATTTAATCGACGACAAATCCCGAATCAGAATCGAAAACGTCAACTTTTCTGAAAAGACGAGAAGACAAGAAGAAAGGGAGAAAGCCCACTCACCAACCAACCACTAGGAGTATAAATAGAAACTCCCTTCACACATTAGGGAGTTAGTTTTTCATTTTTTCCTTTTTCCAGTTCCTTTGTAGTTCGTCCCTTCACCAACTCCATTAGGGAGTTTGGTGATTTTCATTTTTCTTTTTCAATCTTGTAATCATTGATCATTAACCTTGTTACTCTTCCATTAATCAATCCATTCCATCTTTCTATTCATCTTGTTCTTCATCATTTTTATTGCAAGTTCTTAAGCTTTTATTTGATTCAAGTTTGATTTCAAAAAGTTGTTGATTTAGTGTTTTTATTGGTGGGATTTGTTCCTTATGGTATGTTAATGACTTGTGTTTAATTTGGCAAAACCTTTTTGAGTATTTAAGTCGATTTGGATTAAAAACCGTGTCCCCTGTTTACTTGTTGCTGTTACTGTTCTTCGTTACCCAGGATTTTCCGAATAGCCCATTTTGAGTTTCCCTTATTCGGAATATTTGATATTCCGAATAGGGGTGTTTTAGTTTCCTTATTCGGAACTTTTTCCGAATAGACTGGTTTTTCCGAGTGGCACCAATTTTCCGCATAGCTTTATTTTGTTTCTCTATTCGGAACATTTTTCCGAATAGCCTTGTTTTTATAATATTCCGAATAGCCATATTTCTGTTTCCCTATTCGGAACATTTTCCGAATAGCTTTAATATTCAGAATAGCAATTTTAATTTTTCCTTATTCGGAATATTTTCCGAATAGGCATTATTCCGCATGGGAGCATTTTATTCCGAATGATGTCATTTTTCCGAATTAAGCAAACTTTCCGCATGAGCCATCTTTCCGCATAGGCAGTTTTTCCGAATGGGAGTATTTTCCGCATAGAGAAGACTTTCCGAATAGAGCAATAATTTCCAATATATTCCGAATGGTCATACTTTCCGCATAGGGTATTTTCTTACAAGAGTATTTTTCCAGTTTTGCTTATTATTTGCTACTTGTTTTAAGTCTACTTAATTACCATTTTATTCACTTTCCTGTTTAGTAGAATAGAAAACCAATCCACTTTTTGTCACCAAGAACAAATCATTCTACTTTTAACTGAGATCAATTCGAGAGGATATCGAGAGAAAATTGAACCTAGCAAAATGCGAATATCAAATGGCGCCGCTGCCGGCTCCTCTCGTTAAGATCAAAAGTTTTTTGTAGAACTTGGATTTTGGGATCCGTTCCCCGTGAACGTTACTTTTTCAAGAAAACTTTCAAAATCACTAAAAAATATAAAAATTTCAAAAATCCTAAAAAATAAAAAACAATAAAAACCAAAAATATTTTTGCTTTGTTCTTCTTTGTTCGTTCTTTTGCAGGTGTATGCGCACTCGATCCACGTCTTATCAAGAGCCCGAGCCTCTCGATAACTTAGACATGGCTGGTGTCCAAAACAACAATAACATACCACCTCCGAACAACAATAATAACAACAACAACCCGCCTTTCAACAACATGAATAACAACAACAATGAGCACCTTCCGGATAATCGCCCAATGATTGAACTGCTGCAAGCTCATGTTGATGGCAATACGGATCCAATTGTTATACCACCAATTGCCGCCAACAATTTCGAGCTCAAGTCAGGCTTTATCCAGATGGTCTCCGCTCAGCCATTCTTGGGACGAACCATTGATGACCCACACGACCATATCAAGAGATTTCTACAACTCACCAACACGGTCAAGTTCAATGGAGTTTCGCAAGAAGTTATAAGGTTACAACTTTTTCCCTTTTCTTTAGAGGGACAAGCCCGACATTGGCTTGCTAAGGAACCGCCACAGAGTATTCTCTCGTGGACGGATTTGGAAACAAAGTTCATCAATTACTTTTTTCCACCCTCTCGTACTACCGCTTTGCGGAATGAGATTATAAATTTTGAACAAAAGTACGATGAGTCATTCAGTGAATCTTGGGATCGTTTTAAAGATCTTTTAAGAAAATGCCCACAACATGGTTTTACCAAAGTACATCAAATTAATACTTTTTACAATGGTTTAAGCATGAGTGACCAAGATTCACTGAATAGTGCCTCAGGGGGTAATTTATTGGCTAAGACTTCCAATGCTGCTTGGGACATCATTGAGAACAAATCTCGTGTGCAAACCAAGAGCGTTAGGACCAATGTTGCTAGTGCTAGCACTAATGACAGCGACAAGCGATTAGACAAAATCACCACGCTTCTTGAATCGCTTTTCACCCACACCGTCAGCAACAACAACAGCAACAACGCCAAAAATGCACAAGTCAACGCTGTCAGCCAACCTTGTGAGATATGCGGTGGTCCCCACTCATACACAACTTGTACCGCCACCCAAGATTACCCTGCTGAGAATGTGAATGCGGCATATAGCACCTACCAACAACCTGCTTATCAAGCAAAACCCCAAGGTGACCGTAACTTGCTTAGCTACCGCAACAACAACTATCTTTCACCACCTGGCTTTCCTCCTACCAACCCAAACCAACAACAAAACCTTAATCGCCCTCCTCAACAACAACAACAGCCTCGACAACCATACATCCCACCTCACAAGCAGCAACAACCACCTCAAAGAAACAATCAAGTCTACCAACAACCTGCTTACCAACCACCTGCATACAATGCTCCTCCCAACCAACCCACCGCTCTTCACCAAGAAGTGGAAACTTATATGAGGACTAACGATGCGATAGTGGGAAATCTTCAGAGAGAAGTGCTCAACCTGAAAGCCGATTTGGTAAAGCAAGGAAATGATTTGAGATCCGATATGCGGAACACGTTGGATAGTCAGACGAATGATCTGAGGAACATGATGGCTAGTTTCTTCCAAAGTAGTCAACCCTCTTCTTCGGGTACTCTTCCGAGTAACACCGTTGCAAACCCAAGAGGGGAGATGAAAGCAATCACCACTCGAAGTGGTAAAGGTACCAAGGAACCCGAGCTTCCTATACCTCCACCGGTGGTTGTGACTAAGGAGAACGAGTCGCCTGCTCCTATTCCTCCTCCTTCTCCTTCCCCAATTTCTCCACCTCTTCTTTCTACCCCTCCTCCACCCGTGGTTGTGAGTGACCCTATTCCCCTTAAGCCTTCCTCTTCTTCCAATATACCTTATCCTTCAAGGTTGAGGAAAGAGAAGCAAAAGAGCAAGGATGATATCCAGGTTTCGAATTTCCTTAAAATGTTCAAACAACTGAATTTCAATATCTCCTTCGCTGAAGCTCTCGCTCACATGCCCAAGTATGCTAAAATGTTTAAAGACCTTCTGAGCGACAAGGAAAAGCTCCTCGACATTGCCAACACCCAACTTAATGAGAACTGCTCTGCAGTGCTCTTAAGGAAATTGCCAACCAAGCTTGGTGATCCGGGTCGTTTTCTTATCCCTTGCAATTTCCCGGGAGTAGAGAATTGCATGGCCCTAGCCGATCTAGGTCCCAGTATTAATCTCATGCCTCTAAGTGTTTGGAAGCAATTATCTCTCCCAGAGCTAGTCCCCACTAAAATGACTTTGGAATTGGCCAACCGAACGGTTGCTTATCCAGTGGGGATAGCCGAAGACGTCATTGTAGGAGTCGACAAATTCACCTTTCCTGCTGATTTTGTTGTCGTCGACTACGAGATGGACCCTCGTGTACCACTGATTGTTGGTCGTCCATTCTTAAGGACCGGTCGCACTCTCATTGATGTTGAAGCCGGTGAGCTTATCATGAGAGTGGGTGACGACAAAGTAGTCTTCAACATGGGTAAGTTGTCTAAACAGCCTTATTCATATGAGAGCGTTAATTGTATTGACGTTCTTGATGAGGCTTGTGAAGAACACTTTAATGATGCTTGCAAAAGTATTCCTACCTCTCTTCCCACTGTTGAGACCGTGTCCTCTCTTGATTCATCGTTGTCTCTATTTGGAGATAGTGATTTATTCTGGAACAATCTTGAAGCTACCATGGGAGATGCGAATTTAGCTACTAATGATTCTCCCACCGAGGGGGATGAAGACATGAGTTTCTTTGACAATCTTCTCACTGAAGACAATCCTTCGCCTCCATCTCCCACGGTTATTGCTATCGATGCCACGACTTTGAAAACGCCTCCCGTCGAAAATCCTCCGGATTTGGAACTTAAGGAGTTGCCGCCACATCTCGAGTACGTGTTCCTGGACGACAACAAGAAATCGCCCGTCATTATTGCGAAGGATTTGAAAGATGAAGAGAAGACTCGTCTCGTTGCTGTGTTGAAGGAGCATAAGAAGGCTATTGCTTGGAAAATCTCGGATATTCGTGGAATTGATCCTCACTTCTGCACACACAAAATTCTCATGGAGGACGACTTCAAGCCCACTATTCAAAGCCAACGAAGGGTGAATCCAAAAATACATGAAGTCATCAAAACAGAGGTTATCAAACTTCTTGATGCGGGTATGATTTACCCTATTTCGGATTCACCGTGGGTTAGTCCAATCCATTGTGTGCCCAAGAAGGGCGGAATAACCGTTGTTCCCAATGAACACAACGAGTTGATTCCCACTCGTCTCGTTACTGGGTGGAGAGTTTGTATAGACTACCGCAAACTCAATGATGCCACGAGAAAGGATCATTTCCCTCTACCTTTCATGGACCAAATGCTTGAACGATTAGCCGGTAATGAATATTACTGCTTTTTGGATGGTTTCTCGGGTTATTTTCAAATACCCATCGATCCCCAAGATCAAGAGAAGACCACATTCACTTGTCCCTATGGCACTTTCGCTTACAAAAGAATGCCTTTTGGCTTATGTAATGCGCCAGGGACTTTCCAAAGGTGTATGTTAGCCATCTTCCATGACATGGTTGAACAAACCATGGAAGTCTTCATGGATGATTTCTCGGTCTTCGGGGATTCCTTCTCTGCTTGCCTTGCCAATTTAGAACGTATGCTAAAGCGGTGCGAAGACACTCGCCTTGTTCTAAATTGGGAAAAATGCCATTTCATGGTAAAAGAAGGCGTCGTGCTTGGACATAAGATTTCGAAAGCCGGTCTTGAAGTAGACCGTGCTAAAATTGATGTTATAGCAAAGTTGCCTCCACCTTCAACTGTGAAGGGTGTGAGAAGTTTCTTGGGTCATGCGGGCTTCTACCGTCGATTTATCAAAGACTTTTCTCAAATCGCACGCCCGATGATCCACCTCTTGGAAAAAGATACTCCTTTTATCTTTTCCAACGAGTGCCTTGAAGCCTTTAACTCACTTAAGGATAAGCTAACTAAGGCACCCGTCTTGGTTACCCCTAATTGGGAGCTGCCCTTTGAGTTGATGTGCGATGCTAGCGATTTTGCTATTGGAGCGGTTCTTGGACAAAGAGTGAACAAACACTTCCAACCGATCCATTACGCTAGCAAGACAATGACTGGGGCACAATTGCATTATACGACAACCGAAAAAGAGCTTTTAGCTGTTGTCTATGCTTTTGAAAAATTCCGCCCCTATCTTGTCCTTTCCACCACCATTGTGTATACCGATCATTCCGCGTTGAAGTACTTGTTGACAAAGCAAGATTCCAAACCAAGACTTCTTCGCTGGGTTTTGCTGCTCCAGGAATTTAAAATCGACATCCGCGATAAAAAAGGAGCAGAAAACCTAGCCGCGGATCATCTCAGTAGACTTGAGGATCCATACCAAGGGGATCATCCGACCAAAGAAATCAATGATTCTTTTCCCTTGGAGACCTTAATGTCTATAAACTCGAAGCCGAATGAAACCCCGTGGTTTGCGGACTTTGCAAACTACTTGGCGGGTGGAATTCTCAAGGAAGGGTTGACGTCCCAGCAAAAGAAGAAGTTCTTTACTGACATCAAGACTTACTTTTGGGACGACCCTTACCTTTTCAAACAATGTGCCGACCTGATTATCCGTCGATGTGTTGATGGACCGGCAGCGTCGGACATCCTTGATGCTTGCCACAAAGGACCCACCGGTGGTCACTTTGGTCCCAACTACACCGCTAAGAAAGTGTTTGATTCGGGATTTTATTGGCCCTCCATATATCGTGATGCTCACAATATGGTTAAGCGATGTGATGTTTGCCAAAAGCAAGGCAAAATCACACATAAAGACGAGATGCCTCAGAATTTCATTCAAGAGTGTGAAATTTTTGATGTTTGGGGTATCGACTTTATGGGGCCATTCCCTTCATCTAAAGGAAACAAATACATCCTTGTAGCCGTTGACTACGTTTCAAAGTGGGTTGAAGCCAAAGCTTTGCCTACTAATGACGCAAGGGTGGTTTGTAACTTTTTGAAAGCTCTTTTCGCTAGATTCGGTGTGCCTCGCGCCATTATTAGTGATCGTGGGACTCATTTCTGCAATGACCAATTTGCTAGAGTCATGGCTAAGTACGGTGTAAATCATCGTCTTTCCACAGCCTACCACCCACAAACTAATGGCCAGGCTGAAATATCAAACCGAGGGCTGAAGCGAATTCTTGAAAGGATCGTGGGAGAGCATCGTGCCGCATGGGCTGATAAACTCGATGATGCTTTGTGGGCTTTCCGTACTGCTTACAAGACCCCGATCGGTTGTACGCCTTATCGTCTTGTGTACGGGAAAGCGTGCCACCTCCCCATTGAGTTGGAGCACAAGGCTTATTGGGCCTTGAAGTGGGCTAATTTTGATATCAACAAAGCCGGTGACCTACGCAAGATCCAACTCAATGAGCTAAATGAACTTCGGAATGAGGCTTATGAAAATTCTTTGATCTATAAGGAAAGAACTAAGCTCATTCACGACTCCAAGATCAAAAACCGAGAGTTCCATGTTGGAGACAAAGTCTTACTTTTTAACTCTCGGTTAAAAATCTTTTCGGGCAAGCTCAAATCTCGTTGGTCCGGCCCATTCACCATCGCCCAAATTTTTCCATATGGTACTCTCGAGCTCGCTCAACCTAATGGACCAAATTTTAAGGTGAATGGCCAACGAGTGAAGTTGTACTTTGGTGAGGACACCTCTCAGGAGGTGATTCCATCCCTCACCACGTTCCCCATGAACTGATTTTGGGTCGAGTCAGGCTCGTGACTCGGTTATAAAAAACAAGCGCTCCTCGGGAGGCAGCCCGAGTATCTATCCCTTTAACCCCCTAAGTGTAGGGGTGGACCCATTTTGGTCATTTGTGTTTGTGTGGTGATGTGATTACAGGGATAACTGCAATCTTGGAAATCTTTGAAGAACCGTGCTCCCGTGTTATCCGAAATCCGGTTCTATCTCTCAACTATCGTGATTCAATTTTCTTCATACTCACATTCGAAATTGATCACTTTAGTCGTCTCTTCCTTAACTTGAGTTAACCAACGTGCACAATGTCATAAGTGTAGGGGAGACTTTTCCCACATGCTTAAACATTGAGGACAATGTTTATCTTAAGTGTAGGGGAGACTTCTATCGAAGTTTTAAGTGGACTTTTCCATGAAAATGCCTTCAATTAACCAGAAAATCCTATTTTTCAGCATTTTTCAAATTTTTAATTAACTTTAGCCATTTAGTCGTAATTTTTAAATTTTTATCGTTGCTTTCATATGTATATATCCCGTAATAAAGTCAAAAATATTAATAAATTGGTGTAGCTAGTTTAGAAGTCTTTGACATATTAGGCCCGTTGCGTTTATTTTGACTCAACCCGAATAGACTTATCCAAGTTTATTCTAGCTAGTATCCTTAACCATGTAGACCTTAATTGGTTTATTAGGCTAAGTGTCCACGAGTCTCATTACTTGAGATTTTAAATTGTGGAGGACGAGAAATGATAGAGTCAATTATAAGTCGGTATTCTTGCGCAAGCTCACTTGGTGTAATTATTTGCCTATTCTCCCATCACTTGCTAATAATTTATCTGCAATAAGTAAGGTCTTACGATTTGAAAAGTTACTTAGCTTCTAGCCCAAGATCGTTTAAAAGTTGCTCGGTAATGATAAGAGTTCATAGCCAAGGCATAACTTATGAAGCGGGGCGCGAAGATTGGCGAGTCCGAAAAGGCCCTAACAAGGCATGAGGATTCAATTTTATTGCTGAAGATCCAAAGTGATGTGAAAAGCATTATTCCTAAAGTCAATATGAAGGATCAAGACTCACGACGAAAAGCAATCAACTCCCATAAAGATCATGGAGAAGTCTATCCGAAAAGACCCTAACAAGGTATGAGGATAAATAGATCCAAGTCCGAAAAGGAGGCGGATCGTTGTATCTCAAAATCCCAATTAGAGATGGAAGAAATAATCATGAAGTCGTGGTCAACAAAGTTGGAGTACCCCTCAAAAGTCTCCAAGTGAAGAAATTCCATTATGATGAGAAGACCATTATCTCAAGAACGTCTCTCGAAGATATGAAGTATGAAGTACATGCCAAATATCGGCCCGAGAAAGGTCTCAAATCGTGAACCAAGTTATGCCAAGATATGAACTTTTTTGATATCCCGAGAAGCAGTTTTAAGAGATTTTGTCCTTTAGCTAACTATTGATCAAATCGTCCTACTTTGCTTTCAGCCCTAATAAACTATCGAAATAAGTCCAAAAATGCATCTTCATGATCATTCTAAGACAAAAATAAAATATAAGAGATACACCTAGGAATAAGGGAGTTTAAGCATTTAATTAAGCCATGTGTGTAAGTGTTTGATTTACTAACTTATAATAACAATGATCTCGTTTTTAAGCTTAGTTTGGGGAACGTGAAACTTGAGGGTGATAAATCTTCGCAACACCAAAGCCCTAATGTAAGTCTTTGATTTCTTTACAAGTTATTTCATTTCTTTTTGTTTATCTTAAAGTTTTTATTTCTCTTAGTTATTTGATTCTTAATTAGTAGTATTTGAATAAGGCCAAGGTTGATTAATTATGAGAAAAATGTAAAATTGCTTTATCACTAAGCATTGCATGAGGGCATGGCAATGGTTAAGTGTAGGGGATTTGATAGGTGTGTAAACACCCATCCTTTTACCACTTAATTCGGGCTAAAACAAGACCAAAACACATATTTAATATCATTTGTTTGGAATTATGCGTGGTTTTTGTGTTTATTGTGATTTCAGAGCTAACCGGATGAATATTAAAGAAAACATGGGATTGCACGGGATTCTATCAAGGAAAAAGACTCAAGATAAAGTCTATTGTCCAAGAGATGCAAAAGATTTGAAGTCACTAGGCCTATTCGAAGATTTATCGAAGAAAATGACTAAAGACGGAAGATTTTCATAAGTCGAAGAAACTCGAGTCTATTTAACGAAGAAATTAAAAGACGAGTTGGATTTAATCGACGACAAATCCCGAATCAGAATCGAAAACGTCAACTTTTCTGAAAAGACGAGAAGACAAGAAGAAAGGGAGAAAGCCCACTCACCAACCAACCACTAGGAGTATAAATAGAAACTCCCTTCACACATTAGGGAGTTAGTTTTTCATTTTTTCCTTTTTCCAGTTCCTTTGTAGTTCGTCCCTTCACCAACTCCATTAGGGAGTTTGGTGATTTTCATTTTTCTTTTTCAATCTTGTAATCATTGATCATTAACCTTGTTACTCTTCCATTAATCAATCCATTCCATCTTTCTATTCATCTTGTTCTTCATCATTTTTATTGCAAGTTCTTAAGCTTTTATTTGATTCAAGTTTGATTTCAAAAAGTTGTTGATTTAGTGTTTTTATTGGTGGGATTTGTTCCTTATGGTATGTTAATGACTTGTGTTTAATTTGGCAAAACCTTTTTGAGTATTTAAGTCGATTTGGATTAAAAACCGTGTCCCCTGTTTACTTGTTGCTGTTACTGTTCTTCGTTACCCAGGATTTTCCGAATAGCCCATTTTGAGTTTCCCTTATTCGGAATATTTGATATTCCGAATAGGGGTGTTTTAGTTTCCTTATTCGGAACTTTTTCCGAATAGACTGGTTTTTCCGAGTGGCACCAATTTTCCGCATAGCTTTATTTTGTTTCTCTATTCGGAACATTTTTCCGAATAGCCTTGTTTTTATAATATTCCGAATAGCCATATTTCTGTTTCCCTATTCGGAACATTTTCCGAATAGCTTTAATATTCAGAATAGCAATTTTAATTTTTCCTTATTCGGAATATTTTCCGAATAGGCATTATTCCGCATGGGAGCATTTTATTCCGAATGATGTCATTTTTCCGAATTAAGCAAACTTTCCGCATGAGCCATCTTTCCGCATAGGCAGTTTTTCCGAATGGGAGTATTTTCCGCATAGAGAAGACTTTCCGAATAGAGCAATAATTTCCAATATATTCCGAATGGTCATACTTTCCGCATAGGGTATTTTCTTACAAGAGTATTTTTCCAGTTTTGCTTATTATTTGCTACTTGTTTTAAGTCTACTTAATTACCATTTTATTCACTTTCCTGTTTAGTAGAATAGAAAACCAATCCACTTTTTGTCACCAAGAACAAATCATTCTACTTTTAACTGAGATCAATTCGAGAGGATATCGAGAGAAAATTGAACCTAGCAAAATGCGAATATCAAGTGTTCATGTACGTAAGGTTAAATATGGTAGTATGTTCATTGTATCACGTTGCAACGACACAGACACTTGTTCAATGACACAAATACTTCCTAATCATCGAAATGCAACTAAGAAGTTGTTGGCTAAGTTGCTGGTAGACAAAATTCATAATAGTAATAGGATATATAAGGTGAAGGACATTATGCAAGATTTGTTTATCGATTGGAGGATCGATGTTCCTTACAAAAGATGTTGGAGAGGTAAGAACGATGCTTTGAATATGTTGTACGGTAATCACACCGATTTGTTCGAGCAGTTGCCTGTGTATTGCCACAATCTAAAGCTAGTGAACCCAGGAACTGCCTCTCACATTCAAACAGACGAACAAGGAGGTTTTCAGATGCCTTATGTTGGATTCGGTATAGCGTTGATTTTATTTATACTATGGTTGCCTCTGAATATGGAATAGTTTCGATTCTACTATATAACTTTGTTATCTCTATCACAGGTAATGAGCTTCTTACGATACATGAGGCCCCTATTGATAATAGATGGTGCTCATCTAAAAGGTCAATACAAGGGCAAAAATCTTCTGGTGGTTGCGATGGATGGTAACAACCAGATAGTACCAATCACGACTGGTGTTTCACAGGAAGAGACGTTTGAATCTTGGACGTGGTTTTTGACAAAGTTGAGAGATCAGATTGGAGAACTGCCAAATTTGTGCATCGTATCTGACCGTCATCCCGCCATTATTGTTGCTTGTAGTACGGTGTTCAGTCTGTCATACCATGCTTATTGTGACAGACATCTAATGATTAACTGTAAGCTTCGAACTAGGAAGCACCGCTCCATGTACTAGAAAGCCTGCAAGGCGTACACGACACAAGAGTTTGATAAAGCTATTGGCGTACTCCGCGGTTTTAGACCGGATTGTGTCGCAAAACTCGAACAAGCCGGGTATGATAAATTGTCGAGGGCGTACTGCCCCGCTAATCGGTTCAACTACATGACGTCAAACAGTGTCGAGTCTGTTAACTCAGTTACATGATTTGCGCGCAGACTCCCGATAATCAAGCTTGTAGAGTACGTAAGGGATGTTTTACAGCAGTGGTACTGTGAAAAGCGGGAGCTATATAGGGGTATTACTTATGACATTGCACGCATTTGTTATCTTTATATATCTCTGTTGTTTTCTAAAATGTATCTAACTATACTTTGTTGTTCATCACAGTTGCACAAGACGGTAAGGTTGAGCTTTCTGGTTGGGCATCCAGGAAAGTGAAGAACCGCATGATGAAAAGCTACAATTGGAATGTCAAGGGTATCGATCATTTGAAAGTATACCAAGTCACAGACAATAAGCAGGTCCACCAGGTTGACTTGTTAAAATTTGAATGTACATGTCGCAAATGGCAATTGTCAGGTTTACCATGCGGTCATGTTTGTGCCGTATGTAGGGATTCGGGTATGAGTGATTGCAGCATGTGGGCAAAGGCCTGGTTTTATGGAACTACTCTCAAGGGTACATACCAAGGTATGGTTTATCCGTTAAAAGATCCTACAACGTGGGAAAAACCAGACGACCTTCAAAAGATGTTACCTCCGGCTATGATAAAACGCCAACCTGGTAGACCAAAAAACAATGACCGGTATCCGTCAAAAGGCGAGGTACCGACTGTTGTTGCATGTATTAGGTGTGGTATGCGCGGGCATAACCGTAATAATTGCTACCGGCCTTTGACACCGTCCGACGTGAGTTTGAATTCACTTACTATATGGGTAATTTTTAGTAAAAAATATTAACTTGCCCTAATTTATTCATTCTAGGCTCTTGTCTCAACAAAAGCAAGTAAGAAAAAAAGGCTTTCCGATGAAGCGGGTCATGAGGCCATGTTAGATGAAGAGCGGCTCAGAAATGGTCGTATTTATGGAGACTGTATGGGCGTAGAGAAACATCAGGTTTATACATATCCTTACTTATTAACAATATACAAATTCATTTGTTCTTCGTAAAATGTAAGCAAATATAGTGTGTTCCCTTTGTTTCATAGTTCGGATCGTTTTCACATTACGACATACATATGATAGTTCAAGGCACTCAAATGGTGACACAAGGTGCTTACATTGGAGACTTTGAAGCAGGGACTTCTACAACCCAAAACTATACGACAAACGGCTATGAAGTTGGTTACCGTCCTAGGGAAAACACGGTGGGTACACTTACTTAAGCCAGTGATAATGTTTCAGTTGCAGCAGGCGCTAATAATACACAAGAACATACCGGAGCAGCTGGTGCAATTGGTGTTGAATGGTGGCGTGATTCTTATAATATGGTATCCAACACTGATCATACACAGGTGTAAGATAGGAGTATACATTCTTACGATCATGAACCACATCCATCAGGATGTCCAACTCCACAGGTGTACAACCCATGTCACATTAACGACATTAAACTTTCTAGTTTGTTTTTTTTGAAATAATATGTATACATTATGGACATCACTAGTTTTGACCATCATATGTTACATTTCTTTATGATGTCTTTATTATATATATAATGTTGTTACATATTTATGTTTGTATTTGTTTGTAATATGTTTTAATAACCTTTTGTTTTGGTCTGGTAAAAGGTAACGCTTAAAAATCATGAACCAACAAAGAAGACACATGACATACCTACATAAAAATAATAGTCTCAAGGACAACCACAACCAACAACAGTTCTAACAGATAAACAAACAAACACTTAGGAAATATGAAAAAACAAAGTACGATGCCCTATATGCGAGGGTAGAACCTAGTGTAAGATTTGATGACGGGGACTATCTAACAGAAGGAGTGAATCCTTGAAGGCCCCAAGAACAAACGACCCACGCTTGCCTTGAATCTCTTTTGGGTTGAAAAACTCATGTTGTTGTGCATCCTACACGTACAACACATGCTGAAAACCGACTGGGCCGACACAAACATTAAACATTAGGCTTAAATTGTTTGCAAACCCAAGCAACCTAGGTACATGCTCAAATGGCATTGGAAGAACGACTTCCAACTGCATCCTCCCAATATAACCGTTCAGCACATTCAGCCTCCAAGGATATACATTACGCACGCCTCCAAAAACAGATGTTCCAGAAATAAATAGGGAGTCCTCTTGCAATGCAATGTTTTAGGGAGGCCCAACCATGGACGTGATGTCCAAAGGAATTGTTTCAACAAGAAACGCAAGGAAGTAAGATCAAATGTCATGAGTACGTACCTTGTGTGTGTATTTCCACCCGCACATCTCCATCTTTCTGAGCCCACCCAATATATTTTCCCAGCTGCAACGGCTTGACCATACATCCTGATTTTAATGGTTCTAGGGGGCAAATGACCAAGAGACACGGGCGACCACCTGTTTGAACTCAAGGTGAAGACACTTACCTTCCAAGTACCTTCACCATACAGAGGTATATGAATCTTGATTATAGTTGGGTCCATTGTGTCTGGACGAACCTCAAAACCATACACAATTTTAGCTAACTCAGCTACACCTGCTACATTCGTTGACAACACTGTCACAACTTTATCGATGGAAGGATTCCAAACAAGAAATGCAAACTACACATCTGCACCAACAGCAAAGCACCAAAGACCCTCTGAGACTGCAAAGGCATGTAGTACTTGATCAGTGTACTCTGACTCTAATCTGATAAGGTTAACATCACAGTTAATCTTAAACAAAGAGTTGTCATTCCCTTGCATGCAGCTTAACAGAAAAGAACACGAGTCAGAAGTACGAGGGATGTAGTTCTCAATGAAGTCTATGCTATCAATTGTGAACTTCCATTATGTATACACTTGACGAAATCTTAGTAGAGACTTAATAGGTGTTTGTGCAAAATTTCAAGTTGGATATCGAAGGGTAAGTAGTCGGACATTTTTTCCTAACTTGATTACTATTGCTTTTCTTGAATAGGATGGAAAACCTAAGCATTGCATGTAAACTATATATATACCCAAAATCAAGGCAACTCCTTAGGTAGTTCAAGGAAACCAATTTATGATTTGCAGGTGGGCAGACGAACAGCTATCTATACGGGATAGGGTACTAGTTGTTGTATGTATTGAAGGCATGGTTGAATATTTGCACCATTGCAGACCATTTGTTAGCTTGAAGCAATGATTTTCATTTATGGCACATCATGGCCTATATACTATGCATGCATGGTAAGATTTCAAAGCATATTTAGTACACGTCCAATAAGGTTACAAGCCTACAAGAGTGATGGAATGGAGATAGTGGAGAATTCGTGTTAGGATATACACGGTAGATACTAGAAACATTTAATATTAGTGGTTGTAAATATAACTTTACATTAAATAAAAATTCAAAAATTTGTAGATACACGTTAATACCACCCAAAGGTCATGAAATTTAATGACTTTCTAGAACTCTCTTCTAGTCTTCATGTTCAACCTTATTTAAAGGAAGGGTTTGGGAGATATCAAGTAACCTAAACAATACAAACCATGAATCTCTCTCCCATTGAAAGTCTACAAGCCATTTGCAACTTACCGGATTTGGCAGATTTATGGAACGTTTATATTCAAGATGACATAAAAGATGACATTGATATCTCGAGAAAAATGATGGACGTGTGCCGAGAAATCCACATAAGGTTGGAGAAGAGAGAAGCGCTGTTGTTGGATGCAGAGATGAAGCTTAAGGACAACAAGATCCGAACGTTTTTGTTCTTCACAGAGCAATCACAGAAAGATGTTGTTGTGGCCAGGGAATTACTCAACTTTGTGAAAGAGATGATGAAAAGGCCCCAAGAGAAAGATGACTTCGTTGCTGTGGTAAGGAGGTTATCCGATGGCTAATAAAGGATTCCTAGCTATGCATATCATGATATTTTCTTTCCTTGTTATTTCTTTGTGTTTAATGTAATGAATCCTTTTATTAAGTAATGGAAAGTATGTTTTATTTCCTTGTTAATCTGGTGTGATTTTTTTTAGACCAAGTATGTTAGATTCAGAATCTCACAAGTAGAACTAACCATGGATCTAAGATCATTTCATAAAACTTAAATACTAAGAATATTAGGATATTGTATAAAAAACGATACAACAAAAGTTTAGTGGATTTTAACATAGAAGTAATGGCAAATATGTTGTATTTCCTTGTTATAATTAAACATGTGTGTATGCAATCGGGTGTGATTTGTTTGTTAGACCAAGTATGGTAGATTCAGAATCTCACAATTAGAAATTACCCAGGATCTAAGATCCTTTCATAAAACATAAAACACAAATGTTATTAGTATGTTGTATAAAAAAACGATAGAATAAAAGTTTAACGGATGTTAACATAGAAAACAAGAAACTGTTGTTGTTATCAAGTTTATGCTAAAGTAGCTACCACAAATATACTCGGTGTTTAAAAAAAAACTTAGCCACACAGTAAGCCAATGCAGTTTGAATTGGATCTGCGAAGTCTAACGCCATTCCATTCGACAGTCGGTAGAGAAATATACAGACCCAAATGCCACAATCACCAAAAACACCACATTGTTTTGGTACATTTGTGGCTTTCGCAAAGGATACAATGTATTTGGATTTATCAATTGATTTCTTCTGAAAAACATCGGCTTCCTATAACACTTGAGGTAACTTTCCTGTACATAAGACACACGTTTTTAGGAATGTAAACAATAAGGGTATTGCACAAACAACTGAAGATAATATTAATAACGTAATTGACAATAACCAAACATATGTGAACGGTGAAAATTGTGTCACGCGTCATAGGACACACATTGTTTACAATAATTCATTAGGAACTGTAAAAAAGTTTATACTAAATACGGAAACACTATTTAATATGTAAACTAGTTTTCCAGCATCACCAGCGACTCTTGGTAAGGGCCCATCATACATGAACCGCCGTCTACAGTTATCCCAAGGTTAACCCAACCTGCGAGATCTAGACTGAAAACTTGGAGGGTGTGACCTAGCAATTGGAAGCCGGCATTGTCGACATCAGCCACCGGTAGGTTCCTAAGAACAAAACCAACAAGTTTTGAAGACTGAGGTGTATGAACCATATAAGCCAGGTTAGCGGTGATGAACATACCATCATCTACAACGCATTCCCAAAAACCAAGTGCTAATTCTTTATGGGGACTAGTGTAGTGACCGGCCAGAACCATAAAATCACCCAACTGACTAACTGTTAGGGGATTCAGAATTGCGTTAGCAATGTCTTGAGGTAGGGGATCAACTTGGAACGTATGGTTTGTAATTTCAAACGAAATGATAACATGATTCCTCACCATTTCACCATCCCCTGACCACTTTGTATCCGTACCCATCCAGTATATATAATTTCCCAATACCGCTTGACCAAAGCTAGTCTTGATCTTGATCGACTCCGCCGGGATATATTTAGGTTGTTCCAAGTGTCAGTACTTAAGGTATACACTGAAACATAACATTGACCGTGTTTGTGGTTGGGATAGCTTATTTTAATAATACTCGGGTCTAAATCAGGTTTTGAAATGCCAAACCCGAAACTCACTCTTTCGGTTTGACGTTCAAGGATGTGATGAGGGGACATGAATAGTCAAAAGCTTCTTCATGCAAGGGTTTATTAAATAAATGCGCGTGTTATTAACATGTGAAAAGGCCAAAATACCTTCGCTACATGCAATAGGTTTCATCACAATATGGTTTAATTGAATGGGTGAAGGGATGTAGTTAAGATCAGCATCTAAAACTCCTATGTTACTCAAATAACCTTGGTCATATGTTAGGTTTAACCTAGGCGTTGGACTATCATGGACTCCAAACTTAGTGATAAACTGGGAAGAGTCTATTAACTCTTTCCATTCATGACATACGGATTTGTATTGGGCTATTTCCTTTACCGGAAGTTTGAGCAATATTTCATAATGTACATCGGTTGGCAAATAGTCTGACATTTTAGAAGACTGGTAGTTAAAAATTAGGGTTTTTGATGTTAGAAGAAGGGAACTTTTTAATTTCTAGATCTGGAAATAGGGTTAGTGTGATTGTAACAAGTGTGAAGTACAAAGTTACTTATGTAGACAAACAAAATGCATGCAACAATTGCCTTATTTAAGTTACATGCAACTTGTAGTAGTAGTTATTGCTCTATGTTCTAGACTTTGACTTAACTCAAGTAGTTTGGTCATTAACTCGAGTAGTGTTGCAGTCACAACACAAGGCATCATTAGCTGAAGTTTAATTTGATGTATATTTGATAGAAATACAACTTATCCGGTCAAGACAAACCATTAAATTCTCCCTGACCCAAATCTTAATGGTTCCAAGGGGCTACAATTGGAATACAACAGATTATGCCATAAAGGCCAGACTATAGTAAACATATTTTTTATAAACTTTTTATTTATAACCAATAAAAAGGTACAAAACAAGCTTTATCTTTCAACATTGCATTAGATAAACTACCTGATCTTTAAAGGATGACATAATTAGTGACTCCTTGGCCGCACCCACCACATACGAACCCCCGTTCCCACGAAGACCAAAATCTAGAAACTCTCCCGTCGTTTGGTTATATGCCTGGAGAGAGTGAAAAGGCATATCGATCGTAGCATCGTCGACATCTAGTATTAGCCTAGAATCATGTGAAAATCCATCTAACTTGACAACATGAGTCATTGGTATGTCTAGGAGCATTGTTACAGATGTTACTGAAACACCATTAACACCTAAATCCCAAACTCGAAGATAGTGGGTCTCCTCGATGTTGAAATATGCTGAAATTATCAAACTGTCGCCTAAATGTGATAAATCGAAGTTGAGTGGAAGAACCATATTCAAATCCGCAGGGATGTGAAGCACATGAAATTGGTGACTACCCATACTGAACGATAATATGGAATGATTAGTGACCTTATCACCATCTTCATCTAAATATTCTTCGTAACATACCCAGTATATGAATAAACCTAAAACAACATGTCCCACGCTCTTCATCCTAAGTGTATGAAGAGGTGAATTTTTGATCTTGGTCCAACTTTTAGTGCTCAGTGTAAATACAGTCACAAACCAGGGTTCTAATCCTGAGTATGTATATGAAATCTTTACAATTGTTGGGTCTAGAGTCACAGGATGATGTCCGAACCCAAAGTCAAATGTACCTGACTCTATTTGATCCACATATTATGGGACCAATATAGAAAAAGATTTCCTAATAGATGGTTTTAGAATAACAACCATCATATCCGCACCATAGGTAAAACACCACAAGCCTTCACAGTTGCCTATTGTGGCCAAATAAGATTGAATAAGATTTGATTTAAGTTCGGTGTATCTTATATTAGAATCTAAGTAACTAAGGTGACCTACAAAACCCCGTTCGTACCTAACATTCAAAGTGTTTCTCGTCCCACGGATGCGATAACCATTAATAAAGTCTTGTGACTCTATTGTCGCCTTCTAATTATTCAAGACACATCTTAATTATGAAAGCGACTTAATTGGTAACCTATTCATGATTTCCGTTTGAACATATATCGGTATGTGATTAGATATGTTTTTTAACAACCAGTACTAAATTATATGGGATGTGTTTTGTGTATAGTTGGGTAGAAGTAGTATATGTGATAAATCATGTATAACTAGGAGGTCCTTTTATAGATGACTCAATCTTGTACCACCAAGGTTCCAACATTAAATGTGTCCATTACTAAAAGCCTACCCAAATTATACTATTTCATCCATAATTTTAATAAATAATAGCGAATCACTCATGTATAAATAAGTTGGTGGGAATAGTTACGTTTAAGTGCCCTCTCAAGTTGACGTAGAAATCCCGGGTTTCTGGTTCGTAAACGGCACCACTATCATAGAATGTGACAACCCCTGTTCGTACATCTAGCATCGCTAAACACCAGTGTTGTTCTTTTTCGTTTATTGGCATATAAACCTACGTTAATATGAAGTGTTGATGAGTTATAATTTATTGAACAACATACGATGCAACATAATAACTCTCTTTGTTTGCTTGTAATTTTCGATCTAAATATATACCTTTTCCACATCAGACCACGGTACTTTATGCGTATTCCCGTCAACATACCACAACGTCACAGTGTCTTGGAGTAACAGCTGGACAAAGTAACCACCCACCATGGCCTAATCGTCGTCCTTAGTTCACATATGCAACATGTAACTAACCCACAATTGTATATGCTGTAGTCAAAAAAATATATATACACTTAATAACTATAAAGAACAAATCGTATTTTACAGCAAAAACAACAAAGCAAGCATGTTCATAACCTCATCCATAATCCATCCTCTATGTGGTGGGTCTAAGCATACAAGGCTTTCCCAAAATAAGCGATCTACGGTCACATATTTGAACCATGGAAACTTACAACGTAGTGGATCTCGCCGACAAATAAATCTACCGTACTCATCAGTAATGTGGACTCTGTCAGTCACACGACTAGGACGTGAAAGATCCTGACAAATAAAACGATGCTTTTCTGTTACATATATTACCATGTAATAAAAAACAAAACCCAAGATTGGAAATAAATTGGTGTACCTCAACCCAAGGTTCAACGTCTTTCAAATATTTTGCCATGTAAACATCATCTTCATATGTAACTATTGGCTTTGCTTCGACCCTAAAAGAACTATTACTCCAGTAGTTGGTGGAATAATCACTACCTTATTCATTTATGTTACCGTTCCTAACCGCTTCAGTAGCCGCTTTCCAATGTTCCGAGTTCATAATTTTGTATCTCCTTTTTTTCTTTGCGGCCTCAACTTTTAACATTGCCTCTTTTTCAGCTGGTTTCCTAATCTCCTTATTCAATGCTTTTATGAATAATTCTTCCTGGGCCTTGGTATCTACCAAACGCCACATCTCCTCCTCACGTTCTCGATTCATAAATTCCTCTTCCATCATATATTCCTGTTAAATGTATGCGTTAAATACACTTTTAAGGTTTCGGTTACGGAGATTGGTATAAAAATATAATCAGATAATTACATCGCTAGCTTCTAGGTCTATATAACTATTTGCACGAGCCTCTCCATCATCAAGTGCGTTCAATTCAACCAACGAAATATACTCTTTATTAAGGTCATCGTATACGTCTATATTCAAGTTTCCAGGTAATCCACCAAACTCCAATCTATTCTGAATAATATTACAAAATATAGGTTATTACAAGGACTCGATAATAAGTTACATGTAATAGGCTTACGGAAGTAGACGTACATTTGGTCCTGTAATTCTTTCCCAGGCCAACGCCTGCATTTATATAAAATGCACATGATCATCATATACTTATATATGGTAAAATAATTGATTACCATGATATGTTTTGGGTAAGAACAAAGCATACCTTAATAATGACCTCAAGCTTATACACACGAGTGTTTAGCTCCTTAATGACATGATCCTGCAGTTTAATATCTTGCTGACCACTGGCTCCACACCTTTGTAACATTCGCAAATCCCTCTTTATTGTGTTTCCAACCTTGCGCCTGGCTTTAAGCTTTGCGAATTAAAGGTCATATTGATTAGGCACTTTTTTGGCAGGCACCCTTGGTATGTACCCATGGTAGAAAACATAGAATATCTTAAACCATTCGGCCTGTTGTTCCTCCTTTGTTGGTATAAGATCAAATTTAAGGTTAACGTCCTACGTAAAATTTAAATAACATTAATTACATGGTGGAAATTAAAATATAAATCATAGCATACAAGGGTTTACCTGGGCAAATATCAAATCATAATCTGGGTTGCTTAAAAGCTTCTTTCTTGACCAGGATAATGCTCTTGGAAACACAGTCGCGTCCTTACTCTAGAAATTAAGGTGAACTTCAAAAGTCTCAAGAATCCAGGTCTACATCTATAAATCATGAATGTTGTCAATCTAAAACAATATTGAATGTGAGTTTGATCGTTGATGTGGTTATATAATAAAAAACAACTCACCATGAAAGCCCAAACAGATCCGGATACCGTATAAGTAGGGAAAAACTATACAAATTTACGAAGCTCTTGTTGGTGTTTCCATACGTTTTTCGAAGCTATGTTCACAATCTCCTCGTACAAATGCCTCTAAACGTACTCACCCCATGGGAACTTGTTCCAGGCGTCAATGTCTTCAACCAAACGCAGCAGCTTTCATCGACTGGTTCAGCCAACAAAGTTCACATAAAACACATTTGCAAAGAAAGAAGTAGGGCTACGCGTACAACATCTTCATTACTTAACATACTGAATAACTCTTGATCCTCTAATACACCTAAAAGATCTAGGTTGGTTACAGTTTTGCCAACTTTCTTAGGTAGCACACGCGTCACAAATCTTATTTCAACTTCTCGATTTACGCTAAAGTTAACCGTTCCGAAACATAGACCTGTTACAACGGCAAACTCGGGCCGACCGAAATGTAAACTCTTGCCCTAGTGGTTATAGACAATTGGCAAGTCATAATGGCCATCATTAACAAACCGTTGCTTTTGAAGCATCCCGTGTATCAAAAACTGGTCGTGCTGAACACAGGAGAAATCCAACCACTGACCAAAACACAATTCACTGAACATGTTCCTGCGTGTTTCATTCAAATTGCCTCTTTTTAAACTACAGTAGTGAAACTTACTCGTGAAAATAACTTTAGCTTCGTATCCCTACATAACATAAAAACAGAAATACTTGTAAATATTTTACCATTCAAATGTTTTGTCATGATTAAAGTTAATTATACACAGTTTTCTAGCAAATGTTTGTTAACTATTTTCAGTTAATTTAGATTCCATTCACTCAATATGAGTCTTGGAAGTTCAAAGGGGTTCATAACTACTCACATCAAATGTTTTGTCATGATTAAATTTAATTATTCACAGTTTTTAGCAAATGTTAGTTAACTATTTTCAGGTAATTTAGATTCCCTTCACTTAATATGAGTCTTGGAAGTTCAAAGGGGTTTATAATTTCCCACATCATAAAATAAACCACCCACTAACTTCTAAGATCATGTTATATTGTAATTTAAGACAAAACCACCCCCACCATCCATTAACATCTATTTATAGGACAGTTCATACATATCAAGATTTCAATATTAATCTAAATTAGAAAAAAATGGCTCATATTCTAGATTTACCCATAGACATTATGATCATTGTTTTACTAAATCTCCCTGTTTCATCCCTGCTATTATGCACATCTGTTTGCAAAACATGGTTGTCGATCATCTCGGATCAAACATTTTTCAGGATGCAAGCGAATGCTTCACAACATTCACGGTTAGTATTTAGGAGTTTTGAAGGGGTTCGGACTCGGTCACTGACCGATAACTCCATAAATAACCCTGCATCAATATACACGGGGCAAGGTCATACTTTTATTAGTGATAACTTCAATAGAATTGTCGGGTCGTGCGACGGATTGATATGCATGGTGAACACAACAGGTTTGTCACTGTACAACCCTGGTACTCGTTATACATATTCCATCGAATTGTGTTTTGTTAGGGAGAAGCCAGATCACGTCGGGTAAGGATTTGGTAAGATAATAGACGGGGATTACAAGGTGGTGGCCGTTTCAAAACGAAACAACCGTGTCAAAATGTTCTCGGTTGCGAACAGAAACTGGAAAAACTTAGCCGTTTATCTAGGCGGAGGTTCTGTCTTCGGGGATGTTGTGGGCTACGGCGGTCAGGTAAACTACTGCGATTTCACTTGGAGAACAAACTCTGAAAGGACCGTTTCTGTTCATTTATCACAAGAAACGATTATCATGGTTGCTCTACCAGAAATACGAAGAGCCCAGAAAGCTATTCACTTTGGAGTGTTGCGACAGGGGCTATGCATGCTGTGTAACTACACCTACAACAATATTTCCGATGTTTGGGTCCTGATAAACGAGAAACGAGCCTGTACACCAAGCATGGTCAAGGTTGTTTTCCATTTAGAATCCCGATCCTAATCTCTTACAATTACACCAGTACACCGAGGGTTGGACAAGATACTATTCTCCACTCTGTATAACAGGAGAAGGTTGTCTTGTGATACCATTTGGATACCAGGTCATTTTGTTTAACCCTAATGACATGACTTTCTGGACGTTATAGCGTAAGGAGTGCGACCAACATTGGATAATCAAGCTTTCCGGTTATTCGTGTTACGCATTATTCACCTACGTTTTCTACTTACATTATGTTTTGCAGTTTTTATGTTTTCTAAAACTATTCCACTAGGCTTAGTTGGATAGTATGCTTTCTTTCAGTCTATATGTTAACCTTGGATGTTTTGAATGACTATTATATAACCTCTTTTTTGTACTAAATTTACATCACACTTGCAATGCCAACTAAATCATCATAAACATTCGTTAGATGGTTAATATAGGATTTTTTATTAAGTTCTATTCTCTCGACTCGATTCAAACTAACAAAAGGTTTTAAGTGTGACTCAGTTGTTCTTAGTGGATAAAAGAGAAAAATGTCGTTGATTATCTATTTTAAACTAAAAATTAAAACTTTAAAAATTAAAACTAAAAAGAAATTAAATTAAACAAATCTAAAACTTGAGTAAAAGTAAAATTGAAAATGATACAAAATAGAACTAAACACTTTGAAATTAAACTTAACAAAAATGGCAGGAAAAATAAAGTTTGAAAACAAATTAATTCGGAATAAAAATCAACATATAATTCGGAAAACACAACAAACTCCTATATCGGAATCTGTGATAACAATGTAATTCGGAAAGTATGACAATAATCTAGTTCGGAATACTAAAATGCAACCTAAGTCAGAATCTAAATTAATCATGTAATTCAGAATGCTCATGTTTGCTCTAATCCGGAATACAAGAAATTAAATAATTCGGAATCTAAGAAGATTACCTAATTCGGAATAGTGAATTATATGCTATCCCGAATACCTTAAATCTTAAACTAGTTCGGAATGTACCAATTCAACCCTAATTCGGAATACCTATTTACCTATTAATTCGGAATAAAATCTAAATGAAACCTAATCCGGGAAATGGTAAGGTACAGTAATTCGGAATAAGACAAAGGACTCAATTCGGGAATAGGGTTTATTACTTTTAATTCGGAATAAAAATGTCTACTATTCGGAATAAGGGTATTTGAATCCGGATAATGAAAATTAAGCTAAAGCCAAATAAGCACTTAACCAAAAATTAAGCTAAACAAATATTAAAAATAAGCTAACAAGACACAAATTAAAAACTCTTAAAACACCAAATAGCAAAATATATAAAATCAACTTTTAAAAATATTAATCTACCAAATCAACTTAATTTAAAATAAGCTAAAAACAAAATAGACAATAAGCACAATAAGATAGAACATCAAACACATCAAAACCATAAGAAAATATGAAATAAGATCATCAATCAAACAAGTAACAAGATCAAACAAACTACATGATTAATCAAACCAAACAACAGATTTAAAAACAAGAAAGGAAGAATGAGATTAATTTAAAAAGCTTGAATTAAGATGAAGATTAAGATTCAATTACACAAGATTAAAGATGAAAGCTTAAGAAAACTTGAAAGAAAACTAGAGAGAGAAAGTAATTAACCTACTCCTAATCACCTTACAAAAATAAAACTATTAACTACTTGTTACAAATGAAGGCTTAAGGAGACTATTTATAGGAGGAAGGGAAGTTGGTGTTGTTGCTTCCTTCTTTCACTTTGTCTTCTAGTCTTTTTAATTACTTCGACTTTCTTGACTTTGTCTCGGGATTTGTCGATATAAAATGAAGTCGTCTTCTAATTTTCTTCTTTTATTAGACTTGGTTCTTCGACTTCTTTAAACTTCCGTCTTTGGTATTTTTCTTCGATAAATATTCAAAATAGGCCTTTGACTCTCGTTCTTTTTGCACTCTTGATCTTTTGACTTCTTCTTTTGACTTTTTCTTCGATAAAAGCCCGTGAAAGCCCGTGTTTTCTTCTTTTTCGTATTTTGGTCCTAAAACACAATAAAAACACAAACTACGCATATCTCCGACTTTTACGACATTAAACACACGTTTTGGTCTTGTTTTTATTTGAATTAAGTGGTAAAAGGATAAGTGTTTTCACACTTATTAAATCCCCTACACTTGACCATTGCAATGACCTCATGCAATGCATTAATTTCAAAACAAGATTTACATTCTCCATCATAATTAACCCACCTTGGCCTTTATTAAATACTAGACACTAAGGAAACTAAAAAGATAGAAAATTACAAAATGTTTGAAGGAAGAAACTCGTAAAGAAATCAAAGACTTGCATTAGGGCTTTTGGTGTCATGAATGTTTATCACCCTCAAGTTTCATGTTCCCCATACCAAGCTTAAAAACGAGATCATTGTTATTATATGTTAGTAAAGCTAACACTTACTCATGTGGCTCAATTATTCACTAAGACCCCCTTATTCGTATGTGTATCTCTTATATTTTATTATTATCTTGTATGATCACGAGGATGCATTTTTGACTTATTTCGATAATTTATTTAGGCCGAAAATAAAGTAGGACGATTTAATCAATATTTAGCTAAAGGACAAAATATTTTAAAACTGCTTCTCGAGACCTCATAAAGTTCATATCTTGGCATAACTCGTTTCACGATTTGAGACCTTTCTCGGAATGATATTTGGCATTGACTTCATACTTCGAATCTTGAGAGACGTTCTTGAAATTATGGTCTTCTCTTCATAATAGGAATTTCTTCACTTGAAGTTTTTGAGAGATTCTTCAAACTTAGACCACGACTTCTTCATTTTTATTCAATCTTTATTTGGGATTTTGATATACAACGATCCGCCTCCTTTTCGGACTTGGATCTATTTATCCACATACCTTGTTAGGGTCTTTTCGGATAGTCTTCTCCATGATCTTTATGGAAGTAATTGCTTCTCGTCGTGTGTCTCGATCCTTCATATTGATTTTTGATAAATGATTCTTCACATCACTCTGGATCTTTAGCAACAAAATGTAGCCCTCATGCCTTGTTAGGGCCTTTTTGGACTCGCCAATCTTCGCATCCCGCTTTAATAAGTTATGCCTTGGATATGAACTCTAATTAATCCCGAGCAACTTTTAAACGATCTTGGGCTAGAAGCTAAGTAACTTTTCAAATCATACGACCTTATTTATTGCAATTATTTATTAACAAGCGTTAGGAGAAAAAGCTCATAATTAACTCACATAAATTCATGAAAGAATACAAAACTTATAATTGACTCTATCATCTCTCGTTCTACACAATTTAAAATCTCAAGGGATGAGACTTGTGGATGCTTAGCCTAATAAACCAATTAAGGTCCATATAGTTAAGGACACTAGCTAGAGTAAACTTAAATAAGTAAACTCGGGTTGAGTAAAAATATTCACGACGGGCCTAATATATCAAAGACGTCTAAACTCATTAAAACCATTTTATTAAATAATTTATTTTTGACTTTATTCTAGAAATGAAATAAACATACGATGAAAGAAAATAACGATAACGAATGAAAATACTACTTAGTCCAAAATAGATCAAAAATTTTGAAAAATGTCGAAAAATCAATTTTTCGGTTAATATAAGGCCATATTAATGGAAAAGCCCACTTAACTTCGATAGAAGTCTCCCCTATACTTAATATAAACATTATCCTCAATGTTTAAGCATGTGGGAGTAAACTCCCCTACACTTAGGACTTTGTGCACGTTGTTTAAATCTAGCTAAGGAATAGACAACTAAAGTGATTCCTATTTCAACATAAATGATAAAATAGTGAATCAAAAGTGTTTAGGATAGAACCGGGAAGACGGGTGCACGGAATCATGGGTCGTCAAAAGTCATCAAAACTGGATCATTGAAAGCTCGAATCCCTGCACATCATAAGAAAGAAAACAACAAACACATACTAGGGTCTCCCCCTACACTTATTATAAAAACGGATAAAAAGGATAGATCATCGGGTTGCCCCCCGAGAAGCGCTTGTTTTTGTTCACCGAGTCACGAGCCTGACTCGACCTCGAGTACTATGGTGAAAAACTCATAAGAGACCTTGAAGAAAATCCACCGGGGTCAAATACATGGTTCTCATCCATCAAGTAGCATAAGCCTAAGGTGAAGAGCACAAGCAAAAGGATAGTAAGCGAGGTTCTCTTAAGTAAACGTTGCACATGGTGATAGAAGGTGTGGTAAGAAGAAAGCATAACTCTATATTTTCCAAAAGTCTTTTCTTTTATTTCATCAGATGGATACTGAGATGGCTTAAAAATTATGATACCCAGATCGAACACCTTTTCCTTTAGGGGAAAATAAGACTAACACTCAGTAGAACTTGAAGAAGATACGCTCATATATCTCACAATCTCATCTGAAGAAAGTGGAAAGAGAGGTGTAAAAACATAAGTACTACGGATGTTGGTGTCTTCCGGTTTCTTCTCCTTTGAAACGGGTTTCTTGACATCCAAAGGAAGGTAGAGACCATAATCAAAATCCAAAGGAGGAGAATCATGCTCATTGGAAAAGTATGTATTTAGAAAGGTGGCAAAATCTTCCTCAAAAGAGTATTCCTCTAAAGTAGTATCAAGCATTGTTGGTGGAGGATCCTCATCAAAAATAGGAGAAAAATCATCATTAGAAGACACAACACTTGAAGAATCACTCGAAAGAGTGTCAACATCATCAAAGTCAACATAAGTCGGCATGTCTTCAAAAAGTTATCATAATCATCATAAATTGGTGGATCACCCAAATCGGAAATAGAATCATCATCATATTCATCATAGATTGGTGGAGTATCCAAATCTGAGAGAGAATCATTAGGATCTTCCACATGATCTTGAAAAATTGGATTATCATATAAGGTATCGAAAAGAGGATTGTTGTGTAGTACTAAAGCATCAAGCTTTGTACTTCCCAAAGGAGTTGTAACAAGATCGTCTTGAAGCACATCAATCATTTTTGCCGATTCTTTTCCATTTGATTTTCTTTTAATCTTCCCTATTGTAAACACTTGTTAATCATTCCCGACCCTAAGTATTAGCTCACCTTCGGCAACATCGACTAAAGCTTTTCCGGTTCTCAAGAATGGCCGCCCAAGTATTAACAGAATACGATGATCCATCTCATAATCAACAATAACAAAGTCAACCGGAAAAGTGAAGGTACCAACTTTAACAAAAACATCTTCAACAATACCAACGGGCGAGAGTTCGATTTGCTAGCTCAAGGGTCACACGGGTTGGTATAAGATCGGGTAATGATAACTTCTTCCAAACACTTAGCGGCATTAAATTGATACTAGCCTCGAGATCGGCTAAGGCAGTACATTCCTTGATTTGAGAAAATGAACAAGGTAACACAAAACGACCGGGATCTCCAACTTTCTCCAGAAGTTCTTTGAGAAGGACTGTAGAACGATTTTCATTTAAGCGAGTATTGACAAATTCAGCCATCTTCTCCTTCTTATTAAGCAACTCCTTGAACACTCTAACAAATTTCGGCATTTGGACAAGTGCTTCAACAAGGTTAATGTTAAAGTTCATTTGGGAGATCATATTCAAATAGGAAAACTTGAGCATCCTCTTTACTGAGTAATTTGCACTTATCTAACCGAGAAGGATAAGGGATACTGGGTTTAGTAGGTGTAGGTGTAGAAGGTGAAGATTGAGAGGTTGAAGGTTGAGTAGGTAAGGATTTTTTCTTGGGAACATCTTTAGTAAGAGGTGGAGACGGTAATGGAGAACTAGTACTAGGCCTGGTAGTAGGAGGGATAAATGGGGGTGGAGGAGGTGTAGGTGAAATAACTGGAGGAGGGATAGGAGGTCCTACTATAGTTGCTCCACTACGTGTAGTAATAGCACTCACATTAGCTCTAGGATTGGTTTCAGTTGTTGAAGGAAGAGCACCTTGGGGATGAAGGGCTTGAAACATTTGAAAGAATTTCCTATCCATGGACTCTTGCATTTCCTTTAATTTCTTATCTTGTTCTGAAATCTTTTGAAGAACTAATTTGCGGATTAGGTAAACTGAACCCTTGTTGTTGAAAACCTTGGTTTGGGTATTGGTTGTATGGTTGAAAACCTTGAGGATTAAAACCTTGGTTTGGAAAGCCTTGATTTTGCATTTGATAATTTCCTTGGTTTACATTGTAGCCTCTCACATTTGCATTTTGTTGAAAATTAGCACGTGGTGTCCCTTGGTTGTTTTGGGTGAGTGGGTGTGGTCTTTGTTGAAAACCAGGTGGAGCTAAGTAATTAGTCGAATTATAGGACAAGTGATTAACATCGACTTTCGGCTTGAAATGAACCATCTTCGTGTTGTTGTAAGCATACACTTCCCCATGAGATTGATCGTAAGCCTTATCACAATTAGCATAAGAGTGTGGCCCACCACATGTTTCACAAGTAATTAAGGGCATTGACATGTTGACTAGGGTTATCTCTTAAAGAAAGTTGTTTCACTATTGAAGTAAGCTCCTTAATTTGATTAGTCACCTCACTGTCACTAGCACTAGCCATTGTAGCCCTTACACTTTTGGTTTGGACTTTGACTTTATTTTCAATGATTGCCCAAGCCTCATTCATTGATTTCACAAGAATATTACCCCCCGAAGCACTATTTAGTGAATCTTGGTAATTCAAACTTAATCCATTATAAAAAGTATTAATTTGATCCAATTTAGTAAAACCGTGTTGTGGACACTTTCTTAAAAGTTCCTTAAAACGATCCCAAGATTCACTAAACGTCTCACCGTACTTTTTTCAAAATTAATGATGTCATTCCACAAAGCGGTAGTACGTGAGAGTGGAAAGAAATAATCGATGTATTTGGTTTCTAAGTCCGCCCATGTTGTAATACTTTGGGGTGGTTCCTTATCAAGCCAAGTCCGGACTTGTCCCTCGAGAGAGAAAGTAAAGAGGAGCAAACGAATTGCCTCTTGTGAGAACCCATTGTATTTCACGGTATTAGTTAAGTGGACAAACCTTTTTATATGATCGTGAGTATCATCATGAGTGAAGCCCAAGAAAGTTGTTGCGGAAACCATTTGAATAAAACCAGTTAGCTCGAAGTTGTTGGCGTCAATAGCTGGCACCACAATCGCATCATCGTTGCCTTCAACGTGAGATTGCAAGAGCTCGATCATTGGACGGTTATCCATTGTGTTAACAACAGGAGTCTCGATGATAGCGGCTTGAATGGATTTCCTCCTTCGTGAACGGGTATGCATACACCTACAAAAGAAAAATATAGCAAAGAAATAGAAGAAATAAAGTTAACGTGAAAAGAAAATATTTTTTGGTGCAAAACTTTTGAAAAAGAAATGCTTTTTATGATTTTTAAAATTTTTTGGATTTTTTGAAATTTCTGATTTTTTTTTTTTTTTTGGATTTTTGAAAATTTTTAGCAAGAAAAATAACGTTCAGGAGTGAAAGGATCCCAAAATCCAACACTCTCACAAAAAACCGTTAATCTTCACGAAAATAGCCGGCAGCGGCGCCATTTTAATATAGGATTTTTTATTAAGTTCTATTCTCTCGACTCGATTCGAATTGACATAAGGTTTTAAGTGTGACTCAGTTTTTCTTGGTGGATAAAAGAGAAAAATGTCGTTGATTATCTATTTTAGACTAAAAATTAAAACTTTAAAAATTAAAACTAAAAATAAAGTAAATTAAACAAATTTAAAAATTGAGTAAAAGTAAAACTGAAAATGAAATAAAATAAAACTAAACACTTTGAAAATAAACTTAACAAAAATAGCGGGAAAAATAAAGTTTGAAAACAATTTAATTTGGAATAAAAATCAACATATAATTCAGAAACACAACAAACTCCTAATTCGGAATCTATGATAATAATGTAATTCGGAAAGTATGACTATAATCTAGTTCAGAATACTAAAATGCAACCTAAGTTGGAATCTAAATTAATTTTGTAATTCGGAATGCTCATGTTAGCTCTAATCCGGAATACAAGAAATTAAATAATTCGGAATCTAAGAAGATTACCTAATTCAGAATAGTGAATTGTATGCTATCCTGAATACCTTAAATCTTAAACTAGTTCGGAATGTACCAATTCAACCCTAATTCGGAATACCTGTTTAACTATTAATTCGGAATAAATCTAAATGAAACCTAATTTGGGAAATGGTAAGGTACAGTAATTCGGAACAAGGCAAAGGACTCAATTCGGGATTAGGGTTTATTACTTATAATTCGGAATAAAAAATGTTGGAAATACGTTTTACGTATTTATGAAGGATCGGTCGCTCCAACGATAATTATGTAATGGGCTCGTGATCTATTTACTTTATGTATGGTCCATATAGCCCACATGTAGGGTGGGCTATATATAACCCCTCCTAGCATGTTAGGAGGGGGTTGTTGATTCCATTTCAAATTAATCATTTCCATCTTTTCTTTCTCTCTCTACATTTCCCCTTTTCTCTCCTTTCTCTCTCTAATCCTTCATCTCTTTCCTTCATTTCTTTATGTTTATCAACTAAATCAACCATCCAAATCCACCTAATCCATGATATAGAATAGGACATTAATTACGTAGACCTTCAATTGGTATCAAGAGTCATGGTTAGTTTGGTTTATTCTTCTTTTATCTCGTTTTGATTTTGGTGGGTTTTGATTTAATCATGCTTAAATCATAAAAAGTTTGTATTTTTTATAAAAAGTTTGTGTTTTTTTATGTTAAATCATATCAAGTCTTCAAATTTAATTACTTTTTAGATAAAAAATCACAAATTTTTATATAAAAATCAATTTTTTTTTATAAAACCTTAAAAAGTTTGTGTTTATAAAAAAGTTGGTGTTTTTTATAAAAGTTTGTGTTTTTCTCTTTTTAATTTTTAATTTTTTTTTTGTTTAAATCCTTCTATTTTGACTATTTTTTTGTTTGAATCAATTTTTTTTTATTATTTTTTATTTTTATTTTTTTTTATCTATTTTACCAGTTATTATTTTTTATCACTTATTAATTTAACCAGCCTCTATTTTTTATACAGTTTATATAGTTTTTTAATCAATATTTTTATAATTAGTATTTTTTTAATCTATTGGGTCTCAGTTTTTGTCCAGTTGGCCAGTTGTCCTACAGTCCTTCATAATCAAACTAAAAGTTCCAGTCACGGTTTTTTTTCATAATCAAGGTTTTTGGTCTCAAGTTTCCAGTCAGTCAGTCATGCGGTTTTTGTCCTGTTCCGAATCAAAATAGAAGTTCCGAATCAAATTCTTAAGTTCCGCACCAACCACTTCCGAACCAAGAACTTCCGGATCAAGAAGTTCCGGATCAAGAAGTTCCGGATCAAGAACTTCCGAACCAAGAACTTCCGGATCAAGCCAAAAGTTCCGGATCAAGAAGTTCCGGATCAAGAACTTCCGAACCAAGAACTTCCGGATCAAGAAAAAAGTTCCGATTCGGAACTCTTCCGAATGAAGCAACAATATTCAAAATTAACGGGCAAATCATCGTCTTTTTGAATAGACTCATTCCCTCGTAACAAAACCACACAACACAATCTACACACAAATCGACTATCATTCTGACCCACACCCACACACAACCCAAACAAATCTTTACACCAACCTCACAAGTCTCTCACACCTCTCGACAACTCACCAACACTATACCTCGCACGACAACACAAATCACCCTCGAAAGACCCTCGTCTCACCAACACTCTTCTCACCCTCGTCACAGACTCCCTCCCAAACCCACAGCCCCGACTCAAACAACACACCCTCACAGCCCCGACTCACCCAACTCACAGACACTCCTCGAAAACCTCAATACACACTAGACACCAAACACCCTCACATTCTCTCGACCATCACACCTCAAACGAACCCCTCACTCACATAACAGACCCAATCTTTGGACTCCCCCTCGACTCCTTCACTCTTAACCTAAACAGACCCAACTACACACAATTTACCCACCCACCCCAACTTACCTCTCGTCTCAATTTACCCTATCACGATCTTTCTGACCCCCCCACACCCTCGACCCACCCTCATCAGAACAGAACCAAAAACAAACACTCCCCAAACCATCTCGTTTCTACAAACCCTCACCAAATCCTAGACTACACAAAATACTCGAACAACAACAAACCCACACTCTCAAAACCATTTTTTTTAACCACAAAAACACAGACTCGACAGAAAGACTCTACAGAAGAGAGAGACTCAACAAAAAGATTAAAAGAAAACCTACCCGAGATCCTTACAGATCTTGATGCCTTCATGATTCTCCTTCGTGGCTTACTAATACGAGTTGGTGGGTTTAGGTTATAGATTGATTGGATTACAGTAATCAAAACATTGGAAAGATTAAATTGAGGAGATTTGATTGAATGTGAGTTTTGTGGCCTGCGAGAGAGAGAGCACTTTTCTTTTTTGTGAATTGTTTCAGTCAAAGAAGAGAGTTAAATATCTTGGGCGGATATATCAAGAAAGCTAGTGGGGCGGTGGAACGCTTGTTATTGGTCCACGTGTGCTAGACGGAGGAAACAAGGGGATACACAGATTCATTTTTTTTAGCCACGTTTATAAACATTAAATATCAACGCCATTTACAACATTTAAACATTTATAGTTCATTTATAAACATTTTTTTTGTTATAAACATTTATAGTTCATTTACAACATTTAAAAGTTAATTTTTAAAAGTTTATTTATTTTTTTTAGTTAAATTAATCCTTTTTCTTTTAAAATATCACATTTTATTTTAAAAATATCACATTTTATTTTTTTTGTATTTTTGTCACTTTTATATTTTTATTTTGTCACTTTTATATTTTTAGCATTTTGGTTAGTAATTTTTGGCAAATCGTGTTAAGCGGGTATTTTTTTTTAAAAAAAGTTATCGTGAAAAATTTTTGACGGGTTATCGTGACGAGTTATAGTGACGGGTTAAAAGTTTTGTGGCCGGATTTAAAGACAAACGTGACGAGTCAAAGTGACGAGCTTCATTTATACCATCCATCGAGGAATTTTCAGTATTATTTACGGGTCTTTCGTTTTAATCGATCTTTAATGGATTCGTTCGATTCGACATGTCAAAAGGGAGAGTTGTATTTAAGGCAAAACGAAGTTAAGAAAAGTGGCATCACCTCCT
Organism: Glebionis coronaria; assembly: GCA_025667525.1. Lineage (NCBI taxonomy): Eukaryota > Viridiplantae > Streptophyta > Magnoliopsida > Asterales > Asteraceae > Glebionis > Glebionis coronaria. The sequence goes on along the minus strand of CM046879.1, from coordinate 370,864,750 downwards.
TTCAACTACTCCAGTCTCATCTTGTCACTCTTTCGGGGATTCAAGGAGGGAGCGAATTTGTGACAATCTTTGGACAAGATCGTCATATATTCATCGACTCCATTTTTACCGCTTTGACCCAACTCGCCGAGCAACTCAACCGTGACAACTTTAATCAATCTGCATCGTCACTTGCTTATAAGGCTCTTGTGACACATCTCACGCCTTTCCTCCAATTTAATATCATCAAGCCTGAAAGTTCAATGATTTGCCAATCGTTTCTTCGAGATACACATACCGAGCTTCGAGTTTTCCGTGATACGATTTTGAAACTCATGTCATCGGTCTCGTCTTCGATATATCAAAGATCACAACTTCAGCAAGTGTATGTTAATGGAGTGCAAGAATCAATGACGCAGATGCAAGAGGATAATGGTCATACGGTTGACAACTTGGAGCCTAACGATGCCACGAGCACAGAATCAGGAGGACAACATGATGCCAGTGGCACGTCAGGGAATGTTCATGAGATTTCTCTTGATGACACCTTACCCATTTATGACGAAGAGCCTGCAAACATGGTACAATGTGATGTTGGTTATGATGTATATGCTGATGACATGCCGCATATTGAGCATTCTGAACCTAATTATGACAAACATGGGATGGACAAGAGTGATAGAAATACCACTTCTGATTCATCCGATGTGAGTCATAATGGGGGAGAAAGTGTTCAAAATGCTATAGTTCATCATGATAAATGCTTTATAACTGCCTCGTTAACTGATTCTGATTCTAAGATTAAAGAGTTCGAAACGATCGTAGCTCGGCAATCTAAAGATCTTGAGGATGCCAAACTTGAATTTTCTAAGAAAACGGACAAATTTGAAACATACTTTGAAAAACTTGAAAAGTCAAACGTTGTTCTTGAAAGAAAATTGGATCAAACTGTTCTAGATTCTAAAGCTGAAAAAGACAATCTTTTGAAACAAATTCAACTGCTTGAATCTAAGTTGGCATCCCAAGATAACGTGCTCAAAGAGAATGAGACTTTAAAGGCCCAATTACAGGAAAAGGTTTTTGCTATAGCTGCGTTGAAAAACGAGTTAAGGAAAACTAGAGGACCTAGTGTGGACACTAAGCTTGAAAAACCATCAATCTTGGGGAAACCGCCTACAAATCAGTTCGTCAGACAACCGATCGTCAGACAACCTACTGCATTTAGATCCGAGCGACCACAATCCTCGAGACCGCGGTTTGCCTCCCAAGTTGATTTGGTTCATCTTATTAGACCAGTCACTCCAGCAACTAGGCCCAATGTGATCACTCCAGCTTTAGCAAGACCAAATCATATGATTGCCTCTAGTTTCCCTAAAAATACCAAGACCACGTCTAGAACTAGTTCAAATGACGTTTGCCATGAATCTGATCTTAGGGAAGCTAAGCAAAAGACACATGTAAGAGATAGGAATTTCAAACCTAGTCAGATGCCTTCTAGTTTACCCAACACCGCTAACCGTAGCATGTCCAATCCTAGGAGCATCAATCAATCATCTAGGGATTCTAGATCTTACTCGGACATTAAATATGCTACATGTAAAACATGTAGAAAATGTGTCTTTACGGCAAATCATGACTCCTGTATTAAAAAATTGCTTAATGAGGTGAACTCCCGTGCTAGACTTAACTCCCAGTGGGTAGCTAAAATCAAACCCGTTGGCAAAATGTGGCACCCCACTGGTAGGACTTTCACTCTTGTAGGAAACGAGTGCCCTTTAACTAGGATAGTCTCCGATTCTACAAAGACTACTAGGGAGGAAATTGCAAAGGATGATACATCACTTAAGCCTGAACTTAAGATTTTCTATAAAAGGAAACGATTGCCAACTAAGACAAGTGAATCATCCCCTCAGGCCACCTCTGACACAAGTAAAGCCAACCGTGAACCCCCACGTGCTTCTAAAATAGATATCTCTAACCCATGCAAAAGTATACAAACTCCTAATGAGAATGCAGATACCAAAGTTGATGTTCCAAAAGAACGAAGCGGTTCAATCGTTGTATACCGTTAAACTAAGGACACTCTCAGAGTTTGGTTGCTGAAGAAGCAGATATCAGAGAAACTAGTATCTCAGGGGATTCATGGTTAAGCTGCACACAAAGGACTTACAGTCACATAACAGACTGTAACTCGATCTCCAAAGACAGGAAAGTTCATCCCGATGATGACTTATCCTAAAAACGAGAAATTCATTTTTCTCGGGCATGAGCTTATATCAAAAACATTCCAAGTTTTTAAGCTCATGCATTAAGGCTTATCATTAAATATCAGATGGTAACCCGTGCTTCAAAGAAAGGAGAGTTTATCGCCGATGATAAACTTATCCTTACAACGAGAAATTAATTTTTCTCGGGCATGAGCTAATAATAAAAACATTCGAAGTTTTTAAGCTCATGCACAATGACTTACAGTTAAATGTCAGACTGTAACTCGAACTTCAAATAAAGGAAAGTTTATCATTAATGATAAACTTATCCTCATAACGAGAAATTCAATTTTCTCGGTCATGAGCTTGTCTTAAAACATTCGAAGTTTTAAGCTCAGAAAGGAAAGTGTATCTTTTAAATAAGAGAACTTTTCTTCATAACGAGAAATTAACCTTTCTCGGTCATGAGCTTTCCGTTAAAACAGTCAAAGTTTTCAAGCTCATGAAAAACGACTTCTAAGTAAATGTCAGCTTAGGACTCGTTCTTCAGATAAAAGGAAAGTTTATCGCCGATGATAAACTTATCCTTAACAACGAGAAGTTTACAACTTCTAGGACTTGAGCTCGTTCCTAAGATATTCCAAATCTTAAGCTCAAGTAATTGTTTTTCAAAACTTTGAACACAATTTTTCGAGAATTTCTCAAAAGGTTTTTCTAAATCTTTCAAAATTGTGTGTTCAAAAATGTTTTGATAAAAAGAGCATGTCTTCTGGAATCGATAATATTTACGAACCTAGAAATGTCATTCAATAATGACACGGGGTTGTAAATAAAGTTCGAGCAGAAGTTCAAACTTTTAAAACATGCTCAAAATGGTTTGCTATTATTTCAGATAGCAACCCGCTTTTCATAATCAAGTCAAGCATTTCACCGGAAAGCTTTGACTCAACAACGGGTCCAACCTTGTAAATTGCTAATCTTGTGAATTCATTATCATATATGATCTTTGCACGTAATAAATACCTTACACTTGTGTTTAAAGGTATTTAATTTACGTTTCAGCACACCCTCATTAATTTGAGGGGGAGCTTGTGTAATTCATGAATATAATTGGACTTGCATTTTTCTTCCCAAATTTTCTTACAATGCTATTAAATCAATTGATATTAAAAACATCGATTGGGTTAATATTTTTAATATGGGGGAGAAAATGTGATTTAATATGGGATATGATCAATCATGAATAGTTTGACTTAACGTGATAGCTCATCCCGACATATGCAAAATGTTTTCGGATATCGTGGCATATGTTAAGGGGGAGCAAAATGGATTTGTACTTCAAAATGGATTTCATGGTGACATACACTTACCCAAAACATCTCTATTCACGACGGTGAAGGTTGTGGTGACATAAGGATGGTAGGATAGGTTAAAGTCCAATGATTTCTCTAGAACCGGAGGAATCTTCCCAAGGACATTCCATAGCTAGAAATAGTAGTCCTTAGGAAAGATGGAGAAAGATTGTGAACGTAGCTGAATGCCGACCAAGTACTTAAGTTAGCACTGGAACAATCAGAACAAGGTGCTAGTGATGACGTATTGGTAAGCATTGAAGGGGTTGAAGAATGAAAAAGAATTGTAAAGATAAAGGGTGTAAAGAAAGAAGCCCTCCTTACAACTTTAGGCAGAAACCGGGTCAATACATATGCTATTGAGGTCATTTTTGCTAATGATTCTCGGTATTGAAGAAAGACATCATGGACCCAGTGATGCAATGCACAACCCTTCCCAGCTAACTCAAATATCTCTCAAAAGGTATTTGTTTTAATCACACGGAGATCAACACGTTATCTATTGGTTTATTCACTCCGAATAGACTGGTATTGAAAAGGTGGCACTCCTCTCCAGCCTTCGATCACTAAAAATCCAAAATGCACGATCGAGTCTAGAGCCATTTGAGATCATCAAATATCTCATTAGGACACACTTTCATATTTCCTTGCTTCTTCACACACTGTGAAAAGTAAGAAAGTTCTTAAGAGTCCTACGCAAAATCTTCATGATCTTGCCTGAACATCCGAGTAATACGAAAGTATTTACAATGAGGATAGAAATCCTTCTTGAGCGAATATCAAAAAGCTCATGGTAGGTGACTTGTGCGATTCTTTATGAATCAAACTTGTGATAACTGGAAAGCAACAGTGGTTTAATTCTTAAATGAATTTAAACACGTTCCAGGCCTCTACGCAATATCTTAATGATCTTGCCAGAACATTCAGAGTAATACTATTAAGTATTTACAGTGACGAATGGAAATCCTTCTAGTGTTAACATCAAACAGCACTTGGTAGGTAACTTGCAAGATTCTTTATGAATCAAGCTAGTGACAACTGGAAAGCAACGATGGTGCGGTTCTTAATTGAACTTCACTTGTTCCAGGAACATGAATTGACGGCTTCAAATCATGCGGATAATATTATCCAAATGATTCACTCTTTACGTTCGCAGTCAGCTTTGGACGGTCGAGTAAAGAGAACGGGTTTACCCGCGAAATCTTGTCAAGGAGGTTCTTTATTGAACCTACCTGCCACAAGTACGATATTTAATATCATCCAACGGTCTTCACCGACCGGAGGTAAATTGCTACCGAATTAGAATGAAATGTTCAAGGCCATTTCATCCGTGTATATTGTTTTGTTGCTAACTGTCTTATGTAGCGTAACAAGAAGGTGGCATTGCGGTGTACAATCCAGAAGAAGTCGTCACCACATGCTTGTACTACATACAATTAGTACTTCAACAAATTCAAGAAAGCCTGAAGGTCAAGTCTTCCGCTGTATCAAACTCTGAAGCTTTCAAGAATTTAAAAGTATAAGTATGTGGAACATGAAGTCACAAAGAGGCAAATATCACAAGTGAAGAATGCACAAGGTCAAGGCAAAGAAACATGCTCAAGACTAAAGTCAAAGATCACATCAAGCATATTCACAAGAACAAGATCGAAGACTCAAGCATAGATGCTAGGTTTAAGATTTTGTAAAAAGATGTGACCTCCCTTAGGGGGAGATTGTTGGAAATACGTTTTTTCCCAATAAAGTCTCGGTCACATCTTACTTAGCATAGATCACGAGTTATAGACTATTTAGAACTTTGTAACTTGGAGCGACCTCCCTTAGGGGGAGATTGTTGGAAATACGTTTTACGTATTTATGAAGGATCGGTCGCTCCAACGATAATTATGTAATGGGCTCGTGATCTATTTACTTTATGTATGGTCCATATAGCCCACATGTAGGGTGGGCTATATATAACCCCTCCTAGCATGTTAGGAGGGGGTTGTTGATTCCATTTCAAATTAATCATTTCCATCTTTTCTTTCTCTCTCTACATTTCCCCTTTTCTCTCCTTTCTCTCTCTAATCCTTCATCTCTTTCCTTCATTTCTTTATGTTTATCAACTAAATCAACCATCCAAATCCACCTAATCCATGATATAGAATAGGCCATTAATTACGTAGACCTTCAAAAAATGTTTACTGTTTGGAATAAGGGTATTTAAATCCGGATAATGAAAACTAAGCTAAAAGCAAATAAGCACTTAACCAAAAAATAAGCTAAACAAATATTAAAAATAAGCTAACAAGACACAAATTAAAAACTAAAAACACCAAATAGCAAAATATATAAAATAACTTTTAAAAATATTAATCTACCAAATCAACTTAATTAAAAATAAGTTAAAAACAAAATAGACAATAAGCACAATAAGCTAGAACATCAAACACATCAAAACCATAAGAAAATATGAAATAAGCTCATCAATCAAATAAGTAACAAGATCAAACAAACTACATGTTTAATCAAACCAAACAATAGATTTAAAAACAAGAAAGGAAGAATGAGATTAATTTGAAAAGCTTGAATTATGATGAAGATTAAGATTCAGTTACACAAGATTAAAGATGAATGCTTAAGAATACTCGAAAGAAACCTAGAGAGAGAAAGTAATTAACCTACTCCTAATTACCTTACAAAAATAAAACTATTAACTACTTGTTACAAATGAAGGCTTAAGGAGACTATTTATAAGAGGAAGGGAAGTTGGTGTTGTTGCTTCCTTCTTTCACTTTGTCTTCTCGTCTTTTTAATTACTTTGACTTTCTCGACTTTGTCTCGGGATTTGTCGATATAAAATGAACTCGTCTTCTAATTTTCTTCTTTTATTAGACTTGGTTCTTCGACTTCGTTAAAATTTCGTCTTTGGTCTTTTTCTTCAATAAATCTTCAAAATAGGCCTTTGACTTCCGTTCTTTTTCCACTCTTGATCTTTTGACTTCGTATTTTATCTTTTTCTTCGATAAAAGCCCGTGCATTCTTCCTTTTTCATATTTTGGTCCTAAAACACAATAAAAACACAAACCACGCATAATTCTGACTTTTTCGACATTAAACACACGTTTTGGTCTTGTTTTTATTTGAATTAAGTGGTAAAAGGATAAGTGTTTTCAAACTTATTAATGGTAGACACAAAACCAGTGTATATAACTAAATACCAATAATCAAGATGATATTGATCAGTACCACTATCCAAACCAACTACATTCGTCTATCATAACTTCCAACAGCAAAGGCTAGACCGAAAGCAATGTGAACGAAGAAGTTCAATAGAAACTGGTTTTCATCATCCAATTACTTAATATACCAAGGTAACAAACCAATTCGAATAATCAAAATAAATGTTAATTAAAAAAATATCCTCAATTAAACACATCATTTACCATTTGAGTGGATGAACAGCTTCCAATCCCTCGTCGTAAGCGTGGCTCTCGATGTTATGTGCAATTAAACACTGTTTCTTACATCAAATTCATGATTATTCGTATGAACAACGGTTGTGGATTGGAATCAATGTTTATTAGATTTTTAATTAACTGGAGAATGAAGGTTCTTAACTATGCGTTTGTGTGTGTGTTTTTTGGGTGTGTTTTTTGTGAAAGGTTTTTTCGAATCGAGTTTTATACGGGGATATGTGACATCAACGGTTGCCTCGCTTTTATAAGTGGTTGCCTTAAGGAAGATGACTTTTTCAAACATGATGCCTCAAATATTTAAGAGTTGTCGGATAACAATTTTTTAAGTTGTCTTCGAATTAATACAAAATACATGAGTTGCCTCGAGTTTTTATACAGTATACACGTATATATATATATATATATATATATATATATATATATATATATATATATATATGTATATATATATATATATATATATATATATATATATATATATATATATATATATATATATATATATATATATATATATATATATATATATATATATATATATATATATATATATATATATATATATATATATATATATATATATATATATATATATATATATATATATATATATATATATATATATATATATATATATATATATATATATATATATATATATATATATATATATATATATATGTATATATATATATATATGTATATATATATATATGTATATATATATATATATATATATATATGTATATATATATATATATATATGTATATATATATATATATATATATATATGTATATATATATATATATATATATGTATATATATATATATATATATATATATATATATATATATATATATATATATATATATATATATATATATATATATATATATATATATATATATATATATATATATATATATATATATATATATATATATATATATATATATATATATATATATATATATATATATATATATATATATATATATATATATATATATATATATATATATATATATATATATATATATATATATATATATATATATATATATATATATATATATATATATATATATATATATATATATATATATATATATATATATATATATATATATTTTGGTTGCCTCGTGTATAATCATAGGATGCCTTCATTTTTAAATACATCACGTGGGTGTATTATGTTAGTGGAAAAATCCACGTGTCGGCTTCTGATTGGAGATGCCTTGGATGCCTCGGTTGCCTTGGGCCATTTTAGGGACATTGAGATGTAGCTGATAAATTAGAGACATCATAATGTAAAAAGGCTATATATGGAAAATCCACTTCATCTTATCTATCACCAAAAAGATTGTCAACCTAGACTAATTGATTCAAACTGTCACTTTTCTCATTAAAAGTGCCATATCATCTCATCAATAGACATGGTAAAAGCCATAAACCAAAAGCTTTGATTTACCGTATTTCTCAAGAAGAAAAAAGAATGAAAAAGAGATGAGCATGATGTGTAAATTTTCCAAACTCATGAAGATCTACAACAAAAAACACATTTAATCATAGCAAAAACATTTGTGCAAATATTTAAACATAACAACATGTATACAGAATTATTTTTAAAGAAATAAATAAGATATTTATAAATAAATAAAATGTATTTTGTTCGTGTATAAGTCCGAACCGGACTCAGATCCGAAACCCGTATCCGAAACCAGTATCTGGAACCTACAACCAGTCGAATAAGCCCATCACCGGCCCAAAGTATAAAACATGCGTCAAAGGTAGGTCAAACGACAAGCTCCACCAATTCTAGGAAAGCTGTCCCCAATCGGACCAACAAGGTCCCGACCAAGGCCCATTAGGCCTTCCAGAGTTTCAGGAGATTTGAGCAGTATAAATACCCCCTTGGATTCAAGTTTGATGTGACTATTTTTACCTTATAATATTACTGTTTTACTACATACATTTACTTATCCATTTCGGACCATTTTACTTTACTTACTCTCACTCTAGAGCTTGGTCTGGGTCATCACACCCGGACGAGTTTGATTTCAAAATATCCGGAGGACAAGCCTCGCCTAGCCCGGAGGATCACCCATTTTGGACCCCTGCAAGAAATTGCACGAACATTTGGCGCCATCCGTGGGACCTGATATTCTATCTACTAGTTGCTTAGAATGGCAGGTCCTACTCCCCCTGTCACTCCGACAGGTCCAGTCCTTCACATCAATTTGGTCACTCCGGTAAACCAGAACCTCACAAGGGAACAACTTGAACAACACATCTCGGCTTTACGATCATTAGTCAAGGAGCATAACCAGAACGCTGTGGTACCAGTTCGGTTGAATCTCAATGAAGAAGACGAAGGAACCAGCAGTACAAACATAGTTCGAGGAAAGGTGATGTCCGATGCAGATTTAAGGGATCATTTCAAGGAGACGGTCAAAACTCCTCTCACTCAAAGAATTATCGATTTGGCAGGTCCGAAATACAAGCTTCTGGTTAATGTCAGAGCATACGACGGCTCGGGAGATCCGGAGGATCATTTGAACCGCTTCGCCAGAGCAGCTACCTTCGGAGAGTGGCCGATGCCGGTATGGTGCAGAATGTTTCAACAAACATTGGATGGAGGAGCAAGAGTGTGGTTTGAAAGCCTGGAGCCAAACAACATTGATGAATGGGCTGACCTTAGAAAATCATTTACCAAAAGATATTCGATCAGGAAGCTATGCCACAAGGGCCCTCACGAGATAACCAAGATTGTAAGGAAAGCAAATAAGTCACTCAAAGACTTCAAAGAGAGATGGACAGTAGAAGTAGGTCTCGTCCATGTAGTTCCAGAAGTCATGAAAATTTTGGCAATAATGGATTCGGTCAAAAGTCCTAAATTAGCAAAAAGGTATTCAGACAAGGCTCCTAAATCGGTAGATGAAATGATGGAAAGGTTAGACGATTTCATCCGAGCATAAGAGGCATTTGCTAGCACCGAACTGCCAAAGGGGGAAGGATCCGAGCAATTTAGAAAGCCCAACCCTCCCACCCAAAGAATGGATGACCGCAATCAAAGGTATAATGGCTGGAACAACAATCTAAGGAACGATGGAAGAGAGGCATATAGAGGAAGAGATTTTCAAAACACCAACAGGAACCGAGACAGAGACTACCGAGCACCATAACCACCATCCCGGAATGAAAACTACAACCGAAACAACTTTAATCGAAACGACAATTATCATCGAGCAAAACCTGTTTTGAGCATAAATTCCCTAATAAAGAATTTGAAGGAAATCTTGATGATTGAGACGCAGCTACGTTTACCCCCTCCTCGTCCGATGAGCAACCCAACAAGAGGTGGAAACATGGATAGATATTGTAATTACCATCAATATAAGGGTCACTACACCAACGACTGCATCCAGCTAAGAAAGCAAATCGAACTGGCATTGTAATCCGGAAATCTATAACCTAGTAAGGGATGTAAGACAAGGAGGTCGGGACAACCGAAGGGACGAGCCTCCGAAGCCGGATAAGATAATCAATATGATTCAAACTATAACAGACAGGGAAAAAAGAAAACTCAGTGGAGAAGTCGAAGAATGGATGAAAGTTCCCATCACTTTTCCTTTCTTGGAAGAAGACGAGATGTCTGATGATCCGATAATAATAGAAGCAGAGCTAGTAGGATGCTTGGTAAGAAGAATTTATGTCGATGAAGGGGCTTCGGTCGAAATCATGTTCAAGCATTGTTTCGAGAAACTACCCGCAAACATCAAATCAAGAATGAGGCAAACGCATACGGAGTTAGTTGGTTTTGCCGGAGAGGTGGTCAAGCCAGTTGGAAATCTTGATCTATAAGTGAATTTTGGATCGAATGGGTTGATTCGTCGAACACATATGAAGTTCGTAGTGATAAAGGCTCCGTCACCATATAATGTCATAATAGGAAGGCCGGGCATTCGGATTCTAAGAGAAGGACCCTCAACTACTCATGCCATGATGAAATTTCCCACACCAAGAGGCATAGCCACCCTTGCATCTTGGTCAGTTATTGTTTCGGAATGCAGACAGCTGGCAATGAAGCAAACACATGTTCCTCCAGCCAAGGAACAAGTGACTCAGACCTCAAGCACGACGGAAGGTGTGATGCTTAATCCTGTGTATAGTGATCAATTAACCATTATTGGAGGAGGATTAACAAGAACATGCCAGGAAGCTTTGAAGAATTTGTTAAAAGAAAATTTGGACGTTTTTGCTTGGGAACCGTCAGACATGACCGGAGTGTCGAGAAGGATAATACAACACAATTTGAATGTCAATGAAAGTTTGGAGCCGGTATGTCAAAAGAGAAAGATGTTAGGAGCCGAAAAGAGTCAGATTGTGACAAAGGAAGTTGAAGACTTGGTAAAAGCAGGAATCGTGAGGCCAGTTAAGTATCCCACATACAAATCCAATCCAGTCATGGTTAAGAAGAATGATGGATCGTGGAGGATGTGTGTGTCGACTTCAAAAATCTGAAATCAGTATGTCCGAAAGATTACTATTCACCTCTAGATATTGATGAAAAGATTGAATCCGTCCTAGAGTCTCGCTTCAAGAATTTTTTGGATGCATACAAAGGATACCATCAAATTCAAATGGTAGAGAAGGATGAGGAAAAGACAGCCTTCTGTAGGGATCAAGGAACTTTTTGCTATACCAAAATGCCTTTCGGATTAAAAAATGCTGGAGCAACATACCAAAGGTTGGTGGATTCGGCGTTCCATTCACAAATTGGAAGAAACTTAGAGGCATACATGATGAAATGGTTATCAAGAGCAATGACGAGAAGGGTTTATTAGCAGACATTGCGGAAACCTTTGACAACCTTCGGCAGATCAACATGAAGTTGAATCCGGTCAAATGCTCATTTGGGGTAGAGGAAGGAAAGTTTCTTGGTTACATGATCACTCCGGATGGAATCCGAGCAAACCGAAAGAAGACCCGAGCCATTGCGGACATTCAATCTCGAAAAACATGAAAGGAGATGCAATCTTTAAGCGGAAAGTTGGCTGCTCTGAATCGATTCCTAGCTCGCTCAGCCAAAAGGGCGCTTCCATTCTTTAACACATTGAAGAACATTACCAAGGAGAACAAACATGAGTATAAATGGACTCAAGAAGCAGAAGAGGCTTTCCAACAAATGTAGCAGCTGATCATCAATCTACCAACCCTCACTACTCCTTGATCGAAAGAACCATTGTACATGTACTTAGTAGCTTCACAAGAATCAATCATCGCGCATTGTTGATGGAAAGGAATGGAAGGCAATGTCTAATCCATTACATCAGCCGAACATTAAGTGACGCGGAAAAGAATTATTATCCAATGGAAAAGTTGGCATTGGTGTTACTCAAAGCGTCAAGGAGTCTCCAAAGACATTTCGAGAGGCATGAAATAAATGTGATCACGACCAACCAATTAAACAAATACTGAGCAAAGCCGATGCATCCGGAAAGTTGGTTAAATACAAAATCGAGTTGGGAGCGTACAAGATCGAGTACAAGCCTAGGAACCTAATCAAAGGACAAGTATTTGTTGATTTCCTCACAGAAGCCCTAATAGGCCAAAGAGCCGAAGAGTTTTTTAAGCTACCCATCCTCAAGCCAGAGAAAGATGAAACAAAAACTTGGATTTTGTTCACTGATGGTTCCTCAAGCGCACAAGGTTCTGGAGCAGGATTAGTACTCATTAGCCCATCTGGAACAGAGTTCACCTATGCATTGCGGCTAAATTTTGAAAGTACCAATAATGAAGCACAATATGAGGCATTGTTAGAAGGTTTGAGAATTGCAAATCAAATGAAGGTAGAAAGGATAGAGGTCCAAGTAGACTCAAAGCTAGTTGCTAATCAAATCAACGGAACATACGTGACAAGTTGTGACCGGATGATGAAGTACCTTGCCGAAGCAAAAACAATCATTACGAGATTCTCAATTTTCTCAATCTAAAACATACTAAGAAGGCAGAACCAAAAGGCAGATGTGCTTAGCAAGCTAGCAACGGTGGCATTCGACCATCTAACAAAAGAAGTGCTGGTAGAAGTCCTTAATGAGAGGTCAATTGATCGAGGTGAGGTAAACACCATAGTAGAAGAGGTAGAGGATAATTGGATGAATCCTATCATTAAAGGCCTTAGAGATGGGATATGGCCGAAAGATTGAAAATTCACCAATATGAATTGATAGATGGGGTATTGTTCAAGAGAGAGTACTTGGAACCAATGCTCTAATGTCTTGGACCATTACAAGCCAACTATGTACTTAGAGAAATACATATGGTCTCATGCAACATGCATTTGAAACCAAGATCCATAATTGCTCAAGCATTGCGATCCGGATACTATTGGCCAACTATGCACATGGATGCTAGAGAGGAGTTACAAAAATGTGATTCATGCCAAGTCCATGCCCCGGTTTCAAGACTCCCAAAGACGCTGATGAAGTCTATCATGGCACCCTAGCCATTCTTCCAATAGGGGATGGACATTTTAGGTCTGTTGCCTACATCATCCAGAAATGTCAAATTCATAATAGTAGTCATCGATTACTTTACAAAGTGGATAGAAGCTAAGCCATTGGTCAAGATATCTGGAAAGGAGGTCATCAAATTCTTTTGGGACAACATAGTGTGCCGTTTCGGTGTTCTGAAGATCGTGGTCAGAGACAATGCTAAGCAATTCATCAATGAGCCATTTAAAAGCTGGTGTTTGGACCTAGAGATCCAACAGATCAACACGGCTGTTGCTCATCCTCAGGCAAACGGTCTAGTGGAACGAGCTAACAAGACTCTCATGGAAGGAATCAAAACAAGGCTGGTCCAAGACAAATCCGGATGGGTAGAGGAGCTACCACATGTGTTATGGGCACACCATACATCGCTAAAGCAAAGCAATGGAGAAACACCATTCAGCCTTACTTATGGTTCGAAAGCCGTCATACCAACCAAAATAGGGATGCCTACATACCGAACCATGATGGTAAATGAAAAAGAAAATGATGATGCCCTTCGTATAAACTTATATCTGCTCTAAGAGAAGAGGGAGATGGCAGCTATCCGAGAAGCAAAGTACAAGACGAAGGTAGAACAATACTACAACAAGAGAGTGAGGCCTGTTACATTCTGACCAGGAGATTATGTGTTCCGAAAAAATGAGGCCAACAGAGTGGAAAAGGAAGGAAAGCTCGCCCCCACATGGGAAGGACCCTATCGCATCAAGGAAGCATTCTAGAATGGCTCATACAAATTGCTGACCATGAAAGACAAATAGATTCCAAGAATGTGGTATGCAATGAACCTTCGAAAATGATATTTGTAATTTTGCTTTCTATAGGCTATGTACCAGTTTTGTCTCCATTCAGCAAGGGAAAAGCCTAGTTTATCTCTTTTTTCATTCCTAGAAGGGAAAGGTCACCTTTTTGTTATCAAATCAATGAAAAGCTTACCTAAGCCACGAGGGTAAAGCAGTTTAATAACGAGTATGGTTAGATTAAGGAATGCATGATACAAATACCTATACTAGCATTCAGACATAAAAACAAACCTAGCTTCTTTTAGTCCGAAATACAATAGACGAATGCAATTTTAACAAATATTTTTAATTCTTTCTCCCTTCCATCAAGGGAAGAGATATGTTATCATCCGGAGTACAATTTTAGTGAAAATTTTTAATTCTCTCTCCCTCCCATCAAGGAAAGAATTATGTTATTATCCGTAATACAATTTTAATAAACACTTTTAATTCTCTCTCCCTTCCATCAAGGGAAGAATTATGTTATTATCCGAAATGCAATTTTAATGAATATTTTTAATTCTATCTCCCTTCCATCAAGGGTAGAATTATGTCATTAGCCGAAATGCAATGTTAGTGAATATTTTTAATTCTTTCTCCCTTCCATCAAGGGAAGTATTATGTTATTATCCGAAATACAATTTTAATGGATATTTTTAATTCTTTCTCCCTTCCATCAAGGGAAGAATCATACCATCAGCCGAATAGCAATTTATGTTTTCAATGTCAAAATTTCCTTTTTCTCCTCGGCAAGGAAAGAACCATTTTATTTTCGGAAATACAATCTACACATAGGGTCTTTTATTATCCAAAACGCATTTAACAGGTGTGCTCTAGAAAATTATATTTCTTCATAAAAAGAAACATGCCGGAATAGAGATACATACAAAGCACATTTCAAAGATTTTCATTCCATAGGAGCTATCATGATCCCCCAATGCGAATGTGTATGAGTACATTCTGTTATTTGGAATATAAGTATGCCATTATCTTGGAAGAAAAGGTTACCGCTACTAAATGCATTTTGGTCCGAAACCACCGAATGACGAAAAATAATCAACAACAAATACACACAAGATACAAGGCAAATGAATAGATACCAAAGGTTACGAGTTACAAATAATCCGAAATACAAAATATGATGTTCAAGAGCAAATATCCGAAAGCACCAAATAAACAAACATCATTATAGTAACATCAATCACTGTTATTATAGACCGGATATAAAATTGTTCATAAAAAATGGAAAAGCAAATCTAAGCGGCAGTGGATCTTCGTTGGTGGTGGACTTTGGTTCGTCATCCTCATCCGAGGTGGCTTTGACAACTTTGGAGGGAGCAGGTGCCGGATCGAGCTCCATGATCCTCTCGATTGGAAGGCAGATGTTAGAAGAAACCTCTTGAATGAAGGGGTATTTAACCATGGGAAATTCATCAACCATTGCATTCATCTTCTTATCACAGTACGGGTCGAAACCTTTAGTGGTTGAAACGACTGCCATCATTTCTTCATCCGTCTTCCACACTTCCACATCTTCGGCCCATCCCGCCTGAATAGCCATATTGAAACAGTCTGTTATCTTTGATTTATGCTCATGACTATCCAAAAGCTTCGAGACAACGGAAGATAGCAGGATCCGGACTGCATTATAGCTTCCCATCTCAGAAGTGTTTAGCTTTCTTTTTAACTCTTCCTTTTTGGCCTTCCACACTTCAGCTATCTCAGCTTAGCTTTTTAGCTCGGCCTCAACACGAGCCAAGGTAGCCTCCAAATCAGCAATCCGAATATCACGACCCTTGAGCTCTTCGGACAACTCCCATTTAGCTCGATTGGCTAAAGCTATCTCGGAATCCTTGGCTTTGATAAGTCCTTCAGAAGTCTTCAGGGAAGAGGAATGTTCGGAGTTGATCTTGACTTGTTCGGGCAACTTGGCTTCCGAAGCTTTTACATGCTTGATATTACTCAAACTCGTCGCATAGCTCATCTTGATCACCATGCTCTTGCTCTAGCCATTAGAGTGAGTCCACCATTCCCATTGTGCTACGGGAAAGTTGAAACCAACACCTATCCAAGGCAATGGATGGAGCGTAAGAGCTCAATTCTCGCTGAAGGGCAGAAGGAACCATGTTCACCACCAAGTCATTGCACTCAACAGGGGTCTAGAGTCGGCTATGAGCACCAATAAGCCAGGTCGGCATGTATCTCCTTCTCGGACCCAAACCACCCTCATCCGTAGGGAAAACTCCTAATAATGAAATCAACAAAGGCGATACATAAAAATGAAGAAAATAACACACAACCAAACAATACGTAAGACGAAGGAGACATGAAACTTACGGTTAGAAGCAAAGTGATTCAGATCAACTTGACCCTTGCCATCCCTATGCCAGGGAGGCTCATCATCATCATCCGGAGAGAAGACGCCTTTAGAACTCCCCCCATCAAGATAAGAATGTTTAGGGGGGAGACAAACGAGTCCACCTTGTCTTTCAGATTCTCTATATCCTGGGTTGAGGCATTATCAGCCTTTCCAAAATCAGAGGTTGATAGCACAACCCTTTTGGTCTCATCAGCAGAAGGTTTCTCTTGGGACACATCTTTATTAGAAGGATTGTACGTGGCATCAGCAAGGTTGGTAGAAAGAAATTTCGGGTCAATAGATCTAAGAGGTATATGGCTACTTATCTTACCATGTGAAGTGGAGTCCCCATCCTCAATATCATCAGTCACACTGGTGCGACTTTTCTTCAATTATGGTCTAGAAGAGAGATCAGGCTTATCCACAGTCATCCTCTTCATATTCCGAAGCAGATCACTGGTGGCCTTATCGGCGTTCTTTGGTTTCTGTTGATCCCTTTGAATGGATCTATATTCTTTTTAGAATTTGTACAATAGCTTGTAATCAAACTAGAGCACTTGAGAACTCTTACTCAACCAAATAAGTTATGTAGAATCTAACTTAGAAAGCAAAGAAGAACATAATTACTTTTACCTATTCGATCTTCTATTAATCAACTTTTTAATGAGGTACAAGAAACTCATCGTACATATGTTCCTTTTATACTATAAGGAACCCTATAATATTCTATTATGATAAGTATATCACATACGATATATTATCAATATTCTAAACTGATAAGTATATCACATAAGATATACTCTAACTATAACTATGACATATCTTTTCTGAAGATATATTTGTCCTAATCAATATAGCAGTACTTACATTATAACTAATAGTACTTACTATGTATCGCGTTAACACTAATACTTGCCAACACTAACAGTACTTGTACTTGTACTAACGGTACTTGGTACTTTACAAATAATTTCCAATAATCCTCCCCTAAACAATAATGATAACTTGTTGTCTTCTTGTTTCCTTGTGTGTTGAATGTATAAGAATACATTTCTTCAAACTTTACTTCAAACTAGGATTGAACTTGGTAATCTTTTACTTGTATACCAACTAAATGTAGCCAAACACTTTATGCAGATCTTCTTCTGATATGATAATCTTCAAGTCTTCATGAATATCATCTTTATCTTCAAAATATGATCTTCTGTGTCTTTTGAACATTCTTTTGCAGCAACTAAGTTGTCTTCATATATAGAAGTCTTTCATCTAATATATCTTCTTCTCTTTTTTTATTCATGAAATAAGAGTCTTTTGAGCATAAAGAACCTATGAATCAACAGTTCGGCTTGTCTCTTCTCACCTGAAATAAAACAATTAACAACAAAACTAATCTGTATTGGCATCATGATTTTTATCAAATCATCAACTATCAACAGATTTGATTTATTCTTTACTAGTTAGTCGTACACTCTGGAATAGCCAATACTTTATTCATAAAGAATAAGGTGTATTGATAACCCTACAAATTTTGGTAAACTGTCAACCATTAATGGATTTGATAGAGTCTTTACCTAGTATCGTTTTCCCTAGGACTAGCTAACTCTTCACTTCCAAGTATGGTGAGTTAATGACCATGTAGTTTTAGCAAACTACCAACTATCAACAGATTTGAGAAGTCTTTACCATAAAGGTTTGCTTATGGACTAGCCATTTCTTATGTTTGTTAGACATGGTGAACTGAGAACCATTTATGATGTGTGACTAAGAGTCAAACACTTAAGGCTCCTTCTCAGCTTCTTCTTCTTTCTCTAAATCCTTGAGTTGCTGTTTGATCATTTTAATCAGCTCAAAAGCACCATTAGACTCCTCTGAAATCTCTAGTTGTTGTTCCAACATTCTTTCTAACAACCTACTTCCAAAAGGATATCTTTTCTCTTGAAGCATGTAATAGGTAATATTATCTACATCCAAAGTATGTATTACACATGATCTATAATATCTCCAGTAAGTAGAAACCTGATTCTCTAAATCCTTCAACATTTGTTGATCACAATTATGTGGCTCATACATAAACTTCAATTTATTTCTCAATAGTGATGTTTCTTCTTGACCTTCACTTCCTCCTTGAACAAATTTGTTGAGGTCTTGAATGTCTTGTCTATCAAGGATATGAAGAATATCTTCTAGTAAACTGAACATTCTAAATGTACCATCTGTTCTAGTTATTCCATGAACTTCTATTCATTGTTTCATTGCACTTGTCCACCTTATGATTGATGATTTCTTCCTAAAATCTCTGTATCATTACATTGGTCTTCAAATTTTACTATCTTCAAGTGCTTTCTGCAACTTTCATCATCATCACTATATTGATCTATAGATCTTGCCTTTTTCTTAGCTTCTTGCTTTTTCCTGGTTGATCGCCTCCTTTTAATACCTTTGGAGGCTCCTTCAATCTCAATGGATCCTTCCTCCAAATCAGTATGTATCGTTTCTTCAAGTACTGTTGACTGTGTATGTACTGCTTGTACATTTTCATTCTCTTCAACACTTTGAGCTTCATTTCCCTCATCCATCCCTTGATCAGTCTTTGCTTCTTTTGAGACTTCCTTCACCTTTTTCTTCTTTCTAGCATATGTATTCTTGATAGGTGGAGATGCTTCTCTTTTGTCCAGCAGTACTTGCATCAAGTTTGGGGGTACTTCCAAATTGCTTTTGTTGTTGCAGATGTTTCTTGACATCTTCAATGTCCTTTTTGTCTTTCTCAGATCCAATCTCAACAAACTTCAGTTTGCTCCTCTTGTGTTGCTCATACAAAGTCTTTATCTCATCAAAACTTTTTCTTACTAACTGAGCATGAGTGAAATGCTTAACCTTCTTGAGATAAGACATCATTTGATTCTTGATTTGCATAGTAGTTGGAGGCTTAACTCTTTCTCTTCTTCTCTTTTCTACAAAGAATCTTTGTTGCTCCCTTACCAAATCATCATTCAATTAATCTTTTTCTTCCTCTTCATAAGCATCTCTTTCTTCAGCTATTAAGGATTCTGCTAGAAGTTGACTTGCCTTAAAATCAGCCTGAATTCTATCATACTCTTCTATGTTCCATTCTTGTTGTACTCTTTGAGCTTCAAGCAATTGTTTCTTGGCTGCAAGTTCTTCTTGCAACTCCTCTTCACACATTTGTGCTGGTAGCCTAAGAGCTACTTCTTCATCATGCTCCAATTGATGAAATTTGTTCATGACTTTGCTTATATCATCACCTGAATCACTTTCATCTTCAGACTTAGATTGCAATTTCTTTTTGCGCTTATCCTTTGGATTTATGTTAGGTAATTTATTCAATAACCTTGAAGATATTCTTTCTTCATCTTCATTAGATTGTTGCTGAATAATAATACCTTTTGTAGTGGGCTGTAAAGCTTGAACTTTCTTACCTTTGTCTTTACTTTGACTTGTAATATTTTCTTGTTGTGTCTTCATATCTTCTTCTGCTAGCCTTGTCTTTTCAGCTGAACTCTTTTCTTTGAGATCAAGCAACACTTGTGCTAATGTCTCATCTTCTCCAAAAGATGGAGTTTGGCTTTCTTCAGAAGATGGTAGTGAAGCTTTTTCACCAGTAGTACTTGCAGTTGGCTGAGCAGTACTTGGTTCTTCAGCAGTATTTACTTCACCAGTTATAGGCACACTTCTTTCTTCTATCACCAAGGTATCTCCAGATACTTTTTCTCCTTTAGAAGTTGTCTTATCAATATGTAACTCCTCAGTCTTGTCTGATTCAACATTTCTTGATCTTGACAGTACTTGGAAAGACTATTTCTCATGAAACCAAAATTATCTTTGTGGTGGAGTTGTAGACATAGGAAACTTAATACTTATTTCATCTATCTTCTCATAAAAACTACTTTAATTTGCTTGTAGAGTGATTGAGGTTGTGGCTGAGTTACCACCATGTCTTCATCAGTAGATGGTTGTGGTTCCTCATAAGCAGATGGTTGTGGTTCCTCATGTTGAAGCTCCATATTTGTATGCTCCAAGCTTGTATTATCCACATAATTCTCTATGCGATCATTAACTTCAAAATTCTCAATGCCATCATCAGCTTCAAAATTGATGTCATTGCCAGAGATTTTTGTATGAATATCTAAAGAAGGTCCTTGTTCTTCATTATTCCTCCCTTGTTTGGTTGCATTCAGTTGCTGCTTCTTGAAGTGTTTAAGCTTTTGCTTCTTATGAGTAGCCTTATGAATTCCCCTGTGGTGCCTCATCCAAGGAGTGACTTTATTCCTTAGCTTTGTCAAGTTGGCTTCCAATTCTGCAATTCTTTTATCTTGATCAAGCTTCTCCTTTTGCAAAACGTATACCTATTTGGACAAGCTTGTGCACAAAGCAGTTAAATTTGCAACATCCTCCACCTCTGTTGATGTTGCTTGTGGAGAACCACTAGCAACAATTGAAGCAGCAGGTGTGTGGATCATCTCATCAGAATTTGGGTGATTACTATCATGATGAGAAGAAGATTGTGAATCTTTAGATGGTTCGGGGCTCTGGTTAGAAGGAGTTTGCTGAGAAGCACTAGCTGAGTTAGGTTCCTTACCTTCTTGTATAGCTGGGTAGGCTAACATACTAGCAAATAATGGTGTTACTGTCCTTGAGAAAGAGCTACCATTCTTTATCAAGAAAGAAAAGGTTCTCTTGGTGAAAGAGGGGACATCCCATGTATTTGTTAATTCTGGTAGGTTTGGGATTTGGTCTTGGACTAAAGGCTGAATAAATCTTGGATACATTAAAACTTTTTAGACCCTTCCAAATTCCTAGTCAGGCCTTCAAAAATTAACCTTGAAAAGTTAAAAACTCTGTTGTTTGCTAGAAAATACCAGCTGATGCTAAAGCAACAAGAATTTGATCAAAAGATGTACTTTTTGAGCTTAAACAATGAATTATAGCTTGAAAAAGTAATTTTCATTGTTGTGAAAATAAACCTTTAATGAAAGTAAGACTTTCCCTACCACCCTCATAACCCATGGCTGCAAGGCCATCATGTATCTTAGTGTTAGTCAACATACTAGTTCCATTTGCATCATCAAGTCTTAAACTAGCCCTAAGCAGTACTTCGGTCACATAACTATTTCTATTATTAACCCTAGCCCTTATGCAAGGTTGATTATGACGAGTACCTATAACAACAGTATTCCAAAATTGTGTAACAAATAGGAATAGAGATAGCAGGACTTATAGTAAGTGAAAAACGTACATGACTTCGAGAGAGAAAGTCAAGTATCTCATGAAAACCAAGAGAATCCTCATTCTGAGTGAGATTTGCAACCTGCTTATGTTTATAGATCACTTGTTGAGCAGCCATTAGATTTTTTGATGATCGAAAATTAGAGAGACGGTTATAGAATAGAGGTATAAAAATATAAGATTAGGTGAATCAAATTTGTAATTGGGGTTAGTATATATAGGAATAACAAACCCAAGCGCAAAGAAATCGCTAAATTTACAAAATTGACCCTCAACGGTACAACGGTTATGTAGCGGTACATGGAACATACACAGTACTTTAGATTTGCCTAGCGGTACTTGATTCTAAAACGGTACCTCAAAGATAATACCGGTACATGCATTCCACTATCACTCTAACCTCTTTTATCTTATTATGATAACCTGTAATCACATGAAAAACAAAAACAAACAATATACAATAATAATTAGCATAAAAATTGTACAGTTGTTACCTCCCCTTAACATATGCAGCAGTTATTGGTTGAGCATACCAATATGTGTTACCAAGAACTCAAATCTCTTTGTATCAAATGCCTTGGTTAATAAATCAGCTACATTTTTATTTGTATAGATCTTCAAAACCTGAATAAGCCTTTTGTCATAAGCATCTCATATAAAGTGATGTCTTATTTCAATATGTTTTGTTTTGGAGTGAAAGACTATATTCTAGACAATGCATATGGTAATTTCATTATCAATGTAGATTTTATTGTTCATGAAGTTGAAACCATAGTCTAACAACTGATTTTGGATCTAAAGTACTTGTCCACAGCAATGAGTAGCAACTACATATTTAGCTTTAGTTGTAGAAGTAGCAACAATGGTTTGCTTCTTATATTGTCATGATATGAGTCTTCTGCCTAGGAATTGACAACCTCCTGTTGTGGATTTCCTATCATGATTGGATCCAGCATAATCACTATCCTAAGTTAGGTTAACTTTTAAGATACTTAAAAATCCTTTTCACAGCATGTAGATGTGACACATTTGGATTGAATTGAAATCTTGAACAGGCACACACAGCAAACATAATATCTGGTCTTGAAGCAGTAAGATACATCAATGAACCAATCATTGATCTATATAGTTGAATATCAACATTTTCACCATGTTCATCTTTTGACAAAGACTTCTTGGCTTCAACGGTGTGCTTGTACTCCTGGTATCCATACTTGAAAATTTCTTTAAGACTTCAGCAAAATATTTATCTTGGCTGATAAATATTCCATCCTTCCTTTGTTTGACTTCAAGCCCTAAAAAGAAGGTAAGTTATCCCATAGAACTCATCTTAAATCTTCCTTTCATTAAAGCTTCAAATCTTCACACCATGACTTCTTGGTTGAACAAAAAATAATGTCTTCGACATATACTTGAACTAAGATAATATCCTTGGCATTCTTTTTTATGAAAAGAGTTTTTTCAATGGTCCCTCTTCTATATCCATGTTCCAAGAGTAAATGGGGTAAAGTTGCATACCAAGCCCTTGGAGCTTGATGTAGGCCATAAAGAGCTTTAATAACTTTGTAGACTCTGTTGGGGAACTTAGGATCTACAAAACCTGGAGGTTGTGAAACATATACCTCCTTAGAGATAGTACCATAAAGAAAGGAACTTTTCACATCCATTTGATAAACTATAAATCCCATATATGATGCAAAGGCCAAAAATAACCTAATGGATTCTATCCTTGCCACTGGTGCAAAAAACTCATCATAGTCTATCCCTTCTTCCTTTCTATAGCCTTGAGCAACAAGCCTAGCCTTGTTCCTCATAACAACACTTGTCTCATCCTTTTTACTCCTGAAAACCCACCTAGTACCAATAACTCTTTTTCCAGAAGAAAGATCCACAAGAATCTAAACCTTTTGTAGTTCAAGTTGCATTAATTCTTCTTGCATGGCATCTACCCAACTTTCTTCATTAAGAGCTTGAGAAATATTCTTAGGCTCTACTTGTGATAACAAACAAGCAAACAAACAACGTTGAGTATCTTTATGATTAGTTCTCTGTTGTTGTTTGACATAGCTCACAAGTGCATGAGTTTCAGTACTAGCTTGAAGTTGTCTTTTGGTTTGCACAACAGACTTTGGGTCTCCAATGATTTGAGTTGTAGGATGGTTGTTATTCACTTTATGAGTGGGAATAGAACTGACTAGTATTTCAGTTTTCACTACAACAAAATGAAGCTAAGGTAACACTCATAAAGTGTTGTATTATGTCTTAAAAATGTTGCATTATACGTAATGTGACACTTTACTAAGTGCTATATTATGCAACGTCGCCTTAGCAATAAGCAATCTCTCCTATCAGAAAAAAAAAATTATTATTATTATTATTTTTTTTGACTT
This sequence comes from Glebionis coronaria, assembly GCA_025667525.1. Taxonomy (NCBI): domain Eukaryota; kingdom Viridiplantae; phylum Streptophyta; class Magnoliopsida; order Asterales; family Asteraceae; genus Glebionis; species Glebionis coronaria. The sequence goes on along the minus strand of CM046879.1, from coordinate 370,840,422 downwards.
TTGGATTTGTTTGCAATGAGGACACTACAATGGGTTTGATTATAGGATGATTTTTGAAATAAGAACACAATCAAATCCCCGACAGTGGCACCAAAAACTTGATGTGTGGGGTTGGTAACAAGTTTTAAATTTATAAACACGAATTACCGGATTGACTAAAAACACACGGGCAAGTATAACCGTTCCGTTTGTGTATAGATTTTATGTGGTAATACCGAGATCGTTCACGGGGATTTGGAAAACCTATGATTATTCTAAAATGAAACTATAATCGTTGATTGTATCAATTTTTGACAAACAAATAACAAGTAAAAATGATGAGATAAATAATATGATTAAAGGTACACTTGGTAAAGACTAGTTTGAGCATTCGTAATGATATGATTGTGATGACACGTTAACAAATATTATTATGACAATTAGATGGATAATCCAATCTATTGTTTTCAAAAGCTTTAATCTTCGTCAAGACCTTGGTTAAAGAAAACAAGCATTAGACTCAATCACTCAATTCAAGACTTAATCCAATTTCAACACATTCGATTCACGGTCGTTTCACGAATTTTCTAACACTTATAATTATGTTTCTTGATAATCAAAACTTCTTAAGAAATGATCAATACAAAAGATAGCCAATCATAGACAAACCGGCTACGAATTGTTGATAGAAAATAACCCTTTCGACCTATGAAATCTTTACCAACAAATTAAGTTTTGATAATTGTCACATGAAACATAAATATCAATGGATCATAGGAAAGCTTGACATTGAATTAAACATAGATCACAATCACAACCATCACTTCATACTACAAACATCATCCTACCAAGTGTAGAATGAAACTTAGCTACTCATAACAAATGATGAAATACACTCAGAAATAAAAGTATTATAAGTCATAATCAAGAGTCTTACAAAGTGGAAAAATGTTACTAATGATTAGAGTAATGATCCATAAGAGTTTCGTGATGATACCTTTGCTTATTGGACTCAAAAACTGACTTTTCTAGCACCTCCTTGTTCAAATCCGGGAATGGGAGTTTGGAAAAGGATGAGAGAGTTTATTTGATGTAGTAATGATAAAATGATTGAAAGGTATTAGGATTCTATGGTTACATGACCCCAAGGGTCTTATTTATAATCTAGTTGATGGCATGGAGTGAATGCATGGCTAGGAGCCAAAGACAAATACTTGGAGCCAAAGCATGTCTAGAAACTTCTTGTGTGGTCTTGCAGGAATGTGGACCCATTTTTACCTAGAAAAATATTGGAGGCAACTTCACTCATGATGGAGGCAAATCAACTCCCATTTGATGGTGGAGGAAAATCAACTCCCATGTGCTGGTGGCAACTTCACTCTTGCCAGTGGCAAGTTGGATGTATGTTGATGGTGGCAACTTTCATGCTGAATATCTTTATTTGCTCCTTGGAAATACTTGTTCTTGCACCCGAAATTAATCTTCAAAGGCTTGTAACTTGTACACAGGTCTTGAACTTGACTAGGATTCTTCGTACTCGTACAATTCTTCATCTTTATGTTGTTTTATACTCCATTCCTGCAGTTGGCTACACAAAGACTTGCAAACACAATTGGGCAAAAATATGCACAAAAGTATCATATAATTAACCAATATACATGTACAAAAGTACGGATAACGCTCCTAAAAACATGTTGGATTTAGGCGTTATCAAATGCGGACCAATTACTTAAGTTAGCACTTGAACAATCACAACAAGGTGCTAGTGATGACATATTGGTAAGCATTGAAGGTGTTGAATATTATATGCAACTTAGGCAGAAACCGGGTTAACACATCTTTTGAAGAAAAGTGTCATGGACCCAGTGATGCGATGCACAACCCTTCCCCAGCCATTCGAGTTCTCTCAAAAGATACTTGTCTCATTGTCACGGAGATCAACACGTATCTATTAACTTTCTCACTTTGAGATAGTTAATATTGAAAAGGTGGTAATATGCTCCAGCCTTCGACTACTAAAATGCACTTATCGAGTCTAGAGCCAAAAGAGATCAATCTATCATCTCATTAGGACACAATCGAGTCCTACGCAGTATCCTTGTGATATTAGCAGAACATCTAAGTGATACGATTCACAATGAAGATGGAAATCCTACTTGAGCCAGCATCAAACAAGCTCATGGTAGGTAACTTGTGCGATTCTAGACGACTAAACTTATGAGAACTGGAAAGCAACTAAGTTTGGATTCTTAATTGATTCAAACTTGATTCCAGGTTTCTTCACAAAATCCGTGTAATCTTGCTACAACATTCAGAGTGACACTCTATAGTGTTCATAGTGACCAATGGAAATCCTTCCAGTGTCAACCTCAAACAACACTACGGTAGGTGACTCGCAAGATTCTTTCTAAATCGAGCTTGTGACAAACTGGAAAGCCACAATGGTGCGATTCTTATACAATCAAACTTGTTCTAGGAAATCTGAATTGACGACTCTAATAAGACGGATAATTTATCCTTATGATTTACTCTTTACGTTCGAAGTCTGCTTCGAGACGGTCGAGTAAAGAGAATTGGCTAGTACTACCAGGAAACCCTGTCAAGAAGATTCTTAATTGAATCTACCCGATCATAGTACGGTATCTTATACCATCTAACGGTCTTCACCGACCGGAGATAAAACGCTACCAAATTAGGGTGAAATGTTCAAAGCCATTTCGTTTGTGTCTATATATGTAGCTGCATATCAATATGGGGGCGTAGCTGTGTACTAACCAAAGTCGTCTTCACATGTTCATACTAAAAGTTAAAGTCTTCCGCAACTCTGATGAATATTTGAGGGATTAACTACAACTATACTTGTATGGGAAATTGTTAGCCTTTCAAAATCAACAAAGAATGAACATGTCGATTCAGAAGTCACAAGAGCACAAGATGGCGATAATCAAGATACCTAAGAATGTAATAGGTTATCTTAGTCACAAGGATCACAAGATGAAGATCTCAAGCACTCATAGTCAAATGACAAAGGCTCAAGATAAAGATCACAAAGACATGAAGGAACAAAGCCGTTACAAACAAGATCAAGACCAAGATAAAAGACCAAAGAAGGAAGATCACCTCCACAAGAATGTATTCACTCAATCATCTTGCGCATTTAAAGATCACCGATACATTGGGGGAGATTGTTAGCCGTATATTTTATATAGTCGAACAAGAATGTAATAGGTTGATGACGTATAGTCCCTAACCGGGTCATGAACCCGGCTCACGGGTACTACCCGCATCCGGCCTGTTACAAATGGGTTGGATTAATATCATTTGAGCTGATGAGCTTCGAATGAACAGTGACCGCATGCATGCGTGCGGCCCATGGCCCGGCACGGCCGGTACAGGGTTAGACACAATCATAATCTTGTTAGGATTAGGATTTACCCCAAAGTGAAGGATATACACTCACCATAATTAGAAGATAACAATCAAACTAATTATGGAACTTATCCTTTGCTTGGGGCTGAAGCATCATCGACAGCCCATTAGGGTTCCACTGCCTATTTAAGGAACCTCCAAGGGTTCCACAAAGGTATTACATTCTACACACTCTCAACTCCCATCCGATTCTTAAACCCTAACCGATTACTTACTCTCACGCCGGAGTCTAATCGTGGGATACATTCCCACGGTAAGCCTAACGCGTGTTGCTTTAGTGTGTAGGATCTCAACAAGGTATTTCACTTGGTGCAAGAGCCGGAACCCAGCCAACTCGAATTAAGCCTAATTCGGGTCTAGCAAGGATCATCCAACTTTTGTATCAACATAGGTCATCTTAGTCATTAATGGTCTTGTATTGTAATAGGTTAGTCGGGTTAACCTGGCTTAGACTTTAAGCTAATATTGTATAAGTTAGGGGCGTAAGCCCAAGAGCAAGCCAATCCCGGCCCAAGAAACAAGCCCATGAGCCCACCAAGCTCATGGGTATATATAAACCCTCTTCTATGTATGGAAGAGCGTGTTGGTTCATAATTACTTTATCTCTGTAGTTATGTTCTAAACCATCCAATTCTCTCTACTTTCTCTCTCTACCTTCATCGATTTCTCTTTCTTAATATCATCTTAATATTGTGTTATGGAATGAAGTGGGATTAACACTTAATATCAAGTAAGCATAAACTTACACATAATCATGGAGAATAGCAGTACATTCATCATTCTTGTTGCACCACTAGCTTTGGCACATAGGAATTTCTTGAAATTACTTTAAAAGCAGTTATAGTCAAGATTTTAATTCTTGTTCTCTATAACCATGGCTCTTAGAAACAATTTGTAACACCCACTTTTTACCTTAATGCAGCGGAACATTGATCTGGGGTATTACTTCATAGAACACAAGTCATAATGATAAAAAAACAACTCAAAAGAGTGATGAAGTCAACTTTCTTTATATATCATTAAAAATCAGAGTTTTACAATATGATGTTCCCAAAATCTAGATTAATAATTTCAATATGGTGCCTATTCATGTCATCCTTATGTTGCTCCATGCTAACAATCTTTAATACCTGAGATATTTGTTTAAAATCAACACAATGGTTGAGTGAATTTATAGGTTTGAAATCATTTTGAATACAAGATCCTTTTCCTTAGCTACGCTATTATTCGCTCAAATAAAAACATCAATTATTATTACATTAGCTCGTACACCGCAACTTGACATACATAAACCCAACAAATTGCCTTAATGCAGGCATTTTTCCATACTCCTAAGTTAGCAAAATAAAGTGTATCTGTTTAGCCTAGGTCAGAGCCATCAGCATCCTAGCAAGTGCGACTTGCCCAGATAGGGGATGTTAGTCCCCAATAGTACTATTCACAATATTAGCGTTCATCTTCTAGGATGATTAACTGTAACACCCCATTTTGGTAAATAGAATGTCACGCGTGATTATGGCGTGTCATCAAAGCATACAAGGAAAATGTCTTAAAAAACATTACATGACCATGAAAAGGAATACCAGAAACAAACATCGGTACCCTAAGTATAAGCACATCACACACAAACAAAAGTACTGTAAAGGAAAAGGACTAAACAATGTCCAAAGAAATAAGTAGCAAAATGAGGCTAGATAGCTTCCAATCCATATGGACGTACGCTTAAAGTCTACAAACGCCCTTCAGTACCTGCCGTTTGGGAACTTGAAAGGAAAACAGCTGAGCATAACGCTCAGTGCACGGATATACAAGCATAGCATGGAATAACATAAGCATATAAGACTAATAGCAGCGGAATATCATAAGTTCTAAATAATCTGGATTCATGTTCATAAAACTGGTTTTATGAAAAGACTTATCTTTCTATGAAAATATATTTCATTAGCCAAATAACCCATATAGTTCATGAGGTTCCACCGTGTATGAATACTTGGAGGGGAGACCTCGTCATGCACTTAGAGGGGCTGTCTCTAATTAATTAGTCTGGGTAGGATGGATCAACTCCTAGTGAAGGATGAAAGGAACACAACGCATTCACTCTGATAATACTGGTAAACATGTAACTAGGATGCACCCATACGCCCCACATGATAATATAATATAATGGCCAAAACTAAAAAGGGAAGCCACGAGCAATCACTTCGCCGTGGGGAAGTCATAACACTGGTGCCTCCAGTGTTATGGTTATGGTACCTCCATAACTAGGTGACACTGGTCATGCATGTATATGGCATAGGCTCTTATTTTAACATAAGTATCAAACATATAAAATAAATACTGGGAAAATAGTTGGCTGCAAACGGGCAATCCTAATAAGGAAAGGATGTCCATACTGAAGGACGGGAAATCCGTACCTTATGTCCAGTGAACGAAGAAGACGAACGAGAGGAAGTGCTACTTCGATCTCACTAATGCTACATAAATAGTATACGTGTATAAGTATTCTGATTACGGAGTATGTAATTGATTATATATCGTGTCTTAGCTTGTTTTATATGTTTATGTCTTGTTTTACTGATTTTAATGTTATGAAGTGTTTATCATGTATTATTTATATTCTGTTTAAGTATTACTTATATTTCTTGTATTATTATACTTTTTGGGTAATAATAAGTAACTTTCTAAAATTAGCAGGTTTCTTAAAATAGAAAGTTTCCAAAAATAGAAAATTTCCAAAAATAGATTAACCTTTTAAAACAGATCAGTTTCTAAAAATAGATAGTTTCCAAAACTAGTAAGTTTCCTGAATTAGAAAGTTACCATATTTAGAACTAAGCTGAATTAAATATCATAAGTCATGTGATTATAGTATAGTTTATTAATAATAACATGTTAATTAAATAAACTATAGGTTATATGATTTAATTAAATATAAGCATGATTTAATTAAATTAAAGTGTATAAAATACTTAGGTTAAAACATGTATTAATATTATATTAATAATAACCTAAGTCATGTTTATTAATTAATTTTATTTCTTGTCTTAATAATTAATTAATACTATAGTCTAAATTAAATAGATAAGTACTTAGGTTAAAACATGTATTATTAAATAAATAATAATTAACCTAAGTCCATGATTTAATTAAATTAATTATATGTCATGATAAATTAATTTAATTAAGTTGTAAAATTTTATGTCTTGTAAAATAAATACTTGTACCATTTTAGTCATGAACCGGACCCATGTAATTAATTTAGACATATCTTGAACCAGATCCGGAACCCCTTGAACCCGTCTGAACCAAACACCCCTTAACAGTAGCAAACCGGCTTGGCCGGTTGCCACTTTTTTTGTTAAGGCTGCCACCGGCTTAAGCCGGTGGTCTTGCTTCTCTCGGCTAGCCGCTGCCAACAGCGGTATTCCCACCGGCTGTGTGCCACTCGTTGCCACTGCTGCGCAGCGTTCCCCCCTGCTTGTCCCACGACTGCCACAGGCTGTGTGCCGGTGGTGGAGGCTGCTGGCTGCCGTGACCCAAACCAACCACAAGGACACCCCCGACTCGCGTCCGGGTGCCTTGTCCTGGTGTCGACCGAACCAAACACCACCGAGATCATAGATCTCGGTTGATGGTGTGATCAAAACACGCCAAGAGCCTTGGGGCTCTCGGTTTGTGTGTCGGCCGAACAATCAAACCCGAAACAACCCTTAATTTACCCCCTTGTTCATGTGCTAATTAATTAAATAAAAGAAAAAAACAAAAGGGTTTACGGATTAACGAATGTGTGTAAAGACTAAATAATGATAACACAAACACAATCTTGAATTCAATTAGCTAAAAATCAAACCAACACGCCTTTGGTGGTGATGATTGCCACCGGCCACAAGAGAGAAGAAAAAGGAGTAGGGTTTTTGTTTTCTTGAAAATTCTCTATGAATGTAAAGGTTTATTACTTTTTGTTTATTACTTAAAAATCAAATGGGCTTGGCCAGTTTCTCTCTTTGGTGCCATGGATACTATGGCCCACAAGGGAAAACCCGGAGTTTTCCCGTGTTTTAAATTACGTGAACGTATTCTCGTGTTTTCATGTTATAATTAAATGTTCGTGTCATAATTAAATACTTTTACATATCGATATTAATCGTCTAATAATAATTAAGTACATAGTTACGTGTTCGTGATTTTTACGTTCATGATTTCATGTTCGTGATTAGAATTATTATTGTTAATAATTATCGTGTACTAACACGTACTTAATACTTGTCGTAATAATAATGCGTACATAACTTCTGTAATTACTAATCGTGACACGTGTTCATGCTATTAAAGGGAAGTTTTTAATATGTACGTACGTTACTAAGTGTACTGTTCATTGTAAAAGCATGCGGGTTTTACAACTCTTCCCCCCTAAAAAGAATAATTCATCCCCGAATTATAGACAAAATAAACTGAAAGAGGAACATACCCGAATTCAAAATATGAAATGAGGGTAAGAAGCCCGGATAGACTCCTCTGTTTCCCAAGTGGCTTCCCGCTCGGTACCCTCCAAAGGATTTTGACGAATGGAATTGTCTTCTTCCTCCTAACTCGTTCTTGCCTGTCAAGAACTCGTTTGGGTTCCTCTATGAAGGTAAGATCTTCACGAATCTGTTCTAGTAGATACTGAACCATGTGAAGGGGATGATAATTGTACCCTCTGAGTAAGGATACATGGAAAATGTCATGAAGGTGAGAAAGCTGCGGAGGTAATGCTAAGCGATAAGATACTTCACCGACTCGCTTGATGATATCAAACGGTCTGATGAATCGAGGACTAAGTTTCCCTTTGATTCCAAAACGTCTAACACCACGTGCCGCTGATACCTTAAGAAAGACGTGATCTCCTACGTTGAAATGTAAGTCCCTACGATGCTTGTCTACATAACTCTTTTGACGTATACGAGCTTCCTACAATTTCTGCTTAGCTACAACGACCTTCTCGTTGGTCAACTCTATCATCTCTGGTCCTTCAAGTGTTCGCTCACCAACCTGATCCCAGCAGATTAGGGCGCGACACTTTTTGCCATACAACATCTCGAATGGTGCACACTTAATGCTGGCGTGCCAACTGTTGTTGTATGTAAACTCTACTAAACATATCTAATCATCCCAGTCTACTGTCTACTCCAATGCACATGCCCAGAGCATGTCCTCCAATGTCTGAAGAGCCCGCTCTGATTGTCCGTCTGTTTGAGGATGAAAAGCTTTGCCAAGCTTAAGCTTTGTACCCCAAGCTTTCTGCAGACTCTTTCAGAATCGCGAAGTGAAAAGAGGATTTTTGTCCGAGACGATACTGGATGGAGCACCATTAAGTCTCATGATTTCCTTCTTGTAAGTATCGGCGAGTTTTCTGATCGGATCATCCTTGCGGATCGGTAAGAAATAAGCCGACTTAGTAAGTCGATCAACGATAACCCAAATCACATCATGACTCTTCTTTGTCTGCGGAAGACCGATAACAAAATACATGGTGATCTTGTCCCACTTCCACTCTGGAATGTCTAACGGTTGTAGTAAGCCACTAAACCGCTTATGCTCGATCTTAACCTGCTGGCAGGTACTACATTTGGAGCCGTAAGTAGCAACATCATGTTTCATACCACTCCACCAAAAGTACTGCTTGATGTCGTGGTACATCTTGGTCGAACTAGGATGAATGGAGAATAGGGAGCTATGAGCTTTAGCTAATAACGCTTCCCTGAGAGTAAGATCATCATGAACACAAAGTCTAGTGCCCTGCCATAAGATACCATCGTTATCCAACCGAAAATCCATCTCCTGATCCAATTTCTAAATAAACGCCCAAAAATTCACCATCATCCTTCTGAGCTTCCTTGATCCTATAGAGTAACTCAGGTTCCACTCTAAGATTAGCAAAGTAATCCTGCTTTCCACGTACCATGATCTCGATGTTTAGTCGCTCCAGGTCTCTTATAATTTCCTCCTCAATTTTAGTATCTTTTATCATACCAGACTTTCTACCAAGTGCATCTACCACTACATTAGCCTTGCCAGGATGATACTGCAGATTAATGTCATAATCCTTCAACAGCTCTAACCATCTTCTATGTCTCATATTCAGCTCACATTGAGTGAAGATGTATTTCAGGCTCTTGTGATCTGTGAAGATATCACATGATTCTCCATACAAATAGTGCCTCCATATCTTCAATGCAAACACGACTGTTGCAAGTTCCAAGTCATGCGTAGGGTAATTTTCCTCATAAGGCTTAAGCTGCCGTGAAGCGTACGTAATCACTTTCCCATGTTGCATGAGAACACAACCAATTCCCTTCCCTGAAGCATCACTATAGATTTGAAATCCACCTGTACCAGATGGGAGAGTAAGAATCGGTGCAGATACTAACTTCTGCTTTAGGTCTTCAAAGCTCTTCTCTCTTTCTTCAGTCCAGACGAATTTCTCCCATTTCCACATTAGTTTGGTCAATGGCAGTGCTAAACGGGAAAAGTTCTCTACGAACCTACGGTAGTAACCAGCTAAGCCTAGGAAACTACGAACTTAGTCACTGATGTCGGTCTTGGTCACTTAGAAATAGCCTCAACCTTTGCTGGATCCATGGTGATTCCTTCTGCTGATATAATGTGGCCTAGGAACGACACCTTGTCTAACCAGAACTCACACTTATAGAATTTAGCATACAGCTGCTTCTGGCGAAGTATCTGTAGTACTGTACAAAGATGGTCTTCGTGTTCCTCCTTGGACATAGAGAAAATAAGAATGCCATCAATGAAGACAATGACGAACTTGTCCAGGAACACATGGAAGATACGGTTCATCAGATCCACGAAGACAGCTGGAGCATTAGTAAGGCCAAATGGCATGACTACAAATTCGTAGTGCCCATAGTGTGTACGGAAAGCAGTCTTGGCGATGTCCTGCTCATTAACTCGTAACTGATGATAGCCCGACCTCAGATCAATCTTGGAGAAATGTTTGGCCCCTTGGAGTTGGTAAAACAAGTCATCAATGCGTGGCAACAGATATCTATTTCTGATGGTGATCTTGTTAAGCTCGCGATAATCTATGCACAGACGCATGCTGCCGTCCTTCTTCTTTACGAACAGCACATGTGCGCCCCATGGAGAAGCACTAGGTCGAATGAAACCGCGTTCTAACAGTTCCTGCAGTTGTTCCTTTAACTCCTTCAGCTCTATAGGAGTCATGCGATAAGGATCCTTAGATATTGGGTCAGCTCCTGAGACGAGCTCAATATTAAATTCCACTTCACGAGCAGGTGGTATGCCCGGAAGTTCTTCTGGAAACACGTTTGGGAATTCTGACACGATTGGCTGATTCTGGATAGATGGAGATTCAGCCTCCAAATCATGAATAGTAGCAAGATAGCCCTTACAACCATGTGATAGTAGTGCACGTGCTTGCAAGGTTGATATTATTTGTACAGACCTTCCAGGTACGAACCCGTTGTGAATGTACTCTAGTGCATTTACATCACCGAAGATTACCCGATATGTATGGCAGTCTATGGTGACATGATGTTTGGATAGCTCGTCCATGCCTAATATCATGTCAAAATCGCACATATCCAAAGGAAGTGCGTCAACAAGATGAATCTTGTCGTCAAACTATAGGGGAAGGCTCTTGTACCCATGGGTTATGCGTACAGAGTCTCTTAAAGGTGTGGAAATGTTTAATACATTATCTAAAGGCATAAGGGATATCGTAACATTTTTGGCATAAGTAGTAGAAATGACTGAGTGAGTAGCACCCGTGTCAAATAAAACACATGCAGCTTGACCATACATATATAAGATTCCAGTGTTGGTACCTGTATACTAATTGGCCTAATCCTGAGAAGTCGTATACACCCGTCCACTAGTAGGAGGTGGTATGGAATCAGCATGTCCAGATGTTCCCTCCATCTCGCCTTTGCGGCAGTCCTTCATGCGATGACCAGTAAGGCCACACATGAAGCAAGCGTCGCTGTCGCGACGACATGGTCATGGGTGCCTACGGTTGCAGGTAGTGTAGAGAGAGTGAGTATACCCTCCAGCAGGTGCCCTTGCTGGCTTGGAGCCTGTCCAAAAACGTATACATGAGACAGTGGTTTATAGGTACAAAAGGACAATGCGGAAAACGTAAGATGTAATACCACTGATAGCTGGACGGTTAGGCTGTGAACCTTTTCGATCCTGCTCCCTCCCGTTACCATGATTCCGGGTAGAAGATTGCTAATGTGTCAGAATTATAAATTACTGTTGATCCCAAACTTAGATCGATTTAGCTTGTGTAAACGAGATTAAATCAAGTTAAATGCGTAGAGAAACTTTGTTGTGTATAAAACAATTTAAGTATTATGCGGAATTAATACTTAAACAAGAACACACAAACAATTGTAAAACAAACTTTCACTTGATTGATAATAACAAACTTGCTTACAATGAAAGTGTTAAACGTATGAAAACTTATATGAAACATAACCTAAAGGTCTTCTTTTATAGACATAAGAAACCTTGTACAAGAGTCTACGTATCAGTTATTCTAGGTAAAGATAAACATAGAAAATACATTGTTGATCCTATCTTTTACTAGAAACATAATACGCGTAGACCATATCTTTCTATCTGTGCTTGACTTCAACCTATCAACGCTTGACTTCTTCCTGTCAACGCTTGATCTGTCAACGCTTGTTTTCTTCTTATCAGCGCTTGTTTTCTTCTTGTCAGCGTCCAAGTGTACTGGCTACATTTTATTCCCAACAATCCTCCCCTAAACTTGATATCTACTCTAGTAATCAAGTTTCTGAATAAAAAGTAAGAACTAGGAGGAATATTACAAATCTTATCATATTGGTAATAAACATGCCTAATCAAATCTTTGGCCACGTCACTTAAATAGTCAATTTCCAGCTGTGTTGTCTTCATCTTGTCCAAAACTTCTTTGGACATGGGATACTCAGCATCTACAAGAAGATACTCAGCAAACTTTGTAGAGCTCAAATAATACACACCAGCAGCTGAATACAAACGCCATTGAAGTCTACTGATATCATCGTCAAGATCCTTCCAAACAGGATCTTCTTCTTCTGGTGCACGCATTCTCTTGAATGTTGACCAAAGCTTTATTTCATTGACTGAAGTAGGTGCTTCAGTCTCATACTTGGCCAACAACAACCTCCAAAGGTCTGCCAAGTCTTCCCTATCCATACTTGCAAAGAGAGAAATAAGAGTAGTAAATGTGTGTACCTCTTTCCCATATCTGCCAATCTTCCAAAACCTACTTACATCTTCTTCATAACTAATAATAGGTTTCTGGCATCAAGAGGTAACACTTGTACCATATCTGAAGCTTCCATGGGTGAGAGCTTAATGCTCCTTCTAAGAACAGTTTCACTGGGATTCACTTTATTTAAACCTTTAGGGAACTCAAGTGGAACTCCCTTCTTCAAAGGCCTTGGAACAATCATTGCCTTCTGAATCTCCATCTCTTCTGCAAGTTCTTATTTCCTTTCATCTGAAAGAAGTCTAAGAGTATTCATTTCTTGCACTCTTGCCAAAATAGGATAAGCCTTGTACTCCAATTCTTCAAAGGATAATCCCTGCAATTTCTTGAAGGTCCATCCAGTTCCATGACATCTGAGTAACATGTAGTAAAGCTCCCTTCTATCCCTCTTTAGCAGTGAGAAAACATTGCTAGCCTTATGCTTCAGAATTACCTTGCAGTCTCTTTGAACTCTTTGAAGAATCTCCAATCCCCAAATTTGGTCTGAAATTGTCAAATCTGGATTCTCCATAATCCTATTCTCCCAAGCATGGTACATCTTAACAACTTCTGGCATATCAAAGTCTACTTGCAATTTTAACTCTCTAAGCTTCTCTCTTGCCAAGTCATCACCATATTCAAGTCTTTCTGGTTGTTCAATTATCATAACGCTTGAAACTGAACCTCCTTCATCACTTCCTTCTTGTTCATCAGAAGTGACAACAAATGGTGACTCACCAACCTTCTTCATTTCTTGTTCCACAAGTTGTGCAGCCAACCTTGAATCAAACTCTACTTGTGCTGCATCCTTTGGAACTTCTACTTCTACCATGATTCCTTTACCCTTATCTAATGGATCAATGATGGGTAAAGATGATGATGGTACCTGTGAAGACACTTCTTTGATGATAGCTGATGACTGGAATACATCAACCATATATGCAGGTCTGTCAACGCTCAAATTCTGTGTGTCAGCTCCTAACTTACTCTTGTCAGCGCTAGATGTGTCAGCGTTCAAATTCTGCTTGTCAACGCTCACCTTACTTGTCTCAGCGCCTCTTGTGAACTGCTCCATCATAGCTGTAAAATACAAGTTCAAGTTTGTAGGAGTAACCAAAGATGTATCAAAACATGGTTGCTTCTTCAATTCAGTGAGGGCTTCAGCAACACCCAAAGATTCTCCATCATGTGAGCCTTTGTCACTCACATGGATCTGCTCATCCTCCCCTTTGGAAGATTCCTCCATCCCACGCCTAGTGATAGCATCCTTCAAAATAACAATCCTCTCCCTCAATTGCTTGAGTTCAAGGCCTTGTGTACTGACTGTTTGTACCAGGTCCGCATTTTGCTTTTGCAAGCTAATGCAGACAGCCGTCAATTCCATCAATGTGTATGGTTCCAATCTGCCCTCCTCTAGAATGGGTATTTGACCTCCCAAAGTATAGTCATGGGGCATGGATGAGGTCTTAAATATGTTAGGACTGTCTTGGCCTGCATATAAGCGAGTACCAATAGTCCCAGCCTCATCCATAGCACCAACCACACTTGTGGTGGTGGTTCTCTCTGCAACATGGCTAGGACCACTAGAGGATAACACTCCAGTAGTCCTTGGGCATTTTTGCAACCTATATTCAGGTGGGGTAGAAGATGATGTGGATTGGGTGGTAGTTTGAAGGTTAAGGGGTGTTTGGGTCTGTGAAGGAAAGGTGTCAACGTTTGGACTACTAGTGTCAACGCCAACATGTAATGTGTCAGCGTTGAAGGATTCTTGGTCAATTTCCATGTGTTGAGGTGAAGGCAAAGGTTCTGGTATTGGGTCAAGTTGTGGTTGTGGGTCTGGTTGGGGTTGTGCTGCTGCAATAACAGCAAGAATAGCTTGGGTGAGGGGTAATTCACGGTGAGGGGGTGAGTTCATCTTACTAAAAATAGCTTTCTTTTGCACAGGGATCTCATAAAAATCATCATGATCCCTTGTGTAGTAATTTTGCACATCAAAAACCATTTGCAAAAATCTAGGATAAGATAAAGTCATCTTACTCCCCTTGTTTTTACACATGCCATCAAAAACTAGTTTTGAAAAACTATACTTTTGCCCATTTGTAATACACACAATTTCACTAGTAATAGATCTGTTAATTTCATTATGTGCAGTACATTTGGGACTCAAACATTGAAGGATGACATGTATAAGGTACTTCCAGGCTGGGGGAAACTCTTGTTTATGATATTTATTTAAAGTACCATCATCAGGGAAATGATACCCCAAAGCCTGAAGTCCTTGTTCTATTTCATTAATGGGGAGAGTGGTTATACCATCTGCATCATTAAGATGCAAAGCCTGGCGAACCAAGGCTTCAGTAACCACCCAAGTACGCCCATGAATAATAGTTGTTAATGTAGTCACATTATTAATTGTTGAGGAACTAACAGTGTTCCAAAACTGTTTAATATGAGTGACAGGGTTGAGAGGAGCATGAGAAAGTGCATTCCTAAGTGGAGATGCATTCAAATACGCCACCATCTGAGTGTATTGTGGAAATAAAGTATCATCAGCCGCCAAATAAGCAATCATGTTGTGCTGACTCCAGAATCCCAATACCAAATCACTTGGTTTAAACTTTGGTGCCATTGTTGAAGAAAGCTGTTTGTGAAAGGTTGATGAAAGATGAATTATAGGAGAAAAAGTGTTAGACAAGAATATGATAGTACCCTGTTTAAAAATAGGAGCCAAATATATAGGAGAGATAGGCACATGTGATTGGTCAAAAATAAGGCAAGTATTTTCAAAATATAATGATGAAAATATTGAGAAGAAAATAAGTTATCTTGTGCATTAATTAAAAGTTATCTACTCCCAAAATTACGGCCCCAAAATTCGTCAAAAATAACAACTGGGTAGGTCCCAATGAGTATCAACGGTCAAAAATAACCCATCAACGCCCAACGGCTATATTCTTGTCAACGTTTGCCAAAGCCATGTCAGCGTCTAAATTGGTCACAACAATGCTTGGAAAAATATTTGTCATCGTCCAAAAATAAAAGTAATAAAAATGAAAAAGGACCTTAACAAAGTAAGTTATCCTAGTGAAGATAACCTATAAATTGATAATTATTATAGGGCGGCAAGCACTGTCCAGTTATGCACACTTGCTTATGCAAGATAGACATAACAGTCCTCTAGTGTCCCTTGCTAACCAAAATTCTTAACAATTAAGTTATCTCATAAAATCCCTTGTAACTCCCAGGTAAACCCAATATAAATCATTCCCAAGTCTCCCAACAGACCACATCCAATTCTAGGCCAAAAAGGTCTTGGCAGCATGCATAGTATGTAAACTTTGCATGCTACAGTGCCTCATGATTTAGTAAACTAACTCATACTCACCAGTGGACACAATCTAGAATTGTGATAAGAGTATTATAAGAATACCCAAAAGTCCTAAAGGTTCCTAAAACCTCCCCTTAAACTATGATACATATGTTGCCCAATAATATGCATGGATATAAAAATTTATGTCAAGATAGGAATTTAAATATTCCAACCATCATCCATAAATTGAAACATGATCTAATGATTCTACAAGGATCCATAAGAAACTCTGTATCCAATGGTACAATGCTAACAACGCCTGCACACTTAGATCAAAAACCACAAAACTAACATGTTGCTAACAACGTTACGATAACACTTATCAGCGTTAAGATAACATTTGTCAGTGTTAGACTAATATAGTGGACAATCTAACTTCAAAAAGACCAATAACAATGCATATCCTGTACATGTTACCAAGTATTGAAACCTTCCAGTATCAAAAGGTTTAGTTAATAAATCAGACACATTTTCTTCTGTGTCAACCCTATCTGGTTGTATTAAACCCTTTTCAAAATAATCTCTTATAAAATGATGTCTAATTTCTATGTGTTTTGTTTTAGAATGATGTACATGATTTTTAACAATGCATAAAGTACTGTTATTGTCTACAAAAATCTTGGTATGCATGAAATTATACCCATAATCTAACAGCTGGTTCTGAATCCACAAGACTTGTCCACAACAAGCAGCTGCTGGAACATACTCTGCTTCAGTTGTAGAATTGGCCACCACTGTTTGTTTCTTGCATTGCCAAGATATCAACCTACTCCCAAGAAACTGACATCCACCAGTTGTGGATTTTCTATCAAATTTATCACCACCATAGTCACTGTCTGAATATGCAATAAGCTCCAATGGTGAATCTTTTGGATACCATAATCCCAAATCTGGATAACATCAAAGGTACCTAAAGATTCTCTTGACAGCATGAAGGTGACACTCTTTGGGAGTCACTTGATGGCGTGCACATGCACACACAGCAAAAATAATGTCAGGTCTTGAGGCTGTGAGATACATCAATGAACCAATCATTGATCTATAGTGCCTGACATCCACATATTTTCCATCTCCAACTTTTCCCCAAGGGTGTTCTCTATCCATAGGAGTACTTGCCCTTTTCTCATGTGGAGAAAAGCCAAACTTCTTCAAGATTTCTGCTACATATTTATCCTGAGAGATGAAGATACCATCTTCTTTCTGCTGAACTTGTAACCCTAGAAAGAAGTTCATCTCACCCATTGCACTCATCTTGAACTTTTCTGTCATAAGCTTGGAAAAGTCTTCACTCATCTTTGGGTTTGTTGAGCCAAAGATGATATCATCCACATAAACCTGAACAAGTAAGACATCCTTACCAGTCTTCTTTGTATATAAGGTCTGGTCTATGGTACCCTTTTTGAATCCATTTTCCACCAGATAGGTGGACAATGTGCCATACCATGATCTTGGGGCTTGATGAAGTCCATACATAGCTTTCTTGACTCTATATACCTTGTCTGGATGCTCTGGATCTTCAAAACCAGGAGGCTGCATTACATAAACCTCCTCTACAATTGTGCCATAAAGAAAAGCAATCTTCACATCCATTTAATAGACAGTAAAGCCCATGTAGGAAGCATAGGCTAGAAATATCCTTATATCCTCAATCCTTGCAACTGTTGCAAAGACCTCCTCATAGTCTATCCCTTCCTCTTGTGTATATCCTTGAGCCACTAAACGTGCCTTGTTTCTGACCATAATGCCTCTTTCATCTTTCTTGTTTCTAAGAACCCATCTTGTCCCAATAGGTCTGACATATCTGGGACAATCAACTAACTCCCAAACATCCTGAATAGGAAATTGGTGAAGCTCATCCTGCATTGCTTCCACCCAACTTGGTTCTTTGAGAGCATCAAAAATCTTCTTGGGTTCCTGTTGTGACAGAAAACAAGCAAACAAACATGCTTGAACAAGAGGGGTATCAACCTTCTTGTGTATATTGGCAATAAATCCTCCAAGATTCTGATGAGATCCTCTAGTTTGAACAGGAGACATCACATCACTAATAATTAGAGAAGAGGGGTGATCCTTCATTGTATAAGTAAGAACTCCTCCCTCAAAAAGTCTGTCGTCTTCAATCTCATCATCCATATTACCAATATCTTCTTCAGACTCTCTTCCATCGATATATGTATGAACCTCTCCATTTCTGCTTGAAGGTTCACCTTGTTCAAAATTGGAAGGGAAAATATGGTCAAAAGAGTTGTCAACGCCTAAACCAAGGTTGTCAGCGTTAGAGCCATCAACGCCTGAATTTGTCTTGTCAGCGCCAGATTTTCCTTTGTCAGAGCCTGAAAGACCATGCATGTTGTTAACTGGTGATACTTGGGGACCACCATTTTCCTTTCCAGCAGCAGCAGCAGCAAAAGCATCTGTCCATATGGGAATAGTAACATACTCAAGTATGGGTGATGACTTGTCTGCTTGTGATCCAACCTCTTCATTAACCTGTGTACCTGAAACATCAACAACTGGTTCTTCCACAACACTTGAAGTTACCTTCACAATGTTTGGATTAGTAACAGGCATATAATTCGAAGTCCTAGATAGAGGTTCCAAGTCAAATAACCAATTTGGACCACTTTCAGGATCACTAGGTTTACTTTCTAAAAACCTAACATGTACCTTTTCAAGTATACGTTTTTCCTTCTTAATGTAAACCCTATATCCTTTACTCTACACTGAATAACCCATAAAGTAGCCTTCATCACCTTTAGCACTAAATTTACCTAAGGCATCACTAGTTTCCAGCACAACTACATGACAACCAAAAGGTTTAAGAAAACCAATATTAGGTTTCCTTCCCCAAAGTAACTCATAAGGTGTTTTGTTATGTATCTTGTTGACTAATGCTCTATTCTGAACATAACAAGCTGTATTCACAGCCTCAGCCCAAAAAGCAATGGGAAAGTGAGCATCAGCCAACATAGTCCTGGCTGCTTCAATTAGGGTTATATTCTTTCTCTCAGCAACCCCATTTTACTGTGGGGTTCTGGCAACACTAAACTGTCTAGTAATCCCTTTCTTGGCACAAAAATCATCCAACAGCTTATTTCTAAACTCACCACCATTATCACTTCTAAGCATCTTAACTTCATTACCAGTTTTTTTTTTCAATTTGGTTAATAAAGTTAATTAAAGTATCAGTAGTGTCACTTTTCAAGGCTAAAAAGAAAGTCCAAGTAAACCTAGAAAAGTTATCAGTGATGACAAAACAGTAAGATTTACCATTCAAGCTTTCTATATTAGTAGGACCAAACAAGTCCATATGCAGCAAGTGAAGTGGTTTAGAACTAGAGTGCACCTGTTTAGACTTAAATGAGACCTTGCGCTGTTTTCCTTTAAGGCATGCAACACAAGAGTGGTCATTGTGGAAAGCCTTTTCAGGCAAACCATCAACCAAGCCATGTCTCACAAGTCTGTTTATATTTTTAAAGTTAATGTGCCCTAGTCTCCTGTTCCATAGATTACTCTCATCAACTGAAGCCTTAGCATAAAGACATGACAAGTTATTAGTCATCCTAATCCCATTAAGATTCACATTATAAATGTCCTTATGCCTAGGTGTTCTATAACCAATGAATTTGTCATCTGGTATTTTAAAATCCTTTCTCAACACCAAGCATTCAGTATTAGTGAAAAGAACCTTATTTTTGTTATCACAAACTTGTGATACACTAAAAAGATTATAATCAAGTTCTTTTAACAGAAACACGTTTTCAAAACGCAAGTTGTTGATGAGAAGAGTTCCTTTGCCTGTGATAGTTCCATATCCGCCTCCAAAGTAAACTTTATCACCATCCTTAATGGGAGTGAAATTTGTGAGATAATCTTCCTTCCCAGTCATGTGCCTAGAGCATCCACTATCCCAATAGCCAGTCATTAACCTGCTTTTGAAAGCCCTGAACATAAAGAAAACAAATTAGTTTTCTTTGGGAACTCAAGCCTGAGCAGACTTGGATTCATTTGGTTGTTCAACAAGAACAGACTTAGTCCTCATAACAACCCCTTGTTCATCCGTTTTTGGATTAAACACCCAATTAACCCTAATTGGTTTTGTGATGACCTTTGAAATATAATTAAATCTGTTACAGGTCATAGAAATCCCATTAGAATTAGGGTTTTGATCTTGCTTAGGTCTCCATGTCAAGCTAGAAGAAGCTTTAGACCCCTTTCCCTGTGGTTGCAAATATTTACCATTATTTGGTCTGGCAACGTTTCTGTCAGCGTTTGATTTGGTCTTATCAACGCTGAAATTACCCTTATTAGCATTGAACCTAGGGTTTTGCTACAGGAAACCATTGCCTATTAGACCATGTATTGGTCTTCTGAAAAGGTCTTTGTCCATAAGTGTTAGACCCTTTTGAAAAGAATGGGACTGGTCTAACAACTTGTGGACTTTGCTGAACAAAAGTTTTGGGTTTGACAGTGTTTGACTCTTTGTCAGCGTTGACCTTGGAAGCGTTGACACACTTATAAGCTAAATGTGAAAAGCTACCACAAATATAGCAGGCTTTTCTAGACATAACTCTAGGTCTAGAAGAAAAGAAACCTGTTCCATTGTCACTAATTTGTCTTTTTGGTGACCTAGTATTGCTATACATTTCTACATATTTAATGCTAGGTTTTCTAACAACGTTTGAGCCAAGGTCAACAGTCTTGCCAATGATTGAGTTTGTTACTTTGATAGGGGTAGGCTCATTTGGACTATCACTGAGCATGCCACCCTTGACAAACAAGGTAGGGTTGGCTTTCTTCCATTGATCCAAATCAGTCAACTTTTGCCTATATTCTTCTACTAGGGTAAGGACTCTTGGTGGAGGAATGAATTCCTCTTCTTGGAGTTCTCATAAACCAGTCTAAGATAAGTCCTTTTTTGGACACCATAGAAGTCTCCAGCTGGTGGTGGAACACCAAAATACTCTTTCATCCCAATCCCAGTCATATCCCTAGAATCCCTTTGTTTACTAACACATTCTCCTAGGGTTTGTGAGGCTTTATCAAATCTCTGAATTTTAAGATCTACATTATCCTTATTCTTGATAGCCTCATCTAACTTAACCTGTAGTTCAGCATTGACCCTCTCCATGATGTTTCTAATATCAGTACTAGCATTTAAATCATGTTTTAAGATATTAATTTTATCTTTTAGGTCAAGCTCCATTTTCTGATACTCAACTACAATATTTTCAGTTTGAGTAAGAGCAAGTTGATAGTTAGACAACTTGCATCTCTCATTACTCACATCTGTTGTCAATCTTAAAACCTCTTTGTTAAATCTTTCAATATTTAAACGACAACCCATACTACAAAAAGCATCATCAAATACCTCATTGTCTGATGAAGATGAGGAGTGTGCCATGAGAGCATATTGAACATGCTCTTCTTCTTCCATCTCAGCAACCAAAGCTTTATTCTCTTCTTCATACTTAGCCAAATAGCTCCAATCCCATACAACACCATCAATTTCTGGCATTGCAACCATGGCCTTGGGATCCTGAGCCTTAACAATTTGGCTTGAGGGTTTTCCAGCATCAGATCTTCTTGGAGATCTGCATTCACTCATAAAGTGTCCCATACGATGACAATTATAACACTCAACCTTGGATTTATCAAATCCAGCAGTGTCCTTGGCATTAAAAGTCATCTTCTTCTTGAATCTTCTATTCCATCTGTTTTCTCTTATACTTGCAAGAGCCATATTCCATTTTATGTCCATCTCCTCCAAATGCTCATCACTTATTTGCTCAAGGTCCTCATAAGTAATCACTGAACCATTGGGCAATGAAGCAGTGTATGCACACACAGTATCCAGATCAATACCAGCATGCTTAACTCTAGGTGAGTCCATTTTTTATGTGTCAGCATCAGAATGTGAGGCGTTGACAGGATATGATCCAGCGTTGACACAAGTTGATCCAGTAACGGGGTGCATGTATGACTCCTTCTGATCAAATTGACCTTCACTATGTGAGAAGAAGGCCATGTTACCATTGGTAGACTTGCTTCCATGATCCAAAAGAGTTTCATTCTCTATCAGCCTCAGTTTATTGTTCACATCATCAAAAGTAGAACTTTTGTGAGTGTTATTAGCAATTATAGACCTTGCTTCAATTTTCCATGCGTCACCAAGGCTTTTAAGGAAAGTAGAGATGATATCAACATCACCAAGCACTGTTCCCATGAAGGATAGCTTGCTTGTGAGGTCCAGAAGTCTGCTTCTCACACTACTTAGCTTCTCATTAGGTTGAGCCTTAAAAACAGCATACTCATGCAAGAGTTGCTTCTTTTTCTCTTGTACAGTATCGGCATTACCACCATAGGCAACTTCAAGAGCCGCCCAAAGATCTTTTGCAGACTCATAACTTCTGTATTTGTGCTAATTTTCTTGTCCCAAAGAGAGTTTAAGAATGCTTAGGGTTTTCATATCAACTCTTCTCTTTGCTATGTCCTCAACTAAGACAACTCTACCATCATCAGGTTTTTCTTTTCTATCCTCTTCAGTAGAACCTTGAACAGTTGTTCTTGCAGCAATGGCATCTGCAATCTTTTGAGCCTTAATGAATGTGTTTCCATATTCAATAATTTCCCAGAGAGTGTAGTCATGGATTTGCAGATATTGCTCAAAGTTAAACTTCCACAGCTCAAAATTGTCTGGGTCTAACATGGGAATCTTGATGTTGTGGTTTGAGGAGGAGGAGGAGTTTACTTCTAGGGTAGACATGATGTTTTTAGGGTTTTGTGAAAATTAGGGTTTTTGGTGATTTAGGGTTCTTGTGTTCTTTAGATCAAAAGTTTCTAAACAAGCTCTGATACCACTTGTTGATCCCAAACTTAGATCGATTTAGCTTGTGTAAACAAGATTAAATCAAGTTAAACACGTAGAGAAACTTTGTTGTGTATAAAACAATTTAAGTATTATGCGGAATTAATACTTAAACAGGAACACACAAACAATTGTAAAACAAACTTTCACTTGATTGATAATAATAAACTTGCTTACAATGAAAGTGTTAAACGTATGAAAACTTATATGAAACATAACCTAAAGGTCTTCTTTTATAGACATAATAAGCCTTGTACAAGAGTCTACGTATCAGCTATTCTAGGTAAAGATAAACATAGAAAATACATTGTTGATCCTATCTTTTACTAGAAACAAACTAGAAACATAATACGCGTAGACCATATCTTTCTATCAGTGCTTGACTTCAACCTATCAACGCTTGACTTCTTCCGGTCAACGCTTGATCTGTCAACGCTTGTTTTCTTCTTATTAGCGCTTGTTTTCTTCTTGTCAGCGTCCAAGTGTACTGGCTATATTTTATTCCCAACAATTACAACATGTAACATAAGAAATGAGTAAGTGTAGGGACCTGCTGCTGTTGGATTTTCCAGCGTTTTTACGGTAATTATCATTACTGCCACGCGTATCTGTAGAAGAACGGTCTTGAGTCTGACCGTTACCCTTGGGCTGAGTAGGTTGTTGCTGAGTAGCCGGTTGAGACCGGTCCCCAGTCTTCTGCCTGAAAGATGCAGTTCAAAGAGTAGGATTATTATTGAATAGTACTGAATGAATTAGAAATGATTCTTGCTGAATGACGAATAAATACCTCTTCTCGGGTCTCTCTGCTTCCCCAAATTCCTCTCTTTCCTGCAGCATCTCCAGCTTACGTGCTGCATAGGAAACTTGTGACACCGTATTGAAGGTAGCACACACCAAGTTGTTGGCGACCGATGTACGAAGAGCCCACCAGAAGTGGTATGCTTTCTCTTCGGCAGTACCTGCTGCTGCGCCAAGAAAACCAGCTAAACGAAGAAAGCGCTGCATAAACTCGTTGCTGTTCTCCCCAGCTCTCTGCCTGATTCTATGGTACTCCCTCTTCAACTTGTCTTGCTCAGCCTTTGGGAAGAACTGTCCCATCACTAACTCCCTGAGCTGAGCCCAAGTCAAACCAGCCACCTAATTGTCACCTCCCTCAGACTGCTTGACTGCCTTCCACCATCCTAGTACATCACCTTCGAACTTGTAACAGGCCAACCTCTACTTGAAGACGGGGTCGCAGCCCATTGCATCGAATATCTTCTCGATATGAGCCAACCAGCTTTCAGCTTCACTAGGGCTGTCAGTTCTCTCGAAGGATCGAGGAAGTTGCTTGTTGAATCTCTCTAGCCATGTGACCAATGTTGCTGGAGGAGGAGGAGGAGGAACTGGGTGTTGTTGCTGATTGTTGACAACTTGCACCTCAGCCCTGATTTCGTTCCTCAGCTGAGCAAGCAAAGCTTGCATCGCAACTTGGACTGCTGCATTGAGTTGTTCCTGCTCGCGTGTGAGAAGCATCTGACAGTATAAAAGAAAATACGTGATTAAACTGATCAAAACATAAAATATATACATGAAAAAAAATTATTTCAATAAATCATGAGAAAAACTTTATGGAGGAAAAACAGTGCATGAATGCATGATGCAGTTTTATGAAAACTTTTATATGCGCGAGAGTGAACGCCTATGGTTAGTTCACCCAAAACAAAGACATGGCGAGGGGACACCAATGGGTCGGTCCCAAAGTTAAAAATTTCGATAAAAGCACATGCGACTAAATAGGGCCAGTCCTGTACCAACCATTACTTAGTCATAAACCTGCACAATGACATATAACATGAATGCATGAAAATAATGAATGCATGAAAACCGACTGTCAGTTCTAGAAAGACCATAGTAACTAGCCACTAATCACATGTCGTGTTTTGAGAGCCTACAGGTCGAAACCAGTCTCTGATATCATAATTTTAACACCCCCTTTTGGTAAATGGAATGTCACGCGTGATTATGGCGTGTCATAAAAGCATACAAGGAAAATGTCTTAAAAACATTACATAACCATGAAAAGGAATATAGGAAACAAACATCGGAACCCTAATTATAAGCTCATCAGACACAAACATAAGTACTGTAAAGGAAAAGGACTAAACAATGTCCAAAGAAATAAGTAGCAAAATGTATGATGAAATGCATAAAGTAAAGAAGGCTAGATAGCTTCCAATCCATATGCACGTACGCTTAAAGTATACGAGCGCCCTTGAGTACCTGCCTTTTTGGAACATGAAAGGAAAACAACTGAGCCTAACGCTCAGTGCATGGATATACAAGCATAGAATGGAATAACGTAAGCATATATGACTAATAGCAGCCGAATATCATAAGTTCTAAGTAATTTGGATTCATGTTCATAAAACTGGTTTTATAGTTTGAAAAGACTTATGTTTCTATGAAAATCTGTTTAATTAGCCAAATAGCCCATATAGGTCATGAGGTTCCATCGTGCATGAATACTTGGAGGCGAGACCTCGTCATGCAGTTAGAGGGGTTGCCTCTAATTAATTAGTCTGGGTAGGAAGGATCAACTCCTAGTGAAGGATGCAAGGCACACATCGCATTCACTCTGATAATACTGGTAAACATGTAACTAGGATGCACCCATACGCCCCACATGATAATATAATATAATGGACAAAACCGAAAAGGGACGACTCAAGCAATCACTTCACCGTGCGGAAGTCATAACACTGGTGCCTCCAATGTTATGATTATAGTACCTCCATAACTAGGTGACACTGGTCATGCATGTATATGGCTTAGGCTCTTATTCTAACATAAGTATCAAACATATACAACAAATACTTGGAAAATAGTGGGCTGCAAACGGGGAATCCTAATAAGGAAAGAATGTCCATACCGAAGGACGGGAAATCCGTACCTTATGTCCAGTGAATGAAGAAGACGAACGAGAGGAAGTCCTACTTCGATCTCACTTACATAAATAGTATACGTGTACAAGTATTTTGATTACTGAGTACGTAACTGATTTTATATCGTGTCTTAGCTTGTTTTATATGTTCATGTCTTGTTTTACTGATTTTAATGTTATGTTGTGTTTATCATGTATTATGTATATTCTGATTAATTATTACTTGTATTTCTTGTATTATTATACTTGTTGTGTAATAATAAGTAACTTTCCAAAAATAGCAGTCTCCTAAAATAGAAAGTTTCCAAAAATAGAAAATTTCCAAAAATAGATTAATTTCTTAAAATAGATCAGTTTCTAAAAATAGAAAGTTTCAAAAAATAGTAAGTTTCCTGAATTAGAAAGTTTCCATATTTAGAACTAAGCTGAATTAAATATCATAAGTCATGTGATTATAGTATAGTTTATTAATAAATAAACTAAAGGTTATATGATTAAATTAAATATAAGCATGATTTAATTAAATTAAAGTGTATAAAATACTTAGGTTAAAACATGTATTAATATTATATTAATAATAACCTAAGTCATGTTTATTAATTAATTATATTTCATGTCTTAATAATTAATTAATACTATAGTCTAAATTAAATAGATAAATACATAGGTTAAAACATGTATTATTAAATAAATAATAATTAACCTTAGTCTATGATTTAATTAAATTAATTATATGTCATGTTAAATTAATTTAATTAAGTTGTAAAATTTTATGTCTTGTAAAATAAATACTTGTACCATTTTAGTCTTGAACCGGACGCATGTAACTAATTTAGACATGTCGTGAACTGGACCCGGAACCCCTTGAACCGGTACGAACCAAACACCCCTTAATAGTGGCAAACCAGCTTGGCCGGTTGCCACTGTTTTTGTTATTGCTGCCACCGGCTTAAGCTGGTGGTCTTGCTTCTCTTAGCTAGCCGCTGCCAACAACGGTATTCCCACCGGCTGTGTGCCGGTGGTTTCCACTCCTGCGCAGCGTGTCCCTCCTGCTTGACCCACGACTGTCATCGGCTATGTGCCGGTGGTGGTGGCTGCTGGCTGCCGTGACCCAAACCAACCACAAGGACACCCCTGACTCGCGTCGGGGTGCCTTGTCCTGCTGTCGACCGAACCAAACACCACCGAGATCATAGATCTCGGTTGGTGGTGTGATCAAAACATGCTGAGAGCCATGGGGCTCTCGGTTTGTGAGTCTTCCGAACAACCAAACCCGAAACAACCTTTTATTTACCCCCTTGATCATGTGACATGTTTTTTATCCATGTTTTATTTAATTCATGTTCATGTGCTACTTAATTAAATAAAAGAAAAAAACAAAAGGGTTTACGGATTACCAAATGTTTGTAAAGACTAGAGAATGGTAACAAAACACGATCTTGAATTCAATTAGCTAAAAATCAAACCAACACCCCCTTGGTGGTGATGATTGTCGTCGGCCAGAAGAGAGAAGAAAAAGGAGTAGGGTTTTTGGTTTCTTGAAAATTCTCTGTGTATGAAAAGGTTTATTTCTTTTTGTTTATTACTTAAAAATCAAATGGGCTTGGCCCGTTTCTCTCTTTGTTTCCGCGGCTACTATGGCCCACAATGGAAAACCCGGAGTTTCCCGTGTTTTAAATTACGTGATCATATTCTCGTGTTTTCGTGTTATAATTAAATGTTCGTGTTATAATTAAATACTTGTACATAACGATATTAATCGTATAATAATAACTAAGTACGTAGTTACGTGTTCGTGATTTTTACGTTCATGATTTCATGTTCGTGATTATAATTATTATTGTTAATAATTATCGTGTACTAACACGTACTTAATACTTGTCGTAATAATAATACGTACAAAAATTTTGTAATTACTAATCGTGACACGTGTTCATGCTATAAAAGGAAAGTTTTTAATATGTACGTACGTTACTAAGTGTAATGTTCATGGTAAAAGCATACGGGTTTTACATTAACGGTCACGATTAAAAAGGGACTTAATCATGTCAGGTAGCATACCAAAAAACATGTATTCCAGTTTTGCATATATCCCCTCACGTGTTTTCAAATAATTTGAATTAGGCCTAGTGATGCTATAAACTCACTTGGGATCCATAGAGTCTGAGCTATATCAGATATATTTCATTCATAGATTAACAGCTTGATCACACAAACCACAACTTGGTCTCATAAACAACAACTTCATCTCACACAAACCTGGATTAACACATTTTGTATAGTATCAAGTCTTTTGATCTCTAGATTAAAGTTCTAAGTATTTATTTATGTTATTTGCTTAAGGTTCATAGTTTAGTGATAATATCACATCATTGTCCGGTCCATCATACTCAGAAGCCATTCTATAAACGTTTGAGGAGCGAGGGCACTTTAAATCGTAAACCCAACCACTTAGTCAGAACGTAATATCGAGATGGAACATCTTTGTACAAAGTTCCCTACTAACATGACATGGTTACTAAGTATAACATAATATATTTTTTACTTTTAATATTGGCAAAAATAGCTATTTTAGTTATACTTTGGCATTATTACACTTTTAACCTTTTTAGTATATAGTTTAAATATTTACAATATCAACCCTCAATATTTAACCTTAGGGTCTCAAACGTTTTAACATTTATTATAATAGCTTTAAATTTCAAAAAATGACATTTTTGGCCCAAAATGTTAAATAGTTTCAAAAATGACAATTTTAGTCCATATACTTGTAAAAATCACATAACAAGCTTACAAACGGGCCAAATGATCTAGGATTTAAAAAAAAAGTTTCAAAACGCATTTATAATAATAATAAAAACACTTTACCAGAATTATAGCTTTTGAAATGGATTTCAAGTCATTATTTCATGTAAATTACAAAACTAGATTTTTAAGACATCTTTGACTTATAACTTTCATTTAAAATGATCAAATGCTCTAATTCTTTTTAGATTTCTTTCTAACATTATTTTGGCATTATAAAAAGTCTAAGAATTCGTTATTACAAGATTAAAGCATCGATAACAAAGTGATTACCTAGGATGCTCCAAAATGGCTCCTAATGGCTTCCTATGAGCACAACTTGCTATCAAAGCTTCAAGATCTTAAGCGGCTTCCGTCTAGACCCGTTTTATGGTCTTATGGGATGTCCTAGGACGTTTATAGAAGTGGAAATGAAGAATGGGTAGGAGATACAAAGGAAACGGGATGCAAGTTCTAATGTGAAGTATTCGCCCCTATTTATAGCAATTCGAACTAGGCTCCAAGAAAACCTTGTAAACGTGAAATGCAGCTAGTTATTTGACTAAGTGATGCTAGTGAAGGTCTATGCAAGTCTAGGAGTGATTGTACAAGCTAGGATAAAAGTTATCTTGGTTTTATGGTTAAGAATGTGTCACGGCAAAGAAAGGATAGGAAAGAAGATGTGTCAACTACAAGTAGCTTACCCACCTACTAGAAAATATCCCAAAATATCTATATGATCTGATATTAAGATTAAATTTAGGAGGGAAAGGGTTTTGAATGTGTTTTGGAGGGAAAAACCTAAACCGAGTTCAATTCTAGGGCTTGTAACTTTATACTTTGTAATCTTGGTGATTAGGGATTTAGGAATGTGATTAGTGATGTATTAGGGTTTAATTAGGGTATATGTATTGTATTTAAGAACTTTGGGTCTTTGGTTGGAAGTTTAACAAAGGTTTGATGTGAAAATGGGAAGAAAACTTAGGCGGGTTAGGGTTTATAATGATTTATGGTTAAGTCCTAGTAAAAGTAATTATCCTTCAATTTGATATTGATTTAAACTCAATTTATACATCCTACATTGTCCTTAATGTGTTCATGAACTCCCTACATTGGTTTTACTAAGTTATTCTAAGTAAACATATCCAAAGGGTGAAAATACCTATTTTGACCTAATTTATAAGCCATGAATTGAAATCTTGTACCTTGTGAATTATGATACTTGTACATTGTCTTAACATAATCTTATAAACTTAATGAAGTAATATGAGTGTTTGTATACTTTTCCTAAAAGACTAGGTAGTGATTCTATGTAGATTTCTTAAATGTAAGGGTTTAGGTCATTAAGCCTAATGACTTTCTATCTTGGGTAATTAGGGATTGTATCATCATAAAAACTTATTCTAAGTCTTATATAGTATGTTTATGACATATAGGGTTTCTACATTCTTAGTTTAAGGTTTTATATAGGTTCATCATATTCTAGGGATAATTATAGGAGCTTAGGATCCCATGCTTTGATAACTTGTACCTTATGCTTTATTAACTTGTAACTTAACTTGAAATAAATGTACAAACTTAATATGATACTTAGTTGAGTTATATAATTAGTTGAAAAAGATTAGAATCTAATTCAATGTGAAATTGATTTTATATGCAAATCTTGGTTATAGGTCATTTACTTGTAATTAACTTGAGATTAGTGAATGTTAGTGTTTTGTGATTATTTATCTTTCCTTTATATGATAGGTTATAATTAGTATATTGTATTTGACACTTTTACATAGATACTATGTAGTTATATTGCTTGAAACATTGTTTATCAAAGGTTTCTAGGTGATGATCTAGACTATTATGTACATTTACTTATACTTAGCTTCGTATAGTTGGTTCTTACTATTCTTAGGTATTATTATGTCTTCAAAGTATAGTTTATAATTTATTTATAATCCATAGTGACTTATCCATATGTATTCTCCATTCATAGTTTACCATTCTTGAGTTTACAACTCATTTTAGGGATTCTAGGGTTTCGAAGGAAATTTAGGGCATCATAGTTATATTTGAGATGTTATTATCAATATTGAACTTATAAGATTACTTTTAGATCTTAGACTTGACATATACATTGTGTTTTCAAAATATAGGAATATGTTGTAGTGGCAGTTCAGGTTGGGAGAAGTAGTTCATCTTACCAAGTAAGGTATAAAAGCAAAAAATTCCAGCCAAATTTTCATACTGAAACAATTATAGCACATAACACATATGTGAAATTTGAGTATTGTCACAAGTTGCTCCCCTGACTTCCAATTTGAATGATGTAAAGAAGATTTTGATGTACCTCAAAATCCAACCTAAGTTAGGCTTGTGGTATCCAATGAAATCTCCTTTTGAGATGGTAGCTTATAATGATAGTGATTATGCTGGTGCCAACAATGACAGAAGGTCAACTACTGGTGGATGTCAAATTCTGGGTAGAAGGTAGATTTCATGGCAGTGCCAGAAGCAAACTATAGTGGCTACTTCTTCAACTAAAGTTGAATATGTAGTTGTTGTGGTTATGTACTTTAGATACAAAATCAAATGTTAGACTATGGGTTGAATTTCATATGTATTGTTAAAAGCCCAATTTTTCACCAAAGAACTAAACATATTGAAATCAGACATCATTTCATATGAGATGACAATGAGAAGAATCTAATTCAAGGTTTAAAGGTTCATACTGATGATGATGTGGATGATTTAGTGACCAAAGCATTTGATGGACCTAGGTTCAATTTCTTGGTAGTCACTACTGGAATACTTGATCTCCGAGTTTTGGGATAGAGGGGAGGTTTTGGCCTAAGGGGAGGCTTGTTGTAGGTATTATTGTATATGGGGTGGTGTTTTTCAACTAATCAAATTTGAAGGACAACATTACTGTTGGTGTACATGGTTCCTCCTAGTAGAACTTAGTTCCTCCTAGTCGATCATAGTTCCTCGTGGTTGCACTCATACTGCTCCTATTGGATCATTGTTCTTCCTGGTTGTAACACCCCACTTTGATAAGTGGACAGTTACATGATAATTATCCCGTGTCATCAAAGTATGCAAGGTAATATGTCTTTAAAACATAAATGACCATAAAGGGAAGACGAAATCAACCAACAGCCCCCAAACATAAACTAAAAAAAGCGTAAAGTAAATAAAGTGCAAAAGGAAAAGAAGTATAAGGTAGTTCCCATCCTATACACGTCCCCTCCATGCTCGAGTCTGTTCTTGGGTCCCTACCGTCTGGGCCATGGAAATAAAATATACGTCTGAGCAATACGATCAGTGAACGGATATAATAACATGATAAGAATAAGTGAAACATAATTAAAGATTTGAAATGCAGCGGAATATGTGTAAGTCCTAGAAAACCTGGTAGTTATTTAAAAGCATATTTATACTGAAAAGTCTTATGTTCATGTTTATACTAAAAACTCATATATTCATGTTTATACTGAAAAGTCTTATATTCATCTTTATACTGAAACTGTGATTTAAATGCAATTAGAGGGTTGCCTCTAATTATATTAGTCTGGTGGAGGGATCAGCTCCATGTGATGGATGTATAGCACACACCACATTCACCGTGCAATCTGCAAAACATTTACTAGGATGCACCCATTATCCCCACATGATAATAATATAAAAGGCCAATAACTGAAAGGGGCGCTGCAAACAATCACTCTTACCATGGAAGAGTCATAACACCGGTGCCTCAAGTGTTATGGTTATGGTACCTCCATAACTAGATGGAACATGGCATGCATGTAGATAGCTCAAGCAAATTAAAATGATAACATATAATTACTGAAAAGTTTAATGTAATCTATTGGGGAAAACAGATGGCTGCAAACGGGGAATCCTAAATATAGTAAGAGAATGTCCTTACTGAAGGACGGAATATCCGTTCCTTATGTCTAGTAATGAAAATGATGATGAAAGCGAAAGAACTACTCCGAGTTCACAAGTGCTACATAATAAAAGGGACATGAATGAGTTCTTTGTTTAACGTATACTTACTGATTATTAGTTTACTTGACGTGTTCTTAACTTATTTTACATGTTCTTGACTTTTTTTACTGTTTCATGTTTTATCATGTGTTTCTGAGTGTTTCATGTGTTCATAATTAGTGTATTTCGTGTTTTATGTGTAATTGTACTTGTTGTTTCATAATGAGTAACTTTCTAAAAATAGTAGGTTGCTATATATATAACTTTCCAAAATATCAGGTTTCCATCTATAGTAATTTTTCAAAAATAGCAAGTTTCCATAAATAATAATTCCCAAAAATAGAAAGTTTCCATAAGTAGTAAGTTTCCAAAAAATAGAAAGTTTCCATAATTAGTATGTTTCCATAAATAGCATGTTTCCATATTTAGTATGTTTCTATAAATAGCATGTTTACATAATTAGTACGTTTCTATATTTAGCATGTTTCCATAAATAGTAATAAGCTTATTAAATAAGTATATGATATAAGCTATACTTATTGAGCATATATTATAAGCCATGATTATTAAATGTAATAATATAGTAAAGTTTATTAATATTAAATACTTAGTCTTAACATAATGATTATTAATTAATAATATATACATGATTTTATAAGTAATTATTAATTAATAATATAACATGATTATATTAATTAAACTTTACCTTAACTGATTATTGTATAACTAAATTAAAGTATGGTATTAATTTAATTAAACCTTGGTTAAAATGAAATAAATTAATTAAGATAAATTCTTAATAAATTAAATGTAACATGAACTTATTTCATGAATAATTATTTTAACATATAGTTATTTAACTAAATGGCCATGTTTTATGTCATGATAATTATATTAAATAATCATATCATAAGTCCTTGTTTAATTAATTAAATTAAACTATGAATTATTTAATATAATTAAATAAATAATAAATCATAAATGTATTTTAGCAAATTTATTAGCAAAACACACCCTTGTGTTTTCGTGTACCCGAGCCCCTAAACCCGAGCCTACTGAGACCCCATGTCTCGGTCGCACGAAATCAAACCAAACACACCCTTGGCGATGGCGACCTTCTCATTGGTCACCCCTATCATCTCTGGACCCTCAATGATTCATTCACCAACCTGATCCCAACAGATTGGAGCACGACACTTTCTGCCATAAAGCATCTCGAAAGGTCACACTTGATACTTGCGTGCCAGCTGTTGTTGTAGGTAAATTCCACCAAGCGGATGTAGTTATCCCAACTTCTTGTCTATTCTAATGCACAAGCACGCAACATGTCTTCTAAGGTCTGAATAGTACGCTCTGACTGACCATAGGTCTAAGGAGGAAAGTTTGTGCTAAGCCTGAGTCTGGTGCCCCAAGCTTTCTACAAACCCTTCCAGATTTTAGACGTGAATCGAGGATCTCTATCTGATATTATATCTGATGGAGTACCATGTAGTCGCATGATCTCCTACTGGAATATATCTGCCAATTTGCTAACTGGATAATCCTTGTGAATTAGAAGAAAATGAGCAGACTTGGTTAAACAATCGACAATGACCCATATAGCATCATGTTTCCTCTGAGTCTGCGGAAGTTCGGTGACAAAATCCATGGAGATCTTGTCCCACTTCCATTCGGGAATCTCTAATGGTTGTAGTAAACCACTAGCTCGCTGATGTTCTATCTTAACCTGCTGGTAGGTCAGACATTTGGAAACGAAAGTAGCAACATCCTGCTTCATGCCACTCCACCAAAATGTTGTTTCAGGTCGTGGTACATTTTGGTAGAACCTGGATGAACGGAGAATGGAGAGCTGTGAGCCTCAGTCAATAAGGCTTCTCTAAGTGTAAGATCGTCCAGAACACATAGCTTGGTACCCTGCCATACGATGCCATCTTCATCTATACGGAACTCCGTCTGCTGATCAATATTCTGAATCATCGCCCATATCTCACCATCGTCTTTCTAAGTTTCCTTGATCCGAGAGATTAAGTATGGTTCAACTCTCCGATTAGCCCAATACCCATGCTGTCCACGTACAAAGAACTCAATGTCTAAATGCTCTAGGTTACGTATAATCTCTTTTTCCACCTTGATGACAGCAATCATGCCTGATTTCCTACTGAGAGCATCAACCACCACATTCTCCTTACCAGGATGGTAATGAATGTTGGTGTCATGATCCTTGAGTAGCTCTAACCACCTTTTCTGCCTCATGTTTAGTTATCGCCGAGTGGATATATGTTTGAGGCTCTTAGGATCAGTGAAGATGTCACATGATTCGCCATATAGATAATGCCTCCAGATTTGAGTGCAAAAACAACTCCTGCCAATTACAGATCGTAAGTGGGATAATTTTCCTCATAAGGCTTAAGCTGACGTGATGCATAAGCAACCACATTCACATGTTGCATGAGTACACAGCCAAGTCCTTTACCCGAAGCATCGCTATAAATCTGAAATCCACCTGTGCCAGATGGGAGAGTAAGAATAGGTGAAGAAACCAATGCTTCTTAAGTTCTTCAAAGATCTTCTCTCGCTCATCATTCCAAACGAATTTTTCTCCCTTATGTATCAGTTTGGTCAAAGGCAAGGCCAACCGTGCCTTGTACACCCCATCACAAACCATGGCATCAAAGATCTTCTCTATGTGCGAGATTCAGTTTTCCGCATCAGACGGAACCTCAGCCTTCTCGAATACTCGAGGCTTTTTCTTGTTGAATCTCTCCAGCCATGTGTGGAGTGTGACAGGTGGAGGAGGAGGAGGATTATTTTGATTTTGATTTTGAGGAGCCTGATACTCATTCTGAATCTGATTTCGGATCTGAGGGAGCATAGCTTGTAAAGCCGCATTGACAGCTACAATAAGTTCCTCGTTGGCGCGTGTGTTAACCATCTGATAGTTTGAAAGAGGAAAATAAAATGATTAATCTATTAGAAACATATGATAAACATAAGAGATGCATGGAGGAATTTATGAAGGCATAGCCAACGAAAACTACCATTGGCAAAGGTGGACGACTATGGTTCTGGCCATAAACCAAAATTCAAAGAAAACCACATGCGAATACGTATGGCCAATCCTCTATTAACCCTTACTTAGTCAAAAACATAAAAGAAACAATGATGCATGAAATGAAATTTACTGTCAGTTTAGGAAGATCCTGGTGACTACCCACTAGTCATAGGTCAAGATTTAGAGCCTACAGGTCGAAACCTTGGGCTCTGATACCATAATTGTAACACCCTACTTTGACAAGTGGGACGTTACATGATACTTATGGCGTGTCATCAAAGCATGCAAGGTAATATGTTTTAAAAACATAAATGACCATAAAGGAAAGCCAAAATCAACCATCGACCCCCAAACAAAAACTCAAAAAAGCATAAAGTAAATGAAGTGCAAAAGGAAAAGAGGTATAAGGTATCTCCCATCCTATCCACGTCCCCTCCATGCTCAATTCTGTCCTTGGGTACCTACCGTTTGGGTCATGGAAAGAAAATATACGGCTGAGCAATAGGCTCAGTGAACGGATATAATGACATGATAACAATAACTGAAACATAGTTAAAGATTTGAAATGAAGCAGAATATGTGTAAGTCTTGGAAGACCTGGAAGTTGTTTAAAAGCATATTTATGCTGAAAAGTCGTATGTTCATGTTTATACTAAAAAGTCTTATATTCATGTTTATATTAAAAAGTCTTGTATTCATGTTTATACTAAAACTAAGATTTAAATGCCAAAGAGCCCATATAGGTCATGAAGGTATCAACGTGCATGAATACATAGAGGGGTGACCTCGTCATGCAATTAAAGGGGTTGCCTCTAATTATATTAGTCTCGGTGGAGGGATCAGCTCCATGTGACGGATGTAGAACACACACCATAGTCACCGTGCAATCTTTAAAACATGTACTAGGATGCACCCATTAGTCCCACATGATAATAATATAAAAGGTCAATAACTAAAAGGGATGCAGCGAGCAATCACTCTCACCGTGGAAGAGTCATAACACCGATGCCTCAAGTGTTATGGTTATGGTACTTCCATAACAAGGTCGAACATGGCATGCATTTATATAGCTCAGCCAAATTAAAATGATAACATATAATTACTGAAAAGTTTCTTGTAAACTACTGGGGAAATAAAATGGCTACAAACGGGGAATCCTAAATATAGGAAGAGAACATCCTTACTGAAGGACGGAATATCCGTATCTTATGTCCAATAATTAAAATGAGGATGAAAGTAGAAGAACTACTCCGACTTCACAAGTGCTACATAATAAAAAAAGGGACATGAATGAGTTGTCAGTTTAATGTATACTTACTGATTATTAGTTTACTTGACGTGTTCTTAACTTGTTTTACATGTTCTTGACTTGTTTTACTATTTCATGTTTTATCATATGTTTCTTACTGTTTCATGTGTTCTTGATTAGTGTATTTCATGTTTTATGTGTTATTGTACTTGTTGTATCATAATGAGTAGCTTTCTAAAAATAGCAGGTTTCTATATATAGTAACTTTCCATGCTTGTTCTTGGCATCCTTGCCTTGACATTTTTTGTTGTATGTGGTTTTATTCTTATATCCTCTCAAACCTTCATTGCTTGGATACTTGACTCGCTTCGGAGATTTGGAGTGAGTTAGTAGTAGCTTAAAGTATCAAGCATGATTTTTATGGTTTGCACCCACACGTTTAGTAGGCCCTATATAATGTGTAATATGTGCAATTAAGCTCATCTCTAGGATGATTCATTAATCCCTTGAGATACCAAACTACTCCATAAGTTGTAGTTATGATATTACACATTTGGAATTGAATTATTCCAAGGATGTTGTTACTGTTAGCCCTAGCAATAAGAATTATCCGATCATATGGAGAGAAAGTAAATCTATACTTTATTCATTGTTTTAAATAGCATTAAGACTACTCTTGAAAATGGTCTTAATTTATTTTGTACAAAATTGCTTGGTATGGTTCATTACCAAAGCCGTTTAGACTTTTTCCAAAAAGTCACGTCTTAAACCATTATAAATGACACAAGCTCTTCGTTTCTACTACTTGAAGATTGTCACTTGTTTCTTAAGCATTGACCTTGGTCTTGATTCACTCCCCTTTGGTCTTCTCTCTTTTGCTTCTTTTCTACGAGTAGTCGTTTCTTCCTTTCGATGTCGATTCAACTCGTAATCCTACACTTAGGCATTATCACCTAGTATTGAAGTGGTCCAATGATTTCCAAATGGATTAAGATATATTTTAAGTATTTTAGAAAAACTTGGTTTTGAAAATTTCTTTGTTTTTCTTTGTTAAAAACCTGCCACTGCTGGGGGTTCTTTAATTATCACGGTTCAAACCCACGGTTTCATATCGATAAGGTACCGCGACCCCTCCAAGTGACTATATTAATCAGTTTTTAGTAAATAACACTATTTCAAACAAACCCACCATTGTTGAACCTTTAAAAACACCAAATCACTCAAGATTAATTGATTCTAAGTTGTGGGTTTCACTCATCCCTCTTCAAAGATCAATTAATTGTAAGTACTTTCATTCAGTTTCATTTAATTAGTTCTAGGGTTCTTATTTTCATAATTGGGGATTTTTTTTAATTAATATTGAATTAGAACCTTGTTAGGAATGTGGGTTGACATAGTTATATTACTATGATTCCCTAGGTTCGAATTCATTGAGATTTCACTAGAACCCACTTGTAGAACAATCCGAATTTTGACTAAATATTTTGGTTAAATGATGGAATTGATAGGAACCCATGAATAAATTGATAATTGCATTGTTAATCCTTACCCAAAAAGGTTTTTGAAAAACCTTTGTTTAAAATTCATGGTTGATTTTACATTGTTCATATGTTATAGTCAATGATGAATTTGGTTCATTGTGAACATGGAAATGTTAAGGATTAATCCTTCGTTTGACAATCATTTGATCAAACACATATCTCATGATTTTGGTTTTTGGTCATTATGTAGCGTATGAGTGATTAGGATATATTATTTTTTTGTTGTTTATAGGTAACTAATAATGCCTTCGGAGTACCATAAAGAGCACCAAAATACTATAGCTTATATGCCAAACCATGATGATTTTTATCCCTCACCAACCCTTGCCAATACCTTTCGTTCACTCAAAAACCGTTGTTTCATGAGGATAGAGTTGTCGAAGAGAACATTAGGGGTTATACGTACATCAAAACAATGTTTGCTCAAATTGGCTTTGATTGTTGGTTATATATCAAAGAAGATATTTACCCCGAATTTCTCTTGGAGTTCTTTAGCGGATATTCTCTTATCTATAATGATAATGGAGTATTTGTTAGGTTCACTATAAATTGTAAACTCATTCAATACTTTCTCGAGGCTTTTGGCGTGACTCTACGTGTGCCATTTGTTGGTACTTGTCGATTAACTGATGCTTGGAGACTTGATGCTTTAATTGAGTCTTCCCATAGTGCTCCAAATGACGACTAAGGGCTAGACCTTGACCTCATCCTTTATGTCATTACCAAAGAGCGTAGTTCAACCGTTGTTCTAAGTATCCACTCTTAAGCGATCTTTAAATCACCATGAGATACTCGAAAGAGACCTTAATGATTGCTTGATCCGATAGGCCGACATTCTTAGGGAAAATGTATTTTGTCTTGGTGGAAACCGGCATCAAATCCCGACGTGTATGGCACATATGTTATGTTGCATCTTTACAACACCAAGTACAACCTCACATTTTACATCGCTCGACGGATTAACTATGCTCTCTCCCGACCAACCAAAAATCTCCCATATGCCATGCTCCTCACTCGTCTTTTCACAAAGGTTGGTGAAGACTTTCCCGAGCTCAATCTCTCTCGCTTTCGTCTGGTCAATTGTGTCATGATACCTATTTGCGAGGAACAACCACGAAAGCCGAGAAGTGATCGTGGTACGAGAAGGAATGAACCACAAGAGTTCGATGATGAGGACACTAATATGTCACCAAGTGATGGTGGTGACGAAGGTACGAGTGCTCATTTCGGCTCTTCGAGTGACTCCACCCCATCTATGAACACTTTCATGGACGGGTTAGACCATCTTGTTCGTCCTCCTCACTATGCCGCTAGTGAACTTCCGAAAAACCTCTCACTCGAGCATGTTTATCGTTTAAACCTTCAAACACGTGGTGAGTTTCATGATTTTAGATCAGAGCAGAGGGGAGCACTCAAGAGCATTGGGAAGATGATCAAGAGCCTTGGTAAGAAGAAGAAATGAAGCAATGGTATTGGTACATGGATTAACATGTTTCTGAACATGTTTTGAAATGTTTAACAATTTCCTTTCTTTAGACACTTTTATGTTTCTTGTTCTTAGAATTTGGTGTTAACTAACTTATACTTTGTGTTGGATTATTTAGTATTTTAATCCTTAGATGGTTATGTGATCGTTGTTTCGCTTCACATATGTTTGTGCCTTTCTTTTGTGTTAGTTAGTTTTCTAGATTTTGGTTTATAGTCTACTTTAGCTTGATATAGACTTGTTAAAAATCTGGGCTTTTGAAATTTGCTGGAGGATCATTTTTCTGAAGTTTCTGTCCATGGATCCTTAAATACATATGGTTCCTTAGTGATAAAGAACTACAGTCCTATTTAAGGAACCGCAAGCTCCAATTTCTTTAGAATCTTTGCTTTGAACTATTTTTTCTAAATCTTTGCAAACATTGATAAAATATTTGCTAAAAGACCATCTTTCTCCCAAATTAGCCTACCTAATTTCATTGTTCATCAAAATGATTTTTAATCCATTACTGGTTTGGATCACCTCCTTCCCTTCTTAAACCTCCCTTGGTTAATCTTCTTCTCCATCCTTTAAACCTTCCTCTAAACCTACCTAGACACACAACCATGGTGTCCACAAGATCATCAAATTCCTCCAAACAATTCTCATCCAAAAGAAGCGTCAAGATCAAATTCAAGTTTCCTAAACTTGGTTCTCCATCTTCTCACACAACCAAGAGTGAGATTTCTCCAATTCTCATCTCTTCATCACCCTCACCACCTCTTGCACCATGCAAGACATGCTCAACTCATGGTACTAACCATTCAAATGGTTTCACCCATCTCACCTTTGGACACCATACCTCCTTCTCCTCCTCCCTCAAACACTATAATTTTGGGTGTTCCTATTTCTCGCTTCTTGGGGTGATCCACACTTGTTTGAATTTTTCATGCACAATGGAACCAATTTTCCTTGTTTCTTAAACAAATTCTACCTCATTGATATCCTTAGGTTGGAGATGATTGGGGCTCACATTAAGTTGCAAATCTTCTTGTTGAATTTATTTCCAATCCTCCACCTCCTAGGAGATGAATGATGATTTTCTAAAAATAAATGTTTGAAAAGAAAATCAAGCAAACGAAGACTATCTATCAAGAACTAGTTTAGCTAACTTTGTATTAGTTAGTTGTCGTTTCATTTCTTGTATTTCCTTTCCTTCATGAGTTTTCATGAAGATGTGTTATGGATTTTGTATTTGTGTGTTTTAACCTATGTGCTCACACTAGTCAACTTCAATTTTATTTAAAATTGAAACTTAACACATCTTAAACTTGACTAAAATTGGATCAAAATGTTATCTAAATATTTTGTCACCCTTTGTCAAGACACTCTTTGTGAGTGTGTTTCCTTTTGTGCAACCAAAGCATAATCTAGTACTGAAAGAGGTAAAATCCAAGAATTGCAATTTTTTTAAGAAGTCTTATTTTTTCTCAAAACATTGTAAAATTGCATTTTCATGTCCACTGTATGCGGATCCTTATAGTTTGCATGGTTCCTTATATATATAAGGCCTTGTGTGGTATGGATACTGTCCTACCTTGTATTGATGATATATTAGCTCATGTTATTCCAATTTCGAATGGGAAATCATGTGTTAGCATTCTTGCTCGTCTTGTGTTGGCTGCTACTGCTTATTTTATTTGGATGGAATGTAATTCAAGACTATTCAAGAAGAAGCGGATGTCTGTTGATCAGTTATTTCAGATTCTATGTGATACTATTCGCTTGAAGTTGATTTCTTTCAGTTTCAAGAAATTATCTACCAGGTCAAGTTTGTTGCTTGACAAATGGAGTGTGCCGAGCTCAAGATTTATTCCATGATAGGTGTGCCAGGTGAGTGTTGTACTCTTTTTTCCTTGTCCAAGGTTTTTCCCACTGGGTTTTCTTTGGTAAGGTTTTTTAAGGAGGCAGACTCATTTGGATTCATCCTGCTCCTATCATGGTGGTGTTGGATGCTGAAGAGTGAGCGCGGTTTCATGTTCACATCTTGGTTTTTATGTAGTTTACTGTTGTCTTCTCGATTCGGTTAGGGCTTTTGATGTTTCATAGTCTTTGTTAACAAGTTGCATGTAGCTTGAGGTTAATGTGGTATCCCAACCACATTCCTTTGTATTTAAACGCTTTTTTGGTTAATATATTTACCGGGGTAACCCATTACCAAAAAAATCCTTATATATAAGGAACCGCAGGTTGTTTTAAAGAACTTCGGCCAACAAGCCAAATGTGGCTCGCTTTTTGTATTTCTTCTTTGACTACAGTCTTTTTAAGATTCCTTGTTTACCAATTTTGCTAAATATTCCTTGAAAACTTTTCTTTTCATTTCAAATCTTTTCCTTGTCTATTTTATTTAAATTCTCTTCTTTTGGGAGTTCTTCTTCTCAGCCCTCACAATGTCTAACTCTCCTAATCTTAACCTCTACATCTCTTTGTCACAATCTTCTAAACCTAAAGCTTCTTCTTCTAAGCTTTCCAAGAAACCAAAAATCTCGGTTCGACCTATTTGGGTCAAGAAGAACAAGGATCATCATGATTCCTCTTCTTCCAAACCTTGCAAGACTTCTTTCTCTCCCATTGAGTATTGGAATGAGACTTTCTCAATCGATCCAATTACCGGAGAAAGAGAAGTTCTTCCACCACCACCTAAACCTTGCAACATACCTCATCTCAATGACCTATCTTCTTTCCCAAATATCACTAGGCATTGTGAAAACATTCCTTATCCATTATCTCCATATCCACCACCACCTTCTCATCTTGATTGTCCTTTATAGTTGTAGTTTTACACCCTTTTAGGAAAAAGAGCGTAATTAGGGTAAGTACGACGGTTTAGGAAAACCGTGCACAAATGACCCAAAGGTGAGTTTGTTCTCAAGGAGGCTTGCGTATTTTGTTAAAGACTTGATTAAATGTTTGTGATTAATATTATGAAGAAAAAAAAGAGAAAAGGATGACGGTTACGATTAAAATCAAACTAAGACGAAAGTCGTAAACGTAAAACCGTAAAACGTGACGAAATTTAAAAATTACCCTACAAATTTCTAGAAAATTGAAATAAATCCTAAAAAAATGCAATTGGATTTTACAAAAAATCAAAAATCACTCAAACTTTTTATTTAATTAAATAATAATTTTCTAATGCTAATTAAAGCCCAAAAAATCAATTTAGTTAACAAAAAGCCCAAAATGAGATTTTTTAATTTGTAAACCTCTAAAATAACTTAATTAAACTAAAAACTATTTTTGGAAAATTAAAAATTAATTAAAACTATTTAAAAATGATTAAAAACTATTACAATATTAATATAATCCTAAAAATTAAATAAATTGTAACACCCCCAAATTTATACAACTCAATACAACGGAAGACTCGTTGGTGTTACGGGATAGCACATTACGCACATCATAGACAACACATAAAAATCGCGTCATTTATTAATAAAGCATTTCCATTCATAAATATCAAATTTACATAGGTCCCAAGTCATTGTATTTCATACAAGTTTTACAAAGCATTTGAATGGAAATTATTGTTTAAGTGCGGGCCATGAATTCTTGTTGTCTTCCCGAGAATTACCTTCAAGTACCTGAGATAAAACACGTTAAAAGAAAAGGTCAGCGATAACGCC
Organism: Glebionis coronaria; assembly: GCA_025667525.1. Classification (NCBI taxonomy): domain Eukaryota; kingdom Viridiplantae; phylum Streptophyta; class Magnoliopsida; order Asterales; family Asteraceae; genus Glebionis; species Glebionis coronaria. The sequence goes on along the minus strand of CM046879.1, from coordinate 370,796,812 downwards.
GAGTGAATTCATAGAGTTTAATGAAAACCATTAATATATCATCGGTATATATTTATTACCGAAAATCATTTTGTACAAATCCTTGTAGTAGGCCATGAAATAGCCAAAGTCATTTTATACAAATCCTTCTCAAAAATCATAATATAGGCTTTCTCCTTCAAAATCATTATACGAACCATTGTCGTTAAAACATTATACAATACGTTTTATAACGTTGTATAAACTAAATAAAAATTGTTATATGAATATGGTTATGTAAAACAAACACGAACATAAAATCAATAATATGACCGCGTATTGCTAGTCAGGCAATATATCGTAATTCGGTGCTTATAGCAGTATTTCGTTAACTGGATTATTATAAGCCGCATGACATTGTTACCTTACTACAACAAACAACGGGTGTTGATCCCAATGTCAGATCTTAAACCTTAATAGCTTGTTTAAGGGTTGTGATAGAAAGAAAGAATTCAATCTAACACTAGAGAAACTTTGCAAAGCAAAGTAACTAAACAAGATGCGGAAGATAATGTTTTGCACAAGAACAATATGATTGAAATGTTGAACTTTAATATATCAATGATATACGAATACCCTAAAATGGTATTAGGGTTTACAAAACCTTAATGTATGACAATTAAAGACAATAGAGAAAGACACACATTGCATGCTAACCTATTGAGTCCTTTTATAGCCATAAGGACTCACGTACAAGATCACTACTAACAAACTTGGAAAGTATTAAGGAATAATAACTGAAACGCGTAAAAATCTATTCCAAGTTTATCTCTGACAGCAGGGCCTTTGACTTCAGCAGGGGAACCAATCCCCCTGCCTTTGTTATTTAAAAGGGGGAACTTACTCTAGCAGGGGTACGGATAATCAACTAGCAGGGGTAACAAGTAAGCATAGATTTATTCCCAACAATCCTCCCCTAAAGTTGTGCTTTACCCTAAAGACAAGTTTCTGAATAAATACTAGTTGATGAGGATGCTTACAAACTTTCTGGCCAAATCTGACTATGAATCATTCTTACCAGATCATAAGAAACAGGCGTTTTAGCATCTACAATCAAGTTAGCCTGTGCTAGTTTCTTCAAGGTATCCTGAGTGAAGGGATAATACCTATGATTGATCAAGTACACACTTACTCCTTCCATCACTACCTCATAGACCCCAGAATCGGTAAACAGCTTCCAATACAACAAATCTCCTTTATTCACTGCATCAAATATAGGATCAAATAACTCATGCTCATACATCCTATGCATGCACTCCCAGATTACCCAATCCTTCTCCACACCATCCATGGTATGAGGTTTTGCAGCAAAAGTCTTCTTCAAAATTTTCCACAGATCTTCTAAGTCCTCACTATCTAAGGTTTGAAACATGACATCTAGACTTAGAAATGTATGTGCTGTATTGTCAGCTCTTGTAAGCTTCCACCAAGTCCTCCCTTTGTGTTCATAAACAACATATTCTATGATAGAAAACTTCTTTCCAAGTTCACTAGGTGAGATATCATCATTTTCCTGCAGAATTAGCTGTTTATCAATTTCATCATTTGAAGGCCGTTGAGACTCCTTAGTAACTGTGCCAACCTTCTTCATTCTCTTGAGTCTTTTGGCTGCCCTTTGTATATTAAGTGCAGACTTCTCAATTTCTGGAAAACTTCCACCTGCTTGATGTAATGCCCCTGCTTGTGATGATGCACCTGCTTGGGATGATGCACCTACTTGTGTAGTTTCCAAAGTTGTTCCTTCAGCTTTTCTTTTCTTAGATTCCCTAGCTTTCTGCAGCATTTCCCTTTGTCTCCGGAGATACTCAGCTTCCTCAGGATAGTTCATAGTCATCCAATCCTCCACATCATACAATCTTAGGACTGGTCTGACTGCTCTTTTTATGGCTTCAAAACTCATATCTCTGAAGTCACCATCCTTCCACTTCTTATGTCTCTTAAGCAAAACTTAGTAGTGTTCAAGTTGCCCTTTCTCTAAAGTTAAATACTTCTCTCTCTGAATTTGATTTACCCTTCTTTCCAGATACTGAGTTTGATATTTGTAAACAAGGCAAGTCAACTCATACCTGTCTTCCAAAGGATCATTTATTAACTCCTTCTCCCATTGATCAAGAAATTCTCCAACATGAGGTACCCTGTCATCCAGTTCTCTGTGCATAATCTCAACCTGCTTGAGAATATCTTTGGGCCTCATCTTTTGCATTCTTAGATCCTGCATATCCATCTCCTCTTGTTGTAGCCTGAGAGATACTTGTGCATCATGTGCTTCTTGAGCCCTTTGCTGTTCAGGAGTTAGATGCTTGTATTTTCTCTTAGGCTGTTCAACCATGATTCCTTTTCCTTTGTCTTTTGGATCCACTGCTGGTGCTGGTTTAACTTTAGATGCAGGTTCTTTGATTGTAATCCCCTTCTGAGCTGGTTGCTTTCTGTTCTTTCTAACAAAAGTTTTAGTAATGTTCTTAGCACGGGAACGACTTACAGCAGTGGGATCAGCAACAGCAGGGGAAACCTTTGAAGCAAGGGCTTCTTCTTGATTGCCCATGGTGAGCAATGTTTGAGCAATTTCTTTGGTTGCACTCCCCTTGTCACTTCCCTTATCAGCACTTCCTTTCTCTACCCCTTTCTCAGTACTTGCTATCTTTCCATGGACACCACCAGGATATGAATAGTACTGAGTAGACTCTTCTGTATTTGGAAATTCCTCCCCTTTGGAAGCATCCTCATCTGTGGATATAATAAGTCTGGGCTTTCTCCTCCACTCAAGAGTAGCAAGTCTGGTTTCCAAGTTATTGATAACCAGACCTTGCTTTTTGACATTTTGTACCAGTTGTGCATTCTGCCTTTACAGACTCATACACATTTTCATCAATTCCAAATTAGTCAAAGGTTTCATGCTTCTCTCAATCCTAGAAGGGGATTTCTCCCCTTTTTGGATATCATGGAGTGAGGGAGAGGACTTACTGATGGTGTCACTGTCCTGCTCACCCCTTGAGGATGAGACAGTAGTGGCAGCCAAATCCTCAGTTTGCTCCAAACCCTTGGAGACTCTCCTCTCTGCTGCTTGTGAAGATTCACCAGGCAAGGGAGACCTGGCAAACCTGGATTTAGATCACCTTTCATGTTGTGGATCAGCAGGGGGTAAAGGACTGGCAGGGTGTAGGTTCTTGGCAGGGGAATCAGAAGATTGGTGTTTAGCTGTTTGATTCTTGGCTTCTTCCTGTCTGATTTGGTTCATTATAACTGAAGTGAGTGGAATGGACCTGCCAGAAAACTATGGTGATGGTGCAAGAAGTGTGATGAATAGTTTGGTGGTATGCTTGGTTGCTGAAAAATAGTTTTTGTGTTTAATTGGACCATGATCACTCATATTCAGCAGAAGTTCTATAAACCTTGGGTACATACAAAACTTTGAGTTGCTTGAAACATTCTTAACCATTCCTTTAAAAATCATTTGAGAAAAACAATACTTCCTCCCTGTTGCAAAGCAGATCAGGGCAGAAGCCATCTCACTACCAAATTCATTAAAAGCAGTGGTTTTTGGTGACAAACATTGCAAAACTGTATAAATCAAATAATTCCAATGAGGGGCAAACTGACGTTTAGCAAACTTACATCTTTGGTTTTTAGAAAGAGTGTACCCCAATTTAACAAGACCCGCAAAGATTTTAGCCTCAGATATGTTGGTTATCCCATCCTCATCATCAAGAAGAAGATTCTCCCTGATGGAGGCAAGTGTAATCACCTTGGGATGACCATCTATAGTGCTTTGAATTGTAACCTCTCCATTCACTGCTTTGGTCATGGATTTAGACCAGAACTGCTGAATGTGTGAGGTGTAAATTCTAGGGTTGATGAGAAGGGCCACTCTAAAGTACGAGGACTTTAGAAAGGCCACAACATCAGCAAACTCTACTGGTTCATCATGTAAGAAAGCGATTTGGTTATGATTAGCAGCAATTTTGAGAGGCATGATAAAGTTTGAAAATATTTTGAAGGTTTATAAAGGTGAGAGGTAGGTGGGATTAGGTCGAGAGAGTGAGATGGACCTGCTGGGGAAGGGAATTAAGTTTTTATAGGCGAATTGAAGAGCTATGATTGGACCAAAATTTTCAAATTGCAAAAATATCAAAGATAAATCTTGATAAAAAAGTAATTTATTTGAAATAATAAAGAAAATATTACCAATCAGCGAAGAAAGCGCCTTAAATATCTTTTAAAAACAATAAAATATTCCCTAACCAAAATTAATGCTAGCAGGCCCAACGGGTATGAACAGGGTAACGGTATTGTCGGTCAACGGTCAAACAGGGGAGTGTTATGAAAGCAGGGGAAGAAAAGATGAAAGCAGGGGAAACTTTCCTAGGGGTATTGGATTAGTCATGGAGAGATCAATGCTAACTAGCTCTGCTCTAATGCACATACTTGTATACACAAGATAGATACATACAAACTCAAGAGTCCTTTATTCAGCAAATGTCTCAGCACAAAAAGTCAACACATAAGTCACCCTGCACCAGGTCAGCCCAAGAAAACATGCATACCCTAGTCACCATCCCTACCTTTTCCCATACTTATGGTCAGTTAGTCTTAGAAATGTGTACCACACATCTGTACTTGAACAACAAGCTGTTTTAATAGAGAAGTGTAAGCACCCATTACAGTACCTCAAGGTTTCAGAGTTCGGACAAGCTTTGCAGCAAGTCCTCATCACCCTGAACCCTCACTCAACAATGGATATGATCTAAGATCATATATGAGTATCCTAAGGATACCCTGAGTCCTAAAGGTGTGACCTAACCTCCCTTGAAACATAGAGCATATACCTGATTCACCAATGAGAATAGTATACACCACATGAAACTCTGCATTGTTAGTCTAAAACCACATATACCCACTTTGTAAAAAGAACAAACCCAGCTTAAAGAGAAAAATTCTCTTAGCAGGGGAATGAACCCCCAGCAAGGGAATCTTTGTTAAAAAAAACAGTGGAATAAAAAATGATGGAAAAATGGACTAACAGCTATACAACAACAGCAGTAAAGCAACGCTGAATATACATGACAAAATAGACATCAGTTTTTAGGGAGTAACCATTCCGATACCTACAACCAGGTACTGTAACCTCCCTACTTCAAAAGCTTTTGTTAAAAGATCGGAAACATTAAGTTCTGTATCAATTTTCTCAGGGACAATCAGTCCTTTTTCAAAACAATCTATGATAAAGTGATGTCTAATTTCAATATGTTTAGTTTTGCTATGAAAAACAGGGTTCTTAATAATGCAAATGGTGCTGTTGTTGTCAATGAATATCTTTGTTTTAAGAAAGTTATACCCATAATCAAGCAGTTGATTTTGCACCCAAAGTACTTGACCACAGCATGCAGCAGCTGCTACATACTCAGCTTCAGTGGTGGATGTGGCCATAATTGTCTGCTTCTTACATTGCCAAGATATAAGTCTGCTTCCTAAAAATTGGCATCCCCCTGTTGTGGACTTCCTATCATTGTTGTCACCAGCATAGTCACTATCTGAATAAGCTATCAACTCAAATGGTGACTCCTTTGGATACCAAAGTCCTAAGGTGGGATGACTCTTTAGATACCTAAAAAATCTTTTTACAGCAAATAAGTGACACTCTGTTGGTGCCACCTGGTATCTTGCACATAAGCAGACTGCAAACATGATGTCAGGTCTTGAAGCTGTGAGATACATAAGAGACCCAATCATAGACATGTAGTTCCTGACATCAATAAGCTTTCCAGGACCATCTCTACCCCATGGATGATCCTTGTCCATTGGTGTGGACACCTTCTTTCCATCAGACATGCCAAACTTCTTTACAATCTCAGCCACATATTTGTCTTGTGAGATAAATATCTCATCTTTCCGCTGCTAAACTTGTAACCCCAAAAAGAAGTTTAGCTCTCCCATGGCACTCATTTGAAATTTATCATGCATCAGTTTGGCAAACTCTTTGCTGAGCATAGAGTTAGTGGATCCAAAGATGATGTCATCAACATAGACTTGTACTAGCAGAAGGTCACCCTTTTGTTTCTTGGTAAACAGGGTCTGATCAATCTTCCCCCTGCTGAATCCATTATCTAATAGATATTTAGAGAGAGTACCATACCAGGCCCTTGGAGCTTGGTGAAGTCCATACATAGCCTTTTTCACCTTGTATACTTTGTCTGGATGTTCTGGGTCTTCAAACCCTGGAGGTTGCATAACATAGACTTCTTCATCAATGGTTCCATATAGAAAGGAACTTGTCACATCCATTTGGAAAACAGTGAAATTCATAAATGAAGCATAAGCAAGGAATAATCTAATTGCTGCAATCCTGGCAACTGGAGCAAATACCTCTTCATAGTCAATTCCTTCTTCCTGTGTATACCCTTGTGCCACTAGTCTTGCTTTGTTCCTGACAACTATCCCCCTTTCATCCTTTTTGTTCCTGAGTACCCACTTTGTCCCAATAGGCCTTGCCCATTTAGGACAATCTACCAGAATCCAAACCTTTTGTATGTCAAACTGTAAGAGCTCCTCTTGCATGGCTTCAACCCAGCTTGGGTCATTTAAAGCCTAGAAAATCTTCTTTGGCTCTTCTTGTGACAAGAATGCAGTAAACAAACAACACTGCATGTTGTCATGATTGAACTTCATGGTGATGTTGGCTATGAAGCTGTGCTCCTTTGCTGTATACCTTGTATGTCTAGGGGCTTCAGGATCACCAATGATTTGAGAGATAGGATGATCCTTATTAATTCTATAGGTAGGCTGCATGATTACTTCTGTTTCATCTTCTTCCAAATCAGAATTGATGGGGTTGTTTTGATTAGGAAAGAAGTCCTCAAAAGAACTCCCAAAAGATACAGCATGACCTAGAGATGGGTGCTGATGAGTTGAATGTAGCTCTAAGTAACTTGGGTCTCCACTCTTGATGATTCTGCTTCCACTGCTGGATATAGTAGGACCATCAGATATGGGTGTAGATGATAAAGTGATTGGGGATTCTCTTTCTTCATCATTAGTTTCATTAGCAGCTGGATCCTTTGTGGAAGGGGAAGCAATTGGTCTAGCAGGGGAATCATGGATTCCACTGCCTTCAGCCATTCCGCTACTTTCAGGAGATGACATAGCAGGAGATGAAATTGGCTGTTCTTTTCGTAGAGAAGGATTATCTTCTTTATCATCATCTTCAATAGGAAATAGTGAGGGTACATTCATGTACCTCAGGGGTGACTTCTCTGCACCAGTTGGTTCTTGAGTACCTGAAATATTAGTGTTCTACAATGCAACAGGTACATAATTCATAGATTTTGAAAGTACTTCTATATCAAAGAATCAGTTAGGACCTATTTGAACATCTTCAGGTTTGTCTTCAAGAAAGTTCACATGAAGATTTTCTGTGATTTTGCTTGTCTTCTTGTTGAAGACCCTATATCCCTTGCTGTTTAATGAATAACCCACAAAGTATCCATCATCACCCTTTTCACTAAACTTGCCCAGGTTGTCAATAGTATTCAAGATGATCACATGACATCCAAAAGGTCTGAAAAAGTCAATTAAAGGAGGTCTTCCATTGAACAGCTGATTGGGGATCTTGTTGTGTGCCTTAACCACCAAGGCCCTGTTTTGTACATAACAAGCAGTGGATACAGCTTCAGCCCAAAAGATAATTGGAAGTTTTGAATCAGACAGCATAGTTCTTGCAGCTTCAATGAGTGTCCTATACCTTCTTTCTGCCACTCCATTCTGTTGACGTGTTCTTGCAATGCTGAATTCCCTCTTGATTCCTTTGTTTATGCAGAAAGAGTCGAGTTTCTGATTTCTGAACTCACCACCATTGTCTGATCTCATGGTGACTACCTTCATGCTTTTTGATAGTTCAGTCTGATTGATGAACCCAATGAGTACATCAGCTGTGTCACTCTTCTGAAATAGAAAGAATGTCCATGTGAACCTTGAAAAATCATCAGTAATCACTAGGCAGTACCATTTCTTCATTATGCTTGCCATAGAAGTAGGACCAAAGAGATCCATATGCAGTAGTTCCAATGGCTTGGTGGTGGACATACTTGTTTTTTATTTGCAAGATGCTCTGTGTTGCTTCCCTTTCAGACAGGCGGCACAAGTATGTTCATTGACAAAAGACTTGGAAGGAAGACCATGAACCAGATTATATTTCACTAGTTTGTTCATGTTCTTGAAATTCAGATGACCAAGTCTTCTATGCCATTTCTTACATTCATCTACTGAGGCTTTGGCAATGAAGCAGGTTTCATTATCTTGGAGAGAGATGTCCTTGAGGTCAACTGTGTACATGTTCTTTTGTCTTGGTGTTCTGAGTACAATAGGAGTGTCTGGTGGTAAGACAAACTCCTTTCCTAACACCAGGCATTCAGTGTCAGTAAACAAGACAAAATTCTTGTTGTCAGTCATCTGTGACACACTGAAGAGATTGTACTTGAGTTCTTTCACCAAGTAAACATTTTCAAAGGTCATCCCATTGGTGACAATAGTTCCTTTTCCTGTTATTGTTCCATGCCCATCTCCAAAAGAAACACCATCATTGTCATGCAGGGGCACAAAATTAGTCAGATAAGATTTTTTTCCAGTCATGCTTCTTGAGCATCCACTGTCCCAATATGCTGTATCATCCTTTGTCTTCTTTGTCACCTGCAAAAAGAAAAACAAATTAGTTTTTATTGGGGACCCAAGCCATTACAGACTTGGAACTACCTCGTGTATCAATGTAGGATAGCTTGTCAAAAACTAGAGATACACCATTAGATTGAGTACCCCTTTTAGGTACCCAAACCCAACGAGCTAAGGCTTTCACAGCTTTTCCCCATCTACCCATGCTCCTAGAAGGCAAAACTTAATTAGCAAGGGATACCCCAGTTTTAGCAGGGGGAATCCCTATGCTTAGCAGAGGGAACCCATTTTTTGTTTTGGCCTCTATTCATGTGTTGGTAAGGTCTAGGGCCAGATCTATATGCATTATGAGGTGTTGGGATGGTCACAGAGGTGCTTGGCTTGGTGTGAACATCATTCTCCTTTCTAAGTGCAGGAACAACATATTTATCAGTCACCCTGTTTCTCAAGGCAGGGGCAACATACTCGGCAGGGGAGAAGGATTTTACCCCTACATTTAGAAGAATGGTTTTAGGTTGCATATCCTTTAAAGGATTTGCAGCCACCACCTCCATTGGTGCCTTACACTTTTGATAAGTGTGCTCAAAACTGCCACATGTGAAGCAGGGCTTGGTGTTAATCATAAAGTCTTCTCCTAATTTATGAGACTTGGTCATTCCAATTTCTTTGATTACCTCTGACAGTCCTGTACATACCAGAATATTTAATAGTGGACTTAGGGGACTGTGATCTGGTTTTAGATTTGGGAGAGCTACTCTTAGAACTAGAATCACTACCAAAAATTCATTCTCTTGAAAATAGAACAGGGTTATCAATTTTCCATTGTTTTAAAGCAACCTGTTCCTTTTCAAAATCCCTAATAACACTAGTTTTAACTAGAGACTCTTCAGTATCAAGATTATTAGGTATGTAAGCACTCAATTCAAACTCAATGTCATCCTGTTTTTGAAAACAAAGGAGACCAGTCCAAGACAGATCTTTTCTAGGAAAAGGAGCATGGATGTTGGCAGGGGGTGGTGGTATGGTAGCATGCTCATTTTTAATCCCAAACCCTGTTTTTTCCTTAGGAGATTGACCAATTTCAACTGCTTCGGTTAAATCTTTTGAAGCTTTTCCAAATTTTTCAACAGTTTCCTCATCTATCTTATTGTTAGATTTAAAGATTTTAAGTTCAGCAGTCAACTCCTTAATAGATTGGTTATTCTCCTTGGCATCTCTTTCTAGAATCACAATGTGATCCCTATAATCACTTTCTCTTTGCTTAAACTCTCTTATGGTGGACTCTAACTGTTTTAAAGCACCTCTATAATTATCAAGATCATTATCACAATTGATATAGTCAGCTTTTACCTTTCTGATTTGATCATTCAAAGACTCAGTATTTTTCCTACAAGCTTTAGTACAATATGAATCGTCATATACCTCATTGTCAGAGCTGGAACTTGACATGGCCATTAGTGCAAACTCTTCTTCTTTTTCCTCAGCAACCAAAGCTTGATTTCTTTCCACATTCTCTATCATGGCACTCTAGTCCCATCCACCTGCTCCATCTATCCCCTGCATGGCTACCATGGCTTTAGCACCGGAATCATCATCTCTGGTTTCCTTCCTATAGCTGTTTCCAGTCTTAGGTCCTCTGCATTCCCTTGCGAAATGACCCTTCTTGCCACAGTTGTAGCATTCAACTTTTGTTTTATCAAACCTAGCCACATCAGAGGGATTGATTGAGATCTTCTTCCCATACTTCTTGTAGAACATATTGGCTCTCATGCTAAGTAGAGCCATATTCCACTTGATATCCATCTCTTCTAGCCCTTTCTTACTGATTTGACTTAGATCTTCATGCAACATAGTAGATCCTTGTGTCCCTTGAGATGCTATAAAAGCCCAAGCAGTATCAAGGCTGAATGTAGCTGGTCTTTCTTCATCATAAGATGATCCAGACCTGGTAGAAGGGGAATAAGCAGCAGGGACTACTTCAATTCCACTGTTTTTGGAGATTCCACTGCTTTGTGAAATGAATGCCATGTTAGCAGGGGAATCAGTTGATCCACTTGAGTTGGTGGGAATCGTTCCTTTTGACTTCATCTCATTGACAACAGGTTCAAAGACTTTTAAGTTATTGTATATGTCATCAATGTTCTTGTTGTCCAAGTCATCCTTATTCTGCCAAATTGCCTTATAGACAAACCATTCTTTCTGGAGGCTGTTAAGGAACCTGGTATTCACCTGCTCTCTTGACACCTCAATATCAAAGAATTCCAACTGGGCCACCATATCTTGAAGCCTATTGTAAATAGCTCCAATTGGTTCATCACCAATTGCTTTGAAAGAAGCAAAATCATCCAGCATTTGATTCTTCTTCTTCTTTGTGGCTTCATTTCCTCCAAAGGTTGTGCCTATGGCTTCCCATAGTTCCTTAGCTGTTTTGTATTTTCTGAATCTGAGTTGATGTCTATCAGGTAGAGCCAACAGCAATGAGCTGTGAGCCCTGACATCATGCCTTCTGGCCAGTATTTCCTTATCACAAAGAGCAGCAGATTTCTTCTTGTCCTTACCTTTGGAACTTTCACCTTTTTCTTCTTCCTTGCCCTCTTCAACTGCTAACATTTTGTTGAGTTGATCACCAAATTCTATGATCTCCCAGAGAACATAGTGTTCCATTTTCAGGTATTGTTGGATTCTGAATTCCCATAATTCAAAGTTTTCAGGATCCAACATAGGTAACTTGAGGTTATTGTGGTTGTTGCTGTTTGAGGAAGAGTCTGAAGACATGGTTGCTATGAGGGTTTTGTTCTTGATTTAGACAAAGTTTCTCAACAAGCTCTGATACCACTTGTTGATCCCAAAGTCAGATCTTAAACCTTAATAGCTTGTTTAAGGGTTGTGATATAAAGAAAGAATTCAATCTAACACTAGAGAAACTTTGCAAAGCAAAGTAACTAAACAAGATGCGGAATATAATGTTTAACACAAGAACAATATGATTGAAACGTTAAACTTTAATATATCAATGATATACGAATACCCTAAAATGGTATTAGGGTTTACAAAACCTTAAAGTATGACAATGAAAGACAATAGAGAAAGACACACATTGCATGCTAACCTAGTGAGTCCTTTTATAGCCATAAGGACTCACGTACAAGATCACTACTAACAAACTTGGAAAGTATTAAGGAATAATAACTTAAACGCGTAAAAATCTATTCCAAGTTTATCTCTGACAGCAGGGCCTTTGACTTCAGCAGGGGAACCAATCCCCCTGCCTTTGTTATTTAGCAGGGGGAACTTACTCTAGCAGGGGTACGGATAATCAACTAGCAGAGGTAACAAGTAAGCATAGATTTATTCCCAACAACGGGTAGCTAGCCCGAAACTCATTTTCCCATCTAAATTAGCGTGTCATCACAATAATCACGCTTGTGTAAATCTTCTCATACATAAATTCGCTTACCAATCAATGTGGCACGACGGGGATCAACCTTCAAGGCGCGAACTGGGGTGATCGTACCCAAATAGTACTATTATATGCATAAACGTCTACCAAATCCCGGTAGTTCACAATTCATGCTAATGGGACTTTTAGTGACATAACCTAACTTTAATAATCCATTTCGTTTCATCTATCAGGTCATTTATTCATTCATCGGGTCATACAATCATTCGGGTCCAAATCAATAAACAAGCAATTGGGACAAATGATGTCCTATTTTATCAAAACTAACATGTTATCTCCCTCGCGGGTTTATAAAACATTTCATAAAAAAATTTAAAAGAGTGCGAGGCTATGAACTCACGTTGATGTGGGAAGGCGGGTTATCGGCAATTCGGATGTACGATACGTGCTTCAATCACGGAAACCTAGACAATTAATACTCGTCTTAGACTCTTGTCCAATGACTTTATAAAAATAAAAATTATGTATACATATTATTATTTTATATATATGATGATGATCAAGTGGGTTTATATATTCTTATTTACTCATTTTAGTGTTTATGTATTGGTAACTTTTTACTAGTTTACTAGTTTTACCTATTTACATGTTTTAGGTCCAATAAGCCTATTATAAGTTCATTAACATGTATTAATCCATTTTATACTTGTATTATCAGTATTTATACTTTACATGTTGAGCCCAAATGAGTTAAGCCCAATAAGTAATTTTATAAGTGTTTAACTTATTTAGTTAAATTATTAGTCCAATTATGCTAACTTAGCTCGTTAATGTCCGTATGTCATATAGTTCGGGTTTTATCGGTTTTTACTTGTATTAGGTACTTATACATCAGTATATGACTTTTAAAAACTTTACATTAGACGGGTTTGATCGTCTAAATTTTAATTGGCGAAAAACGTTAATTTTTCGGTAATAGCCGAAAAAGTAGTAAAAATCATGTTTATAGTTTTTATAACTTATAAATCTTATTCAACTACCATTTTTATAAAGTGTCCATTTATTTAACCTTATACATATTTATATAAATGAAATTTATAAGTGAGTGGGTTTTTATTCACATTTTATACTATATTAGTTTGAGTGCTATTATAATACTATATACTTTAATTTCACAAATCAGATTTTTAGTTTCACTTTCACCATTTTTATCATATCTTGAGTTCTACAAAGAGATAGAAGCTCATTTTTGGACACCATAAACGAAATGATATGTTCTACAATTAACTTAGTTTTAGCTACTTCTCAATCCAAGTATGAGTATCCGTAACAGTCCTCACAAAACAGACTATTCAGATTGATACACTAATTTTGTTTTGATCATATATCACTCATTATAATGATTCCATTGCATGGACAACTCTCACATGTGTACAAGACCTAATAATTACTGTATATTGATTCCAATTTTCCATTTTATCAGTTTATCATTTGGTTAGTTACTGTTTTTATACAGCCAACTTATTAAGTAAGATTTTAACCTTTTTACATATGATTTTCCATCTTTTTAACCATGTTTATCAACACATGATCCCCACACAATATTTTTATCATCATTCATCATCATATACATATACATAAATATAGAAAATACAAGATTACATATTCAAAATAACGAAAAGGATAGGAAGAACAATCTCTATACCACTAAAGTGATGAAAAGATGGGATTGATGATGAACAAGGCTTGGTTTTGGGTAACCAATCTTATGAGATATCAACACCACTTCTAGGATCACCAAATATTTGTAGACTTCTCCAAAATCAGTCCTTGATCTCCATAAAAACTCCTTGCTAGTTGTTAAAATCACCTCCAATCAACGAGTCTTCAAAAGGTTTCCATCATATGTGTGAATAACACAAGATATTATGGTTAAATTTTGATCAAACGAGGTGTTTTGGGAGCATGATGGACGAAAGTGGTGTAGATAGAGAGAGAGTTTTATGTGTTGTTGCATGTAAAAATGAGTTAGATGGTTTAGGTGAAGTGGTTTTGTGTTGGTAGCTTGTTTATCAAAGCTCACAAGACAAGTGTAGCAACTTGTAACTACAAGTTGACACCTCATGGGTGTTGGTGGAGCTTATTTAGCCATCCCATGAGTGGGGTGAGGCAAGTGTAAACTTGTCTCATCCCACTAATTTATGGGTACTCCTCGATTCTAGTTTCCTCGATTTGCGTGCCCTCGGGTCATTTTATGAAAAATGTTTTAATAAATTATGAATCAACGACACAAAACGAATCTAATAAAAATTGTCTGATTAGAAACGGAGTTCAAAAACATAAATACGTAATCCTAAGGTTTCCGGTTTAGTCGTAAAGGACGTTAAATTATGACCGTAAGTCCAAATCTCTTCTCGTAAATTTGTGAGTTTATGAACCAACACAAATTTAAAATCCAAAATAATATTCACGAATAAATTTATTTTTTTGAAATGTCGGACTGTCACCAAAAACAGTGTATGTAAACGTAAGCACGAACGTAAGTCCTCCGGTTTAGACGTAGTCGATGCTACTTCAAGACGTAAACCCAAATTTCTTCCTATAATTGAGTGAGTTCATAATATACCATTAAAATAATTTTTTTAAAATAATACTTGAGAATAAAATATCAACCATAAATTGACGAATTGTCACAGCATTTACCCCTAAACAGGATCTTTGTCCTCAAAGATCGATTTATCTTACTACTCGCTTCTTATAGAGTTAAAGCCATGTAGGTATTTCCTCCACATTCGGTCTTTTCTCACAAGTGTAATTCATTACAATACGCGAGTTTCATCAAACATAACTACAGGATATGATCAGGCTTAATGTTGACTTACTTTCTCTATCCATGATGTTCACGGGTTTTTGATGAATGCAACTTTTCGCCGATCTAAACTTCATCAAGAAGTAATCAAATTTTCACTTGTTAGACATTTTATAAAGTTCAATATACGAAACATAATTCAAGCAACCCTTGAATTCCTAGGGTAGATCCAGCTTATATGCCTTTCAAACCAATCTTTTACATCATCTCAATGGTCCCATACAACGGGAACTTATATCTCACGATCTTTCAGATCATCAATTCATTTTTCTATGGTTAAAAGTTTTGGCATAACTTCGCTACCCATCTGGCACTTCAAGATCTACATTTCATATTCACATAACCTCCTGCCCACTACCGGCAGTCAATAATCAGATCCTAGTTTCAACAATCATTTCAGGTCTCGCGGGTCGAGTATTTTGTAAGGTTAGGTTCGCCATCATAGGAAACCTCAAACCTAAAAGACATGTCCAACTCACAATGGGTGTATGTCGGGTGTCTTTATCCCAACTCCTGCTTACAGATGCTCTAATGTATATCCTCACAAGATTCGATCTTGATCCTAATACGATAATTATCAATGATAATATCTCCAAAGGAAACGATTATACGGTCATTACCAAAGGTCAATTATTCAAACATAAAACAAGACTTCTAGTGTTTTGTATCGTTACTTTACCTCGTCCCTTCGATTGGGGTGGTACACAGTACTCTCATCAAGATTCTTTCTCAATGACTTCAGAGCAAATCTCTAGAAATTCGATGCGAAGCGAGGATCTTGATAGAGATGATCGATACATGCACACCATGTTTACATAACTCCTTTAAATACAAAAGAGTCAATTTCTTCATCAATAATCTATCATTAACAGGAATGATATTAGCAGATTTGGTTAATCTGTCGACGATTACCCAAATCGAATCAAATTCAGATGATGACCTTTGCAATAGTTAGATGTTTACTAATGTATGAGGTGATGTCTGCCTTCATAATTTGCCATCAGTACAACTTCTTCAGATAAAGATACATTTAGTCAGAAATGTCATGAATAGAATACTTATACTTACGATCTTCCAACATGACTAAATCTCAAAATCCTCTATATTCAGGCAACCACAAGCAGCCTTTAAAACATTTAACGCCATTGGCTTCTCAATTCTAATGGTTCACATTAGCCGCGAACCCCTTTTTTATTATCTATATTAGCCTTTTTACACGCATCAACTATTTTTAAATTGTTCTGGCAAATTACTTCGTACCGTCATTACTAAGAAACACATCCTAATTGATTCTTTATCCTTTCTATATAATGTGTCAGTATTTACATTAATCTTTCCTGATAAAATAATTATCATGTCCACAATTTACTCAGAAATTCTTTCTTCATATTTTCTAAGTCTTAGTTCTATCTCAACTATTATTTTATCAGTTTTGCTCAATCCGACGTTTAAAGCGTCGATAATTACTACAAGTAATTAAATAATATATATTTAATTTTTATGAAACGTACACACAAAAAGTTTTTAAATTTTCTCAGTTTGTCCAATTATATAAAAATGTTCAAAATAAATTTGAATTTAATTAACACAATTTTTGTTGATTTATCAGAAATAATTAGTAAGATCCGTAAATGTTCGAAAAACCTTCGTTTATTCTTTGGTAAAAAATTTCTTAGTTGAAAATAAAAAAGTGTCGTTTAAAATTTCAAGTCATGGTTTAAATGGTTTCCTTAATCCCTCTTAGGTTGTCTTGAGGTATACACGAACATTTACCCCTAAAAAGGAGTTTAGTTAAATGTTTTGGGTATAAGGGAATAATCCCTCAAAAGTTCTTTTGATAAAATATTTGTCAAAACACATTTGCACTTTCTTTTGGGTAAAACCCAAAGTCTTAAATGGCTCTAATTTTTGAAGAGTCAATATATTCCATTTTCTATTAATCACACGGTCAAATAATGTAAAGAATTAAGTCTTTCATAACATGTTAAATATTCAAGGTACAAGTTTTCACTGCCCAGCCAATTCAGGGCAATCTATAAATAATTATTAACTTCTTCTTATTCTTATATACAAACAAATGGTCCTTAATGATCTCAAGCATGAATTTATCAATTTACAGCCTACACACGTGATTCACCAAATTTATGAATGCTACATGTGTATTAGTCAATCCAAACGACATAACATGAAACTCATAATCTTCATTACGAGTTCTGAATGTAGTGATTGGAATAGATAATCTTCTTCGCGGACGCGGAGTTGATAATAACCATGCCGTGGATCAAATTTTTGAATATACTCTAGAACCTTGTAAATGGTTGAACAATCTATCATCTTGGGTAGTGGATATAGATTTTTAATCGTCAATTTACCTAGTTCACGGTCATTCAACAAATATAAGGAATAATAACACCATAGCTCTTCATGATGACGAGCTTGGTAGAATAAAAGCTTTCTCCGACAACTCTCTCAGTTGTACGGTAATTCCTTTAATTCAGATGGCGCTGACGTACAGTACACAAGCCACAGGTGCAGCACTGGGAATGTAATCAATACCAATTTCAACTTGCCTTAATGGAGAAAGTCTAGGTAATTCACCAGCAAATACCTCCTAAAGTTTCAGACAACAGAAACATCTTTTAATAAATTCATATTAGGTTCTTTCTAGATTATAGTATCTATGATCAGTTTTATAACCATTCATGGTATAACTTCAAGTCTAAATGCAGGATATGGTCATCCATCAAGAATTATTTAGATCACTTTTGATCATCAACATCTTATCATTTAGGGGAATTCTACTCGAGTTCCCATCAATGAAGACAATGTCGGCATGTCATAATCAATCAATTCATTCTACTGGCACTATTAACTTTTCAGTTTTATTGCCGTCGATAAGATGTGAACTTCTCAAAAGACTAATAATAACTCATAATCCTTCACAAATTCAAGGATATCAGGAGACATAACTAACCTTAAAAGAGTAAGGTCAACGCATGATCTAGGCGAGAGAATTTCAATTCAGATACAGACGAAAACATTTAACGGATATGAATATATCCCATGTTTTCATAATTTGAGTACGCATTCGAAAGCTACTCGGATCGTTACCCAGGTCATTCAAAAGAAATGATAAGAACGTCGATACATCCAGTCGGGTATCAACACTCGGTAATCAGATACTTTTCCTAAGAATCTCACTACGAGAGAATTGGACAAGAAAGAATTGTCAATTTTCATATAAGACAATTTCCACAAATGATTAAATTCGACTCAGAAGAATAGATGCTATAGGCACATATGTAGGTGTCCCTAACACTATGTCCCTATTTTTCACTTCTTACATATCTCATAAAATTTATTCTTTCACAATCTTCAAAGAAAATTTAGTGTTTAGTAATAATTTCATGGTGACTACTAATCAGTCTTGCATGGTCCCTTCCAAATTGTATGTAGGCGCGTAACTATATACAATTTCAAGATTAACGATGCAATACTCAGTTCGTCAAAATTTTCTCATCATGTTTATAATAAAACATTTTCATGCTTAATTCTTAAAGAAGAATCAAAAATAAATTTTCAAAGATTTTCTTTGTTATGAAAACAATTAAGTTTTTCAAGGTGTTTTATAAACAACTTCATTTCGATAACGATTATTTATAAGTCTCACTTTAAATAATCATATGGTGATGAAAACCCAATTTTTCTCAAGGAATACTGTTTTAACTTATAAAAACAATTAGTGATCTGCAAAAGAGTGATGAAAAGTTGTTCACCAAGAACTAACTACAATATAATAGGAAATGAGCTTAGCCAAATAATCATGAGGTTCATGATCTCGATGGCACTCAAAACGAATAATCTACAACGTAACTCAAATCAAGATGAGTACTTGTTCAATGGTTGCATCACTAATGCGAACATTAGGATGAAGCAATAAAGGATAGATAACATTGATACATGTATAATTTAGTAATCAATGGTAGTGTTTTCATTAATCACAAACAAGTCGAATTGCACCGTAACACATTACGTGTCACTATGTCATACAATTCCAAGAACTCATCCTACCAACTGATTTCTCAGTTAAGTTAGGGATTTTTAAAAGATACCACAATGAATACTAATCTACAAGAGTCATTAGGCGTTCCACATGTCCCGAAAGATCCATCGGTCCCAATTTAGAAGAAGATTTCTTCAATTTATTTATTGGACATTGGGCATCCTCGTCAGTGGACAATGACCTATGAACAACCCTTAACACGAATCAAAAATCAATTAAAACCTTATAATTCAATCACAGAACTTAACGACTTCCTCTTAACAATTTCTTATTCCATACAAGTTAAATTTTACTCTATTCAAGTTTCAATCAACTTATACTCAATGCGATATCCTACCTCATTCTCCAATATTTTCAACCTTATTCTTAGACCTTAATAGGGCAATAAAGGCTCGATATGAACAACACTTAATTTCCAATCCTATAGCTCTTTCCAACAATAATTATCAAATGAGTCACTAGTATGAAATGACTCACACATTCAATTAGACTTCTCGGAAAGGTACTATTGGCATGAGCCTTTTGGGTAATGGTTCCAATGACAGCCTCAAGTGCAACATTCACCCTTTCGATTTCAATTTAAGAATTGGGTGACAACGAATCAGATGACACCTTTCCAGGTGGTGACGTTTTGTCAAACTCCACTCTATAAGGAAAGATCGTCATGACATCGACATCAGATTTCATCTCGCCAATTCTCTTTTTTTTAATATCATAATCAACTAATATCAACATTTCTACGAATATCAACCATTTGTTGGGATCATAAATATCCACAACTTGGTTTAGATCTAGGATAGCTAGACTTTCTACGGGAATAGCTTCGATTAATTTACTAGGGGATTTAGGGTTCCTTGTGACAATCTACGTCGTATAAATACCTCGTATAAATATCAAAATAATCATCAAACAATCATGTAATAAAATTACATTATATATATATAATCCAAGTGATATATATATATATATATATATATATATATATTAAAATAACGCTTCTCAGTTTGGCCTTGTCGGTAACTCGGGAATTCTTCGGCGCCGTTATAGTCAAAAGATTTTTAGACATTTTGAGAAAAATGTTTATAGTTAAAAGATTTTGAAATGTTTTATTCAAAACCTTGGTTTTAAAAATCTTTCGTTCTCTATAACGAGAGCTCTGGTACCAAACTGTAACACCCCCAAATTTATACAACTCAATACAGCGGAAGACTCGTTGGTGTTACGGGATAGCACATTACTCACATCATAGACAACGCTTAAAAATCACGTCGTTTATTAATAAAGCATTTCCATTCATAAATATCAAATTTACATAGGTCCCAAGTCATTGTATTTCATACAAGTTTTACCAAGCATTTGAATGGAAATTATTGTTTAAGTGCGGGCCATGAATTCTTGTTGTCTTCCCGAGAATTAC
Source organism: Glebionis coronaria (assembly GCA_025667525.1). Lineage (NCBI taxonomy): Eukaryota > Viridiplantae > Streptophyta > Magnoliopsida > Asterales > Asteraceae > Glebionis > Glebionis coronaria. The sequence goes on along the minus strand of CM046879.1, from coordinate 370,776,387 downwards.
CTTCAAGTACCTGAGATAAAACACGTTAAAAGAAAAGGTCAGCGCTAACGCCGAGTGAATTCATAGAGTTTAATGAAAACCATTAATATATCATCCGTATATATTTATTACCGAAAATCATTTTGTACAAATCCTTGTAGTAGGCCATGAAATAGCCAAAGTCATTTTATACAAATCCTTCTCAAAAATCATAATATAGGCTTTCGCCTTCAAAATCATTATACGAACCATTGTCGTTAAAACATCATACAATTTCGTTTTATAACGTTGTATAAAGCTAAATAAAAATCGTTATATGAATATGGTTATGTAAAACCAAAGCACGAACATAAAATCAATAATAAGACCCTGTATTGCTAGTCAGGCAATATATCGTAATTCGGTGCTTATAGCAGAATTTTCTTAATTGGATTATTATAAGCCGCATGACATTGTCACCTTACTACAACAAACAACGGGTAGCTAGCCCGAAACTCATTTGCCCATCTAAATTAGCGTGTCGTCACAATAATCACGCTTGTGTAAATCTTCTCATACATAAATTCGCTTACCAATCAATGTGGCACGACGGGGATCAACCGTCAAGGCGCGAACTGGGGTGATCGTCCCCAAATAGTACTATTATATGCATAAGCGTCTACCAAATCCTGGTAGTTCACAATTCATGCTAATGGGACTTTTAGTGACATAACCTAACTTTAATAATCCATTTCGTTTCATCTATCGGGTCATTTATTCATTCATCGGGTCATACAATCATTCGGGTCCAAATCAATAAACAAGCAATCGGGACAAATGATGTCCTATTTTATCAAAACTAACATGTTATCTACCTCGCGGGCTTATAAAACATTTCATAAAAACATTTAAAAGAGTGCGAGGCTATGAACTCACGTTGATGTGGGAAATCGGGTTATCGACAATTCGGATGTACGGTACGTGCTTCAATCACGGAAACCTAGACAATTAATACTCGTCTTAGACTCTTGTCCAATGACTTTATAAAAATAACAATTATGTATACATATGATGATTTTATATATATGATGATGATCAAGTGGGTTTATATATTCTTATTTACTCATTTTAGTGTTTATGTATTGGTAACTTTTTACTAGTTTACTAGTTTTACCTATTTACATGTTTTAGGTCCAATAAGCCTATTATAAGTTCATTAACATGTATTAATCCATTTTATACTTGTATTATCAGTATTTATACTTTACATGTTGAGCCCAAATGAGTTAAGCCCAATAAGTAATTTTATAAGTGTTTAACTTATTTAGTTAAATTATTAGTCCAATTATGCTAACTTAGCTCGTTAATGTCCGTATGTCATATAGTTCGGGTTTTATCGGTTTTTACTTGTATTAGGTACTTATACATCAGTATATGACTTTTAAAAACTTTACATTAGACGGGTTTGATCGTCTAAGTTTTAATTGGCGAAAACGTTAATTTTTCGGTAATAGCCGAAAAAGTCGTAAAAATCATGTTTATAGTTTTTATAACTTATAAATCTTATTCAACTACCATTTTTATAAAGTGTCCATTTATTTAACCTTATACATATTTATATAAATGAAATTTATAAGTTAGTGGGTTTTAATTCACATTTTATACTATATTAGTTTGAGTGCTATTATAATACTATATACTTTAATTTCACAATCTGATTTTTAGTTTCACTTTCACCATTTTTATCATATATTGAGTTCTACAAGGAGATAGAAGCTCATTTTTGGACACCATAAACGAAATGATATGTGCTAAAATTAACTTAGTTTTAGCTACTGCTCAATCAAAGTCTAAGTATCCCTAACAGTCCTCACAAAACTAACTATTCAAATTGATACACTATTTTTGTTTTGATCATATCTCACTCATTATAATGATTCCATTGCATGACCAACTCTCACATGTGTAAAAGACCTAATACATACTGTATGTTGATTCCACTTTGCCATTTTATCAGTTTATCATTTTGTTAGTTACTGTTTTTATACAACCAACTTATTAAGCAAGATGTTAACCTTTTTACATATGGTTTTCCATCTTTTTAACCATGTTTATCAACACATGATCCCCACACAATATTTTTATCATCATTCATCATCATATACATATACATAAATATAGAAAATACAAGATTACATATTCAAAATAACAAAAAGGATAGGAAGAACAATCTCTATACCACCAAAGTGATGAAAAGATGGTATTGATGATGAACAAGGCTTTGTTTTGGGTAACCAATCTTATGAGATATCAACACCACTTCTAGGATCACCAAATATTTGTAGACTTCTCCAAAAATCAGTCATTGATCTCCATAGAAACTCCTTGCTAGTTTTTAAAATCACCTCCAATCAACAAGCCTTCAAAAGGTTTCCATCATATGTGTGAATAACACAAGATATTATGGTTAAATTTTGATCAAACGGGGTGTTTTGGGAGCATGATGGACGAAAATGGTGTAGAGAGAGAGAGTTTTATGTGTTGTTGCATGTAAAAATGAGTTAGATGGTTTATGTGAAGTGGTTTTGTGTTGGTAGCTTGTTTATCAAAGCTTACAAGACAAGTGTAGCAACTTGTAACTACAAGTTGACACCTCATGGGTGTTGGTGGAGCTTATTTAGCCATCCCATGAGTGGGGTGAGGCAAGTGTAAACTTGTCTCATCCCACTAATTTACGGGTACTCCTCGATTCTAGTTTCCTTGATTTGCGTGCCCTCGGGTCATTTTATGAAAAACTTTTTAATAAATTATGAATCAACGACACAAAACGAATCTAATAAAAATTGTCTCATCAGAAACGGAGTTCAAAAACATAAATACGTAATCCTAAGGTTTCCGGTTTAGTCGTAAAGGACGTTAAATTATGAACGTAAGTCCAAATCTCTTCTCGTAAATTTGTGAGTTTATGAACCAACACAAATTTAAATTCCAAAATAATATTCACGAATAAATTTATTTTTTTGAAATGTCGGACTGTCACCAAAAACAGTGTATGTAAACATAAGCACGTAACGTAGAATCCTCCGGTTTAGACGTAGTCGATGCTACTTCAAGACGTAAACCCAAATTTCTTCCCATAATTGAGTGAGTTCATAATATAACATTAAAATAATTTTTTTTAAATAATACTTGAGAATAAAATATCAACCATAAATTGACGGATTGTCACATAAATGACAAGAAAATTAATCTAAAAGTTTTAAAAATCCTAACTTAATGTTTTTAACCCTTATTAAAATGAAAAAGTTACAAAAATCCTAAAAACAATTTTTAATAATAAAATATTAATAAAAATTCAAAATTTATAAAAAAATTCTAAAAACTTGCAAACTAGTTTAATTTAACTTAAATAAACATAAAATGAAAGTGAAATGACGAAATTACCTCTAATGGGCCTCGAAATGGGCCAAAAGTCCAAACAGATTACCTAATGGGCTTATTTAAGGCCCAATAAGAAAATGTTGTCAAAATAAGCTCAAAACTTCCAGTCTAGCTTAAAATTGATTTTAAACACAAAACTCTAAAGGCTCAAAAGCTGAATAAGTGTTTATCACAACTTAAATGAAAACAACTTATTCGTAATGGGCTTTTTGGCCCATTAATCCATAAGCTAATGCCATAACCTGAAATTTGACACACATCCTTCTAATGAGATAATAAAGCTGTTTGTAAAAAGAAATTTTGAATACGCCCAAGAAATAAGCCTGAAATAAGCAAAAGCTCTCTACACAAAACGACAAAATAGTCGTTTTCGAGTTCTAGACCACTTTAAAGGCTGATTCAAGTTTCAAAATCTTTTAAATCACTTAACTAAGCTTAATAATAAAAAAAGATTTCAAATAACCGCACTAAAAAAGCTTGAATAAGCAGTAAGCTATTTTGAAAAAGAAAAGTCAATTCGTTTTCTAGTCAAACCTAAAAGTCAAAGGCTCAAATGATCCAGAATAGTCAAATGGGTCAAATAAGGAAGATTGATTACCAAAACAAAGTTGTTGCACAATAAAATAAGCTATTATAGCTTATTAATAAGCTGTTCACAAATTAACACTGGCAATGGCTAGAAACAATGGGAAAGGGTTCCCACTGCTTGACTTTCTTGACCTGTCGTTTTTAGTGGACTTTTGTTGGAATTAATGGACAAACAACGCACCCTTATAACCAGTGGGTTATAAGGAGTCAATAACAAGAACCAAACCACAAAACACCCAGCCAATATGTACAATTAATTCAAACAGTCACCAGATAAGTCACAGACATGGAAAATAAGCAGATTTGATGTAATAAGTAGATGAAGCAAGATTAAGCCAACCAAATTGAACCAAAAGCATACACAAGCTATAATAATCTTAAATAAGCATAAATAAACTTGTTTCATGCACTGAATCAAATATTAGACCTAGATTAAAGCTTATGTTACTTACTGATGAACTCAAATGAACACAAAGACCTTACTTGCTGATATACTTGACCATAAATCCAATTTCAAACCCCCAAATCTTCAAATCAGGTTACAAAAACTTGGTTTTAGCAATTGTTATCCCTAAATAAGCATACACTCTAGGTGTTCCCAAATTTTTATATCAAAACAGGCAAAAATAAGCAAGATATGACACTGATTAAGATTTGATGTTTAGAAGCACAAGACTTGCAGATAAAGCACACAAACACCTCAATAACAGATAAATAACACAAACAAACCCTAACACCTACTCAAACTTACATAGACTTTAAACAAGCAGTAATCCCAAACACCCCTTAAGCTTTTTAAGTCCAATTTTAACAAAGGAATTGTGTTTAACGGGTTTACCCAAGCCTAAACAAGAATCAATACAACATCACTATGCACTTAGAACACATTTGCATGCATAAATACACACCAAACAACAGCAGATCCACAAAATCACTTAGAACCAATTTTCAACAGATTTTTGTGAAAGAAAACTCAAACCTCATGAATGTACATCCACACTCACGTTTGTTTGAGCTTATGTGGTAGCTTAACAACCACAAGCTTCCAGTAAGCTGCTAAGAACAACAAGATTAGAAACAAACAGATTATATGAAAAATAATGAAAATGAACAAGATTTGATCCAAGCTTGTTCCCCACTCCTTGAATCCTCCCAAACCACAAGCTCACTACACCTTGATAAGTATCTTATCAGGGTGTTATGCTCACTTATGATCCAAAAGTTCAAGTGTTTAAACTAAGACTTAGGAAAAAAATCAGATTTTTGGAAAATTTTTGAAACACTTGCATAAAACTTAAAACCAATCTTTGAAACTTTAAAAACACAAAGTTAGATTAACAATAACAACATAATAAGAGTGGCACTTGGAATTTGTCAACAATTTCAAACTCTATTTCATTCTCTTGAACATAGTATTTAAAGAAAAGTGACCAATTGAAAAACCAAGAGCAAGAGACAATGTATGAGTCCTAATGCCTTACATAGGCTACAATGGTTCTAGAAAGCTGAAAATAAAACATGAAACCCTAGTTATGAACTTCCAAATTTTCCCTTGAAATTTGAAATATGCTTGGACGAATTTCTACTTGGAGCTGCTACATGTGACATATGTTTGTTGTTTTGTGATCTAATGCGTCCAAACAAGCTTAGAATGTAAGCTGAAGTGTGGTTCGTTGATTTCACTACAAGCTTTTGTCTGCTTCTCATCTTTGTAGCAGGGGACTATACATGTGACATTTGTGGTGATGTGGCAAGGGTTTTGTGAGTTGGGTTTTGGTCATTAGACCCTTAATCATAAAACTGGAGGTGATTAGGGTTTAATTCCACATAGTTTAGAAAAACCCAAATTTGTTCTTGAGGGAATAGTAGCTGGTTTGATCTTTGGTTAGGTTTAAATATGTGTTTAGCGCGTGTTTAAACTAATTAAATAAATTAGTTTAGAAAAGGTGGTGAGTGGATGTGTGATGTGGAGGTTTGGTGAGTTGTGATTGGTTAAGGAGGGTGAGTGGGACACGTGTGGGAGTGGTCTAGGTAAGTATGGTTGTCTGCCAAGTTTAATCCCCCTTCTTTCTTCTTTGTTTCACTTGTGTTTTAAATACCCAAAAAACAGATTTCCCTTTATAATGAAGTTTTAAACTTCATACTTTGGCCACCAAAACTTTTGCAAAGGTATTTCAAGGACTTGTTTTGTAATATCTTGATATTTGAATGGCTGATTTTGGCATTTCTTCAATCTTCACGGTCTTCACTTGTTTCTTTGTCTTCATGGAGGATTAAAAGTGTAACACCCTCAAATATTTATAATTTAATTCAGCGGAAGAGTCGTTGGTGTTACGGGATAACACATTACTCAAATCATAGACAACGCTTAAAAATTGTGTCGTTTAATAATAAAGCATTTTCCATTCATAAATATCAAATTACATAGGTCCTCAGGTCAATACATGTCTTCCAAATATACAAAAAATTTGAATGGAAATTTTTATTTAAATGCGGGCCTTAAATTCTTGTCGTCTTTCCAAGAATTACCTTCAAGTACCTGAGATAAAACATGTTAAAAGTTAGCGAAACGCCGAGTGAATTCATAGAGTTTAATAAAAACAATTAATATATCACGGGTATATAATTATTACCGAAAATCATTTTGTACAAATCTTTTTCGTAGGCCATAAAATAGACCAAATACATTTTATACGAATCTTTCTCGTAAATCATAATATAGGCTTTTGCCTTCAAAACCATTATACGAACCATTTTCGCAAAAACATCATACAATACGTTTTATAACGTTGTATAGAGTCAAATAAAAACCGTAATATGAAAATGGTTATGTAGAACCAAAACACGAACATAATATCAGTAATAAGACCCCGTATTGCTAGCCAAAAAATATATTATAATTCAATGCGTATATCAGTATTTTCGTTTTTTGATTATTATAAGCCGCATGACATTGTTACTTTTCTATAACATATATTGGGTAGCAAACCCGTAATTCCTTTTGTGACAACCCAAACCCGAGGTCATTTAGTTAATATTATATAATATTATTTTACGAATGATTTTGAAATTTTTGATGAAGTTGAATGAAGTGACGATTGATGGTTTTACTTAAAACCGACGTTGGAGGTCTTATTTCTATCTTTCTACTAATAGCGAGGATTATTAGTGACCACGATATCGACGGATGCCCGAGATTTTATGTTTTATCATTTGTTGTCTCGATGTTTATATTTTTGACGTTTTTATTTTAAGTTCGTATTAAGTCGAACCGGGATCATACTATTATCATATTTTGAGTGCGTTTTAACTTTTGAAAAGTAGTTTTACGAAACCCGAGCCTCGTAAATATTTTCAAAATTTGACAGTTTACATTTTCAACCTTGTAAACCATTTAATTGCATTTTGGACCAAAACTATCACAAAATGGCAAAATCTACCCCTCCACACCACTATATAAGATTTTTCCACTAACATTTTAAATATAAAAATTCATTTTTATAAAAACACAATCTCTCTCTCCTTGTTCTTTGTTTGCCGTCCACCACCACAACACAAAACACCATGGTTTTGATTTTTCACTATTGAATCGTCAAAATCTAATCATAATCCCATCTTTCAAATTCAAAGAGGGACATTTTGGTAAAAGATTTACCCACATGCATTAGCTTTTCAAAAAGTTTATTTTTCTTGACGAACTAATAGTGTTTGATCCATTTTTATGATGGTATATATGTGTTATTTTTATTATATTCAAGAATTGTTGGTTGCATGTTCATTATTTTGGAGTGGGTAATTTTTAAATGATCATCCAAGGGTGTTATGAGTTAATTAAGTTGTTTGTGATGATATTAGGAAGATTTTAGGCATATGGGATTGATTAAAATTGGTTGAAAAATTGATTTAGTATGGCTTTTAAAAAGGTATTTTAGGGCAGTAGGTTCAAGGCCAATTTTGGCTACCTTTCAGTTTGAAAATGAACAAACTAATAAGATGATGTTGTAGAGAGTTCTTTTAGCTTCGATTTAATATAAGATAGAGCTTCTATCTCAAAATATGCGCGAAGTTATGATGTTTTTATTGATCGTGTACCGGGAGACGAGTATCGACACAATCCGAAGTTGTTGTCGATATTTGGATCGAATCTCGGGGACTATAAAATGAGTTGTGAAAATGTTCAAGGACTGATGTTTGGTTCTAAACATAGGGTTGTGAGTCTATTTTCAAAACCAAGTGTCGGATTTGTAAACGAGATTGTTTAGAATGGTCAAAATGGTTGTATGAGTCGGTGACGTAAAACTGTCCAGTTTTTGTAGTTCAAAGATGTGTCTGGAGGGAACTTTAAAAGTAAAATCTTTTGATGGGATTTTAACAGGTCTTTCTATATATAGTAAGGGAGGTCTCTGATTAGTATCATAAATATTTGATGTGTTTAAGTGGGGTAAACGAGCTCGTACATTTGGTGTGTACCGGCAGATTTTTATCGAAAGGATTGACTAATAAAGTAAACATATACAATGAAGTAATAGGTCACTTGTATTGTTTTCTTTTTGGGTTGGTTGTGATTTTATTATTTTGATTTTGATGTTACTAAGTATGTATTTTATTCGAGTTATTATTAATGAACGCACCTTATTTGATAGGTTGCGGTTTTTGTGTTTATCAGGCATCAACTATCGTCGAAGGTCGTCTTGCTACTGCTATTACTCCAGGTGAGTCTATAGCCTTGCTTTCTACTTGTTTTAATGATTTTAAAACCCGCGAGGTGGACACATGCTATTTGAAGTAAAATGAACACATGTCATGAGTAATTATTGGACCCGAATGTTGCCTTTGCTGCCTTTGTTGATTTAAATTGTATATGTACCTATGTTGCAAAAGTCCCTAAATTCAGGAGCCGTTAACTATCTTATGACTTGATGTTGTCAGTTGGGAATAGTCGCTTATTCTAATAATAGTACTATCGGGCTGACGACCCTATTTGAGACCAGGGCTTTACGCTGAGTAACCCGCTGGGAAGGATAATTTTACGAGAATGAGAATGTGGTATACTTGCAACTGATACCCTCGTAGGGGCACTGGAATTCATCTAGTCATACCGGCTTTAGGCGTGGGTGACTAAGTTAAGGGGTCGGTGTCATGAGCTTGATATGAGCATAAACTCATATCAATTTATCAACAAATCACCCTAAAACACAAAAAAAATACCTAAACTTTGTGCTATAAAGCGGAATTATGTTGTATGTTTTATGTTTGTGCTCAAATAGGTAAGAAGGTTACATTTTCAAGCAAACAAAGGAATATCAAGCTTTATTTGATGAAAAGACAAAGAAGGATCAAAAGTGACAAGACTTTGAAGACAAAGGACCTATCTTGACAATCTGCCAAAGATGAAGGACCAAAAGTGTAAATATGACAAAGTCAAGATCAAAGTCAAATCTGGTCAACTATCAAGTCAATCAAGTAAAAGGATCAAATTTGTTCAAGAATGAAGTTTGAAGGACTTAAATTGCCAAAAGAATGAAGAATATGGCTCAAAATGACATTCTACCAAGTCAAGGGACTAAATCTGCCAAGTTTGGAAATTTATACAAGTTAAATCCGTGTGATATGCTCTTGTCCAATGAGAATGCAAGAAACTTGTACTTTGGATTGTCATGTCATGGCTAGCTGGCCACTAACAGTTGCAACATTAAATGAAAGAATCCCAACAGTAACTTCCACTTGCTATTTTTCAACCAATCAGCTTGCGCCATTCAATAATCAATTATCCACTTTTGGATAATGATCTTTGTGACCAAAGGAGAACAAATCAAAAGCTGCCACGTGTATCTTCAAACTCAAAACGCGCCCAGGAGTGGAAATTCACTACACATCATATCAAGAGATGATATAAACATCAATCTTGCTCAAAATCACAAGACGAACTCATTGGTTACAACCAATTAAGCTGAAATCAAACCAATAGAAAAGCCCCAAATCTGTTCTTCATCAGCAAAATTCATTTAGCAGATTTTTGACACGTGGAAGCCTGGGATTGGTTCCAACACGTCACCAACCCCAGCTGCTTTACTCCTAAAGTCTATAAATACCATGTTCAGTCTCATTTCTTGTAGTTGTAGAAAGTGTGAAATTACATACACTTAGTTTTCCTCTCAATTCATTTCTTAGTATTAGCTTAACAACTCAAGAGCTTGACACACTCATGAGTCTGTTATAGTTAGTTGTAACAGCTTAACTACCCTTGTAACTACTTTCCTTATTCAATAAAATTCAAATTTCATTTTCCCTCTAAAAGTTCTCATACCTATCTACTGTTCATCCTTACTTCATTGATCATTCTTGTTGTTGAATTTGGTTTGTTATGATCATAACTTGATCATAACTGACTAAGTGTGAAGATTGTAGCTGTTTTTGATCATCCAGTTCAGATATAGCAGATTTTGATGAGTTCCAGTCTAGTTATGATGATTCTTGATGGTTGTAGCTGTTGATTTGATTGTTGATTGTTGTGATCTAGTTCTAAGGTGGTGGTTAGCACTAGAATAGAGAGCTTAGCGCTCCTCTACTCCCCAAAAGAGGCCTTTGCTTAAGGTTTTGAGTTTCTGATTTTTCAGTTCCTCTAAATTGTTGATGCCTGCTCAATTCTTAGATAATCCTGCTTGATTTCATGATAAAATGTGTTAAAGTCTTTAATTGATCTTATCTTAGTGATTTTGTAGCTTCATTGTAGCTTAATCTGCTTATTAGTTTTGTTACTTGACCTATTTTCAGCTTATTTCAGTCACTTTAGCTTTGCTATCCATTTTGAGTCCTAGTTGTTATCACTACTTGTTACTTGTTCTCACATACTTCTTTTTGGCTACTAAACTTAGTTTGATAAAGATCTTTTCTCAGTTTAACCTTTTGATCAACAAGACTTCACAAAAATTCCAAAAAATCAGTAAAGTAGTGTTTGGTTCTAGCCTAAAAGTGATTTTCAAGTGTTAAAAATTGGTAAACTTTTCTTAAATTTCAGTTAACTAGTCATAACAAATAGCTTTTAGTCACTTTTAAGTCAAACTCTTGGTCAAAAAGGCAACAGGTAATAAAAAAGATTGAGTCAGTTTTCTTCTAGTTCCTATTCAGAAAAAATTTCAATTTGATTTGCCCAGCATTTCTTTGTTAGTTAATGAAATTACATCAACCCACTTCTCATTTCTCAGTCATAATATGAAGTTTCAAAGTCTATAACGAAATTGTACAGTATTAGGTATTAAGCTAGAAATAAGCAAAAGTTTGAACCATTGAGCAAACTCAAGTTTCTGTAACTTGGTGACTGCTTTTTCATATCTCTAATTCCACTTCATTAACTGGTCAATTTTCTTTCACAAAATCATTCAATAAGTGTTCCTGCTTAATTTTTGAGATTTTGAGCTTATTGAAAATTCTTGGTCAACAAAAGTCAATATAAGCACTCTTTTTGCTTATTTTAAGTTTCTGAGTTTATTACTGGATGCTTTTTCATGAGACTTAATTTCCCATCCTTCTTTAGAGCTTATTAACAAGAATCTTCACAAAAATCTAGTTGTGCAAGTCTAGATTTCCTTGTAGCTTATTGTGTGCTTATTGAATTCAGCTTATCATCTTTTTAGTAAGTTTCAGCTAAAATCCTGGGATAGGTCTAGCTAATTTTCGATTTTAAGACGTTTGCAAGTAGTTTGATCAAATTTGGTTGAGAAATAAGCTCAAACGAGCTTATTGAAGGTTGTAACCCGTTTTTGTATAAAAGTTTTCAAAAATTGCACTTAAGTCCTTGAAGAGTTAATCTGTTTGTAAACATTTCTAATCTTTCAAATTTTTTAGGGTTTGCTAATAATCAGTCCCTATAATTTCTAGTTTGTTCAAATTCAGTTAGGAAGTTTTAAATTTGTTGAGAAATGGTTACTTGTTTAGATAGTTTTCATTTTCAGTCCTCATAGTTAACTGATTTTGCACATCTAGTCCTTGTACTTTTCAGCTTTACATTTTGAGCATTTAAATTTCATAGAATTTACATTTCTAGTCCTTATAGTTTGTAAAATTCACATTTTTCATTTTAATTGAATAAAAACTTGGTATTTGCACTGTGTTTTACATATAAGTAGACGATATTTTTCATTTTTTTAAGGCTTGTTTGAATTAGCAATAGAATATCCAAAAAACATTACCAACCAAGAACAATTAAAAACCCGATATTGTTAGGACTTTCAATTTGTTAAGAACTGAGAAAAACGAACTTCAACTATACACATATTAAATGGCGCCGCTGCCGGTTCTTTGAATTTATGAGAGACTATCGATTGACGGTTTTCATTGGCTCTTGGGATCCGTTCACCATGTGAACATTATTTTTTACGTATCATAAATCAAAAACAAATAAAAAAAATCAAAAATATAAAAATATATAAAAACTAAAAAAATTAACAAAACAATTCTTTTCCTAAAGAATTGACCAAACAAATTAAAAAATCAAAAAAGCAGTCTTTTTCCTAAGAGATTGCACCCAAAAATATATATTATTGGATTCTCTCGGTTTTTATGTACATATAGTATTTTCTCTTAAAAACTCATAAATACAAAAATATTTTCCATATATTATTATAAGTAAATACGTATACGTATAAGAACAACCAATCTACATATTCTCCATAAGTATTGCCAAGGCAATACACCGTGTTGAGGGGCGTTCCGGTCCTTGACACGTGTATCGATCAAACAAAATAAAGCAAGAATAGATAAATACTCTCAATAAGCAACAATTCGAAGAATACAAACAATTAAGTGAATCGAAAGGCGATGTGCTATAAAATGCCATCTAAGGGTCAATAGGTACTTAAGTGATTCGCGCCACCTAACCCCCCGTTCACTTGTGAGTATTCTAAGAAGGAAGGCTTCATTGGGGGTCTTGCACCCAAGTAGTACATACATATATATTATTTTCTTGTGGATATTTCATATTGAAACTCGAAGAGGATAATCCTTTTCTCTTCAAAGTCACACGAGAGCTTCTCTCTCATTCCTCGTATTGAGTTGCATGCTCACTCGCGGGCATGCACAAATACCGATTGGTGTACAACCTCTTCCTCCGAAAAGGAAGAAAAAGAGAAAGAATAAGACCACCACCGTCCATCAAGCCGATCACGAGAATCGTGCTTTGATTCATCCACAACAAGAAGCCATGGCTTTTGATAATCGTTCTTTGATGGAACGTTTGCAATCCAATGTTCATGGATATGCTAATGCTATTAGGATTCCTGACATTCCCGCAAATTCATTTGAGCTAAAAACGGCTATGATTACCTTGGTTTCAAACACACCTTTCTATGGTCACAAGAATGATAATCATCATGATCACCTTAAGAGATTCCTTGCTCTTTGCAATACCCTTAAGTACAATGGAGTCCACATGATGCTATTAAGTTGGTATTAGTGCCATTTTCACTAGAGGGAGCCGCTAAACATTGGTTAGACACCCAACCACCCGATAGTATCACCACATGGGATGGTTTCACCACTAAGTTTTTGAACAAGTTCTTTCCTCCATCTAAGACCACGACTTTGAGGAACTTAATTATAGGCTTTAAACAAAAACCTAGTCAATCCTTTAGTGATGCTTGGGAGGAGTTTAGAGAGTTATTGAGGAGATGCCCTAACCATGGATTGGATGAAGTTCACCAAATCAATACTTTCTATGATGGCCTTAAACCTCATCACCGAGATTCACTCAATGCTTCCGCGGGAGGGAATATTCTTCTTAAATCCATTCAAGAGGCCTTGGACATCATTGAGACTAAAGCAATGGTTCAAACAAATTATCAATTTGAAGAAAGGGTTCATGTTATCCAAAACGATTCTCAAACACCTTGTGATAACCAATTCCTCAAGTATCACCAAGAGCTCATGCAAAAGATAGATAGAGATCATGAGATGAGTTTTAAGCAACAACAAGAAATGATTCAAGCCATTAAGAGCCTTTCATTGAATAATTCTTCAAATGATGTGCATGCAATTACTCTTTCTTGTGTAACTTGTGGAGGTCCCCATTCTTATGAACAATGTGATAAGGTGCAAGGTTATCAAGGGGAATGTTATGCTTACCAAGAGGAACATCGTGAACACTTCAAGCCAAATATCAATCCTAATAACCTTTCTTACAAGTCCCAAAATTACCTTACTCCACTGGGATTCCCACCCCAACCACCCACCCAACTTCAACAAAATCCTCCTCAAGTTTTACAAAGGAATCAAGGGCAAAGACCACCTTACCAAGGAAATTACTACAAGGCACCAAACAATGTTCAACATCAAGGAAATAACTTTTACCCACCACATCAAGGATTTAATCAACCACTTCCACCTTTCCCAAATCAAGGATATTCTCAAATACCAAATCAAGCTTATCCTCAACTTCAAAATCAAGGATATGGGATGCAAGAGACTCAAGAGTATGTTGACAAGAAAATGCGTGAAATTGAGAAGAGAATGAATGACCAAATGAAACGTATATCGGAGGAACAAACCAATAGGATTTTAATAGCATTTAATCAAAGACCACAAGGGGCTTTACCTTCCAACACACAAACAAATCCAAGGGTAAATGTCAATGCTATTACAACAAGAAGTGGAAAGACAACAAAGGATCCTTCACCTCCTAAACCTCCTATTGTTCCACCCACTTTTGCTCCTACTTGTGACAAGCCTTCTACCTCTACTTCACCACCTCAAAATGCTCCCATTCAATCAAACACACCTTCTCAAACTATTCCTACTTAGCCTCTACCTTCCACACCTCCCAATGAAGAAGCTAACAAAGACAAATCTTCCACTACAACACCTATTCCACCTACACCAAAACTAACTCTTCCATATCCTTCAAGGTTGAAAAAGGACAAGTTAAAGAACAAGGATGACATCCAAGTCTCAAATTTCTTAAGTATGTTCAAGCAACTCAACATCAATATATCCTTTGCGGAAGCTCTTGCTTATATGCCAAAGTTTGCTAAGATGTTCAAGGATTTACTCTCCAACAAAGAAAAATTGGTTGATTTGCCCAACACATCCCTTAATGAAAATTGTTCCGCCGTGCTACTTAAAACCTTACCAACAAAACTTGGAGATCCGGGGCGCTTCTTGATACCTTGTAATTTTCCCGGTGTATAAAATTGCATGGCTTTGGCGGATCTAGGGGCAAGCATTAACCTCATGCCTTTATCGGTTTGGAAAAAACTCTCTCTTCCCGAGCTCACTCCCACTAGGATGACCCTTGAGTTAGCCAACCGAACCATAGCTTACCCCATAGGTATAGCGGAGGATGTGTTTGTAGGTGTGGATAAGTTTACATTTCTGGCCGACTTTGTAGTGGTTGATTATGACATGGATCCTAGAGTTCCTTTGATTATTGGTAGACCGTTTTTTAGAACGGGTCGTACTTTGATAGATGTGGCGGAAGGAGAACTAATTATGAGAGTAGAGGATGAGAGAGTGGTGTTTAAGTTAGGGAAAGTTTGTGATAGGAAATAGGTTAAGGAGTCTAGACCTTGTGAGACTATTAACATAGTTGATGTGTTAGATGAGGTGTGTGATGAACACTTTCATGATGCTTTCAAGAGTACTAGTGATGAGATGCCCCTTGTTGAAACCGTGGCCTCAATTTCTCCCTCTTTAACACCTTTTGGAGAGAGTGATTTCCTCTTGGAGGAATTTGAGTCAAACTTTCTTGGTGATGATGACTCTCCCATTAATTGGGAAGAAGATATTCTTACTATCCAAAATTTGCTCAATGAGGACCCTATTCCTTCTCCTATTCCACAAGAAGTTACCAATGAGGATCCTTCCATAGTAAAACCTTCCATAGAGAGTCCACCTCCAATTGAACTTAAGGACCTTCCATCCCACTTAGAGTATGCTTTCTTATAGGGGAAAGACCAACTACCCGTGATCATTGCAAAAGAGTTAAAAGAGGATGAGAAGGAGCAACTTATTGAAGTCCTTAAGAAACACAAGAAAGCCTTAGCATGGAAAATATCGGACATAAGGGGAATTGATCCACATTTTTGTACACACAAAATCCTTATGGAGGATGACTACAAACCCGCCATTCAAAGTCAACGAAGAGTCAACCCAAAAATCCATGAGGTCATTAAGAAGGAGGTGATTAAACTCCTTGATGCGGGTATGATTTACCCCATTTCCGACTCTCCATGGGTTAGCCCGGTACATTGTGTTCCAAAAAAGGGTGGAATCACTGTAGTGCCTAATGAGAACAATGAGCTTATTCCTACGAGACTTGTCACCGGTTGGAGAGTTTGTATTGATTATAGAAAACTCAATGAGGCTACTAGGAAAGACAATTTCCCATTACCTTTTATGGATAAAATGCTTGAACGCTTAGGGGGAAATGAGTACTATTGCTTTCTTGATGGCTTTTCGGGTTATTTCCAAATACCCATTGACCCTGAGGATCAAGAAAAGACCACATTCACTTGTCCCTACGGTAAATTTGCTTACAAGAGGATGCCTTTTGGCTTATGTAATGCACCGGGGACGTTTCAAAGGTGGATGATGGCGATTTTCCATGACATGATAGAGCAAACTATGGAGGTTTTTATGGATGATTTTTCCGTCTTTGGAAATTCATTTACCTCATGTCTCACCAATCTAGAGAGAATGCTTGAGCGTTGTGAGGAAACACGTTTAGTGCTTAATTGGGAGAAATGTCACTTTATGGTGAAAGAGGGAATTGTTTTCGGACACAAAATATCCAACAAGGGATTAGAAGTGGATCGAGCTAAAATTGATGTGATTGCTAAGCTTCCCCCACCCACCTCGGTTAAAGGTGTGAGGAGTTTCTTAGGTCATGCGGGATTTTATAGGCGCTTTATACAAGATTTTTCTAAGATAGCTAGACCGATGACTCACCTCTTGGAAAAAGAGGCTCCTTTCATTTTTAACCAAGATTGTTTGGACTCTTTTGAGACTCTTAAGGAGAAATTGACAAAGGCTCCCGTTTTGGTTTCTCCAAATTAGGAATTACCTTTTGACCTTATGTGTGACGCTAGTGATTATGCGGTGGGGGCCGTCTTAGGACAAAGAGTTAATAAGCATTTTCAACCTATACACTATGCGAGTAAAACCATGACCGGTGCACAACTTCATTACACTACCACGGAAAAAGAGTTGCTTGCTATAGTCTATGCTTTTGAGAAATTTAGAACATACCGTGTGCTATCCAAAACCATAGTGTATACGGATCATTCCGCTCTCAAGTATCTTATGACAAAACAAGATGCTAAGCCTAGGCTTTTGAGATGGGTTTTGTTGCTTCAAGAGTTTAAGATAGAAATTCATGATAAGAAAGGAGCCGAGAATTTAGCGGCGGATCATTTGAGTAGACTTGAGCATCCTTTTCAAGTAGATTTTCCACATCAAGAAATTAATGAATCCTTTTCATTAGAGGAGCTCATGTCTATCTCTTCCCAAGAGGATGCCACTCCTTGGTTTGCGGATATAGCAAACTATCTTGTGGGAAATGTGCTTATTGAGGGTCTTACTTATCAACAAAAGAAGAAATTTCTTAAGGAAGTTAAGTACTACTTTTGGGATGATCCTTATCTTTTTAGGCAATGTGCGGACCAAATCATTAGACGGTGTGTAGATGGGCCCGAGGCATTTAAGATCTTAGAAGCGTGTCATAAAGGACCTACGGGTGGACATTTTGGGACCAACTATACCGCCAAGAAAGTCTTTGATTCGGGTTACTATTGGCCTTCCATTTACAAAGATGCCCATGAAATGGTGAAATTTTGTGATGTGTGTCAAAGACAAGGAAAAATTACGCAACGTGATGAGATGCCACAAAATTTTATTCAAGAGTGTGAGATATTTGATGTATGGGGCATTGGTTTCATGGGACCTTTTCCATCCTCTAAGGGAAACAAGTATATACTTGTGGCGGTGGATTATGTGTCCAAATGGGTGGAGGCTAAAGCCTTACCTTCCAATGATGGTAGAGTTGTTGTGAAGTTCTTAAAGCAGTTGTTTGCTAGATTTGGTGTACCTCGGGCCATCATAAGTGATCGTGGTACGCACTTTTGTAATAACCAATTCACGAGAGTTATGAAGAAATATGGAGTTAATCATAGACTTTCTACCGCGTATCAGCCTCAAACCAATGGTCAAACCGAGGTCACAAATCGTGGTTTAAAGAGAATTTTAGAGAAAACGGTGGGAGAGCATCGAGCTTCTTGGTCGGATAAGCTTGATGATGCTTTGTGGGCCTTTAGGACGGCTTTTAAGACACCAATTGGTTGTACTCCTTATAGGCTTGTCTATGGTAAAGCGTGCCACCTCCCATTCGAGTTAGAACACAAGGCATCTTGGGCTCTCAAGTGGGCTAACTTTGATTTAAACCAAGCATGTTCACATAGGAAAGATCAACTTAATGAGATGGATGAATTGAGAGCCAATGCCTATGAAAATTCTTTGCTTTACAAGGAAAAGACTAAGAAATTGCATGATGCTAAGATCAAGAACCGTGAGTTCAAAGTTGGAGAGCCGGTTCTCCTCTTTAACTCAAGGTTGAAACTTTTTGCGGGCAAGCTTAAGTCGAGATGGTCCGGTCCATTCACTATTGCTCAAGTGTTTCCATATGGAACTATAGAGTTGTCACAACCCGATGGTCCAAATTTTAAAGTGAATGGTCACCGTGTGAAACATTATTTTGGGGAGGACATTTCCGTTGAAATTGTCCAAGAGATCCCCATTTTCCCCATGAATTAATTCATTGAGGGACGAGTCGAGCTAGAGACTCATTAACTCAAGCATCGTATAACTAGGTTTAGAGTGTTGTAGGTTAGCAATAAAGGTATAGACTTGGAGATAAGTGTAGGGGAGACCTTCTTTTGTCTTAATGTTGTTTTTAGGGTTGCTCACTCATTTCTTGCTTTGGAGCTTATGGAGGAGGCTCTTGTATCCGGTTCACTTCGTTACTATTGTGATCTTTCATTGACACCTTGTGCTTAAACATGAATTCACTAATAGTTGTCCTTTCCTTAACTTAGGTTAAGCAAAGTCTATTCATTGTCATAAGTGTAGGGGAAGTTTTTATACTTCCATGCTCTTAAACATTGAGGACAATGTTTAGCTTAAGTGTAGGGGGGTCTTCTATCGAAGTGACCTTACCTAGAACTTGTCATTGTCTTTCATCATAACTTGGAAAATTAATTTTTCAAACATTTTTCAAATTTTTGATCTACTTTGGCCACCAAAAATATGGATTCATAATTTTTGCATTAATCATTTTTCATTTGCATAACACATTTGCATTGTATATATTTCTTCTTTTATTTTTCATCAAAAGTTGGAAAAAGGAAAAAAAATATATAATAAAACATGGTTTAACAAGTTTAGATTTCTTTTACATATTAGGCCCGCCATGGATATTTTGACTCAACCCGAGTTTGCTTATCTTAGCACTCTCTAGCTAGTATCCTTAACCATGTAGTCCTTCATTGGTCTATTAGGCTAAGCATCCACCACTCTCATTATTTGAGATTTTAAATTTGTGGAGAATGGGAAATGATAGAGTTGAAGCAAGTATAAAAGGGCTAGATAAACTTCATGATAATTACTTGTGGCTAAACCCTTCTCTTCTTAACCTCTAATTTCTTCGCATGTATATATGTTAATAAATAATCAAGAACGGTTTTAATTGGTTTGTAATCTCTTATGCATTTTTGTCTAATCATTCATGGTTGATATAAGTAAGTCTTAAGATTCTAAGTTAGAATGGTTTATGTGTAATAGACTTATGTCATGCTCAATATTTAGCGGGTGTTTTTCCTTTTATTCTTTTTCTACTTTCTTTGTGAGGAATAAAGAAAAATAAGAGCGGCTTACAAAAAAATGAGTGGCTAGAAAAAAAGAAGAAAAATAAAAAGAAAAGAAAAAAATAATTATACAAGACTCCCAAGAGGGGCAGTGTGGTGTTAATTATAGTGACTATTGAGTTCCAATATTACCTTGACGGGTTGCGGGATTCAATAGATTTCTCCAATCCAATATTACCTTGACGGGTTGCGGGGTTGAATATCCAAAGTCTCAAAAAGATGGCGGATGTAAATTATTGCGTGAGTTTTATTTTCCTTTCCTTAGCGAGTGTGTAGCTACTTATGAAAGCATGACATGAGGATTTTACACATAAGGCGAATGACTTATTATTCTTGAAACGGACTTGTATTAATTGTGAGCGGTTTTTCAAGTAATGGATGAGAGGATTACTTAGGATTAAAACCGTTCTTCCTTATTTTCGGATTTTACATTTCTTATACTTCACACATGAAATAATGACAAATTTGCCCACAAGAAATTTGCTCAAATAATAACCGGTTCCACATTTAATTGTCATGAATAAGTTGATGCATTTTTTACTTGTGAATACAATGATCCTATTTTTAAGCTTGGTATGGGGAAAGTGAAACTTGAGGGTGATAAATGTCCATGGTACCCAAGCCCTAATCAAAGTCATTGAATTCTTTATGAGTTATTTCCATCAAAACCATTTCAAGAAAAACCAAAAAGATATAGATAGAATTGTATTTTGTTCATTGCATTGTTAAAAATCAAAATCATGCATCATTTAGTTTAGAGTAGTGTAGATGCATTCTATAATGGCCAGGGTGGATTAACTATGAGGAGAATGTAAATTTGTGCTTTAAAATATATAGCATTGCATGAGGACATGACAATGTTCAAGTGTAGGGGATTTGATATGAGCAAAAACTCATATCAATTTATCAACAAATCACCCTAAAACACAATAAAAATACCTAAACTTTGTGCTATAAAGCGGAATTTTGTGGTATGTTTTGTGTTTGTGCTCAAATAGGTAAGAAGGTTACATTTTCAAGCAAACAAAGGAAATTCAAGCTTTATTTGATGAAAAAGACAAAGAAGGATCAAAAGTGACAAGACTTTGAAGACAAAGGACCTATCTTGACAATCTGCCAAAGATGAAGGACCAAAAGTGTAAATATGACAAAGTCAAGATCAAAGTCAAATCTGGTCAACTATCAAGTCAATCAAGTCAAAGGATCAAATTTGTTCAAGAATGAAGTTTGAAGGACTTAAATTGCCAAAAGAATGAAGAATATGGCTCAAAATGACATTCTGCCAAGTCAAGGGACTAAATCTGCCAAGTTTGGAAATTTATACAAGTTAAATCCGTGTGATATGCTCTTGTCCAATGAGAATGCAAGAAACTTGTACTTTTAATTGCCATGTCATGGCCAGCTGGCCACTAACAGCCGCATCATTAAATGAAAGAATCCCAACAGTAACTTCCACTTGCTAGTTTTCAACCAATCAGCTTGCGCCATTCAATAATCAATTATCCACTTTTGGATAATGATCTGTGTGACCAAAGGAGAACAAATCAAAAGCTGCCACGTGTATCTTCAAACTCAAAACACGCCCAGGAGTGGAAATTCAATACACTTCATATCAAGAGATGATATAAACATCAATCTTGCTCAAAATCACAAGACGAACTCAATGGTTACAACCAATTAAGCTGAAATCAAACAAATAGAAAAGCCCCAAATCTGTTCTTCATCAACAAAATTCATTTAGCAGATTTTTGACACGTGGAAGCCTGGGATTGGTTCCAACACGTCACCAACCCCAACTGCTTTACTCCTAAAGTCTATAAATACCATGTTCAGTCTCATTTCTTGTAGTTGTAGAAAGTGTGAAATACACACATATAGTTTTCCTCTCAATTCATTTCTTAGTATTAGCTTAATAACTCAAGAGCTTGACACACTCTTGAGTCTGTTATAGTTAGTTGTAACAGCTTAACTACCCTTGTAACTACTTTCCTTATTCAATAAAATTCAAATTTCATTTTCCCTCCAAAAGTTCTCATACCTATCTACTGTTCATCCTTACTTCATTGATCATTCTTGTTGCTGAATTTGGTTTGTTATGATCATAACTTGATCATAACTGACTAAGTGTGAAGATTGTAGCTATTTTTGATCATCCAGTTCAGATATAGCAGATTTTGATTAGTTCCAGTCCAGTTATGATGATTCTTGATGGTTGTAGCTGTTGATTTGGTTGTTGATTGTTGTGATCTAGTACTAAAGTGTTGGTTAGCACTAGAATAGAGAGCTCAGTGCTCCTCTACTCCCCAAAGGAGGCCTTTGCTTAAGGTTTTGAGTTTCTGATTTTTCAGTTCCTCTAAATTGTTGATGCCTGCTCAATTCTTAGATAATCAATGTTGATTTCATGATAAAATGTGTTAAAGTCTCTGATCATAGTGATTGTGTAGCTTCATTGTAGCTTAATCTGCTTATTAGTTTTGTTACTTGACCTGTTTTCAGCTTATTTCAGTCACTTTAGCTTTGCTATCCATTTTGAGTCCTAGTTGTTATCACTGCTTGTTACTTGTTCTCACATACTTCATTTTGGCTACTAAACTTAGCTTGATAAAGATCTTTTCTCAGTTTAACCTTTTGATCAACAAGACTTCACAAAAATTCCAAAAAATCAGTAAAGTAGTGTTTGGTTCTAGCCTAAAAGTGATTTTCAAGTGTTAGAAATTGGTAAAATTTGCTTAAATTTCAGTTAACTAGTCATAACAAATAGCTTTTAGTCACTTTTAAGTCAAACTCTTGGTCAAAAAGGCAAAAGGTAATAAAAAAGATTGGGTCAGTTTTCTTCTAGTTCCTATTCAGAAAATTGTCAATTTGATTTGCCCAGCATTTCTTTGTTAGTTAATGAAATTACATCAAACCAGTTCTCATTTCTCAGTCATAATATGAAGTTTTAAAGTCTATAAGGAAATTGTACAGTATTAGGTATTAAGCTAGAAATAAGCAAAAGTTTGAACCATTGAGCAAACTCAAGTTTCTGTAACTTGGTGACTGCTTTTTCATATCTCTAATTCCACTTCCTTAACTGGTCAATTTTCTTTCACAGAATCATTCAATAAGTGTTCCTGGTTAATTTTTGAGATTTTGAGCTTATTGAAAATTCTTGGTCAACAAAAGTCAATATAAGCACTCTTTTTGCTTATTTTAAGTTTCTGAGTTTATTACTAGATGCTTTTTCATGAGACTTAATTTCCCATCCTTCTTTAGAGCTTATTAACAAGAATCTTCATAAAAATCTAGTTGTGCAAGTCTAGATTTCCTTGTAGCTTATTGTGTGCTTATTGAATTCAGCTTATCAGCTTTTTAGTAAGTTTCAGCTAAAATCCTTGGATAGGTCTAGCTAATTTTCGATTTTAAGACGTTTGCAAGTGGTTTGATCAAATTTGGTTGAGAAATAAGCTCAAACGAGCTTATTGAAGGTTGTAACCCGTTTTTGGATAAAAGTTTTCAAAAATTGCACTTAAGTCCTTGAAGATTTAATCTGTTTGTAAACATTGCTAATCTTCCAAATTTTTTAGGGTTTGCTAATAATCAGTCCCTATAATTTCTAGTTTGTTCAAATTCAGTTAGGAAGTTTTAAATTTGTTGAGAATTGGTTACTTGTTTAGATAGTTTTCATTTTCAGTCCTCATAGTTAACTTATTTTGCACATCTAGTCCTTGTACTTTTCAGCTTTACATTTTGAGCATTTAAATTTCATAGAATTTACATTTCTAGTCCTTATAGTTTGTAAAATTCACATTTTGCATTTTAATTGAATAAAAACTTGGTATTTGCACTGTGTTTTACATATAAGTAGACGATATTTCTCATTTTTTAAGGCTTGTTTGAATTAGCAATAGAATATCCAAAAAACATTACCAACCAAGAACAATTAAAAACCCGATATTGTTAGGACTTTCAATTTGTTAAGAACTGAGAAAAACGAACTTCAACTATACACATATTAGAGCTTAATACAATTCAATAGCTATTGCTATATACCAGAATGCCTGATCAATAGATTGTGACGACAATTCTATTAAATAATTATGATTGATTTTTCTCTTGTATTCAAATGATGATTTGGAGAACCTATAGACTCGCTCAACCGTTGTGTTGATGATTTTAAGCATGTATTTTAGGTGATTGAAGTTGATGAATTGCGGAGCTTGCTGGAGAAGGATTGCGGATTGCTTTTGTGGTGATTGGTCTAAAACGGATTTCTTTCCCTTTTGTCATAAAAATAATATTGTATGGTCATGTACTTGGGTAAATTGTTTTTTGAGTGTATAAAATCTTTGGGGGACCTAAATGTTACCCTGATATTTTTAAATTGTTTTACTTGGGATCGAAAGTTTTAGATATTGGTTAAAATTATATCCTTTTATATTTCAAATGTATCACTTTGAGATTGTTTAAAGTGTCTTGTATAACGATGTGTGTATTTAGCACACAAATGTGTATTTTCGTTGCGTAATGTAATTTGGGGGTGTTAAAGATTGGTAATCAGAGCTTTTTAGTTATAGCGAATTAGGTCGATTTTGAAAAATGTCCTAAACTATAACTTTGGTGTCGAAAATATTTTACAAAAGCAACGGAACTTCTCGACAAGGCTCCGGTAAGATTATTTGATTTGTATTGTTTTATAATTAGATGTATCCCTTAAAATTGAAATGATTTTTAGAGTATTTATTAAGTAAATACTATGATGATGTATTGATGTTGTTGAAAGTACATTGAGTACTTGTTATCGTAATTTTCTTTATGTATATAATTTTAAATAATGACCTTATATACGGCCGAGGGTCTAGGACAGTAGACCAGATGATGAACAATTTTACAACTGATTTCTTACGACTATATCAGGTATAAAGAAGTTTGATTAGTTGATGTATGATAGATATGTGGTTGAACTGGTGTGATTAGATGGTTGATGTGAAAGGAAAGTTGTTTTAAAGGTTGTATTTGGTAGGTGGAGAATTGAGTTTGTTAGGACTTGGAAGATGGATGAGATTGCTAGTCTTGGGCCGTTTGTGATGAATTGGTGTGCTTAAATTAAAAGGTTTAAAGAGAAGTAGGTAAGTTTTGAAAGGATGAGTGAGTGGGAGTCTCATGTGAGATCAATTCTGAGTCAAGTTTGGAAGTTTAGGACTGTTGAAAGTCGTACTGAAATTTGCCTTGTGATTAATCTGCCTTGTATGAGTGAGTATTTGAATTTAAAGAGTGAGCTTTCATCATGTTATGGATTTGACTTTGAAGTGCGAAAAGGGAAATAGACATGTGGGATGAAGCTGACAAGAATGATAAGGAGGATGAGGAGTTGGTGCCTAAGGAACTAATCGCGTAATGGATTTCTTTATATCTTGTTTTCTTTTTGTGATCGAACTTATTTAAACCCTGTGTCGTAGCATTGTGATGGAACTTATTATCTTTTAAGTTTGTTCGGTAGATGATTGTAGTGACAGACACTGCCACTATCTTTTTGAATCCTCAACGCAATCTGAATTACCCTCATGATCTATGATGTGCCTTTATTAACTCTTTTGAGTTTTGGTTGATGAATCATTATAGTTATTTTGTTTGTGCATGTAGTATCCATGAGATGTCTTGATAAACAATTCTTTCTTTTATCTTGATATGTATACTTATCATGTTTCTTTCTTCTGTGATGATGGAAGAAGGAGTAAGGGAAGCGTATTTCTGTCATTAGTAGATCGCTACGTGACTAAGTTTCTTGAAATATGTCGCCAAGCTAACAACTGCTACTGTGAACACTATGATCGAACAAGTTATTGCTAGAGCACATGAAGTTGGTTGTGCTGCAAGGAATTAAGATGCTGGAGTTAGTCGTGCTGGAGATAATGGTGCTGCAGTTGATGCTGCTAAGAATAATGATGACGATGCTGAAAATAATGATGATGCTGCTGAACATAATGATGATGTTGCTGAAAATAATGATGATGCTGCTGAAAATAATGATGATGCTGCTGAAAATAATGATGATGCTGCTGAACATAATGATGATGCTTGTAACACCCCATCTTGATAACGGAATGTTACGCGTAATTATGGCGTGTCATCAAAGCATACAAGGCTAAATGTCTAAAACATTACATGACCATAGGGATAACCAGAATAAAACATCGGTCCCCAAACATAAGCCGAAAACATAATAAAGCAAAAGAAATGAATGAAAGACTAAACAAGCATAAGTATATGAAGGCAAAAAGGAAAAGAAGTCTCTGGCAGCTTCCATCCTATGCACGTCCTCCAAATGCTCGAGTCTTTCCTAGGGTACCTGCCGTTTTGGGACATGGAAAGGAAAGTAACGGCTGAGCAAAATGCTCAGTGCACGGATATAGACATAGGATAAGTGACTAAAACATAATAGAGACTTAATAGCAGCGGAATTGTATAAGTCCTGGAAAACCTGAAACATGTTCATAAAACAGTTTAACCTCATCATGCAACTTAGAGGGGCTGCCTCTAATTTAATATACTGATTTTTGGGTGGGAGGGATCAGCTCCTTGTGAAGGATGCAAGGCACACACCACATTCACCATGAAATCCTGAATAAAAACATGTAACTAGGATGCACCCATACGCCCCACATGATAAATATAATATAAATGGCCAAAAGCTGAAGGGAGCTACGAGCAATCACTCCGCCGTGGTGAAGTCATAACATCAGTGTCTCTAATGTTATGGTTATGGTACCTCCATAACTAGGTGAAACTGGTCATGCATGTATATGGCTTTAGGTATTCTAATTACACATAATCAATTCAAAAACATATAAAACAAATACTGGGAAAACAGTTGGCTGCATACGGGGAATCCTAATAAGGAAAGAATGTCCATACTGAAAGGATGGGAATCCGTACCTTATGTCCAGTGAACGAAGAAGATGAACTGAGAGGAATCCTACTTCCGAATCACTAGTGCTACATAAATACATACATGAATAAGTATCTGCTTACTAAATACGTAGCTGGTTTTATGTCATGTCTTAGCTTATTTTATGTGTTCTTACCAAGTTTTTCTGTTTTAAAGCCTTAAACTGTGTTTATCTTATATTCTGCTTAATCTGATTAAGTATTTCTAGTATTTCATGCATTATTATACTTACTGTGTAATAATAAGTAACTTTCCAAAAATAGCAGGTTTCCTAAAATAGAAAGTTTCCAAAAATAGAAAGTTACCAAAAATAGAAAGTTACCAAAAATAGTAAGTTTCCAAAAATAGAAAGTTTCCAAAAATAGAAAGTTTCCAAAAATAAAAAGTTTCTAAAAATAGAATTACTGCTTAAAATAGATAAGTTTCTAAAAATATAAAGTTTCCATAAATAGATCAGCTGCCTTAATTAAATAAGTTTCCATAAAAAGATTAGCTGCCTGAAATAAATAAGTTTCTAAAAATAGAAGGTTTCCATAAATAGATTAGCTGCCTTATTTAATTAAATTTCTAAAAATAGAAAGTTTCCATAATTAGAAATAAGCTAGTTAAAGTGTTTTCATGTTTATTTTCTAAGCCATATGATATAATGTATAGTTTAATAATTATTCCATGTAATTAAATTAAACTATAGGTTAAAATATTTAATTAAAGTATAACATGTTTTTAATTAAATAAAGTTAAATACTTAGGTTAAAACATGTATTATTATATATTAATAATATAACCTAAGTCATGTTAATTAATTAATTATAGTCATGGTTTTTAAATAATTAATTAATTATAAGTTTAAAATATAAAATAATTAGGTTAAATAATTTCATGATTATTAATAATTAAAATAACCTAAGTCATGTTATTAAATTAATCATGTCATTTATTAATTTAATTTTTAACATAAGATCATAAAACATAAAAAAACTAAACATACACCATGAACCGGATCTAGACTAAAAAGCATGAACCGGACATAAAATCGACACCGTACCCCGAACCAAATCAGGGTACCCCTTGTCTTGATGCTACCGTGGGACCCACACCAACCAACCAAGACCATATGGTCTTGGTGGTTGTCGGTTTGGCCAAACTGAAACCCCCTTCGGGTTCGGTGCAGCCTGCGGCCAAAACAAACACCCCTTAAAAACATACTTTTGATTTTAATAAACCCCAAATCATGTTAGATCCATGTTTATTTATTAGGTTTTTGTAAAAAAAACATAACATGTTCTTGATTTATTAAAAGATCAAATCAAAAGAAAAAGTTTAAAAAGGATTTACCGAATCCGTGGATCAAAAGAATGAAGAAAAAACACGATCACCAACTAAAATTCCAAGATCCAAGATCACAAACCACCTCCTTGTGGTGTTCTTAGGGTGGCGGCCAAAAGAGAAGAGAGAGGAGGGTTTTAGGGTTTTTCTAAAATCTTCTGTAAAACTAAAAATGAGTAGTGTAAGAAAATATTTAACCCCTTTTAGTAAAAATTAATGGGCTAAGCCCATCCTCCCTCCTAAATTTCGTGGTCATGGGGCCCAGAAGGGGTAACCCGAATGTTTTCCGTGTCTAAAATATTGGTGTGTTCTCGTGTTCGTGTTTTACGTGTTCTCGTTAAATATTAACCGTGACTTAATATATTTATTTGTGTTCGTAATAAATATATATACGTAATTAATATTAGCTCATGATTAAATTACGTTCATGATTTCATGATCGCATGTTCGTGATTATTTATTGTCAAATAATTATTGCGTGCTCATGCGTAATAAATACTTATCGTGTTCTAACACGTACGTAATACGTAAAATCCTAACACGTAATCGTAATCATGCTATAATAGGAAAGTTTTAACCTAGTACGTACGATCTTAAGGGTACTATTCATGGTAAAAGCATGCGGGTTTTACAACTCTTCCCCCCTAAAAAGAATAATTCGTCCCCGGATTATAGATAACGTAACTGAAAGAGAAACATACCCGAATCAAACTGAGAGGGTATGTAAGATATATTGACGTGCAGGTGACCCGACAGAAAGAACGCGGAACGTGAAATGTTTTAAAAGGACATGGAACGTGACATGGCTTAACGGACATATCTAATTGATAAGAGAAAAACGGAGAAGAAGTCCGGATGAACTTGTCCGTTTCCAAGTGGCCTCCCTCTTGGAACGGTTCCTTCAGAAGATCTTGACACAAATGATAAATCTTGGTCCTCCTGACCTTGACTTGGAATACGAAGAAATTCTTGGTTATCAACGGAAGGTAGATCCCCTAAATTCGATCGAGGAAAATAAGAGTTAACGTGTTAGGGTAACTGAAACGTTACGATGCAAGACAATCTGACTTAACTGATAATTAGAAACGATGCGCAAGACATAAATAAATGTAGTACGTGAAAAATTTTGAACGTGATACGTGAAAAATTTTGAACGTGCTACGTGGAGATATGGCGAATGTAGTATGAGTAAACATATCGTGATCCATGATACGTGTAACATATCTTGATCATGATATGAGGAACGTGGAATGAACATGACATGTGAAACATATCGTGATCATAGAATATAATGGCGGTAACGCCAAACGATACAAGGTGAGACGTGGAATATGACGTGAAACGTCTATCTGATGATGAAGAGTTATACTAAACTTGGGTCTGGTCTCTCAAGTTCTTGCAAAACTTCCCAAATGAGAAAAATGAACGTAAAATCGTAAGCCAATATACAATCATGAACGTGAATATTGTCATGAACACGAGCGTGAAAGCAAGTCGTGAAATTTGAACAAGGATGTAAAGTAAATTAGGAGCACAATTATGAATATTTGTTTGACCCGATAACTGAGGGATTGCCAAGTGATCGGATGAGCCTTGGCTGGAACATGTCCGATCAATCTGTTGGTTCTGAAATCCGTACGGATGTAAGGATTCTTCAGACTTGATCAAACTGTTGACAATAACCTAGATAGCATCATGCTTCTTCTGAGTTTGCTGAAATCTGGTAACTAACATCCATGGAGATCTTGTCCCTTTTTGATTCACAATTTCATATGATGAAAACATCCCAGTCTGTTGGTGTCCTATCTTAACATGTTTGTATGACATGTATGAAGATATGAACGTAACTGTATCTTGCTTCATCGAACTTGATACATAGGAGTTTGTGAAACTCAGAGTCTATGAATCGAAACTTCTCTTAGCGTAGGATTTTCTAGAACACCTAATGTAGTGTAGGGTTCTCTCCTTTACGCATAAGCTGAGTCATGGTAAGATTAACCGTAGAAAGCCATGTGATTCAGCGTGTCACTGAAATCAAACATAATTGATATTGGAAAAAAAAATTAAAACAAAAAATTTCCAGGGTAAAATTTCTCTTGTCATAGAATTTGCAATATATTTCAGATATGGTCTTCCTGTTCTTCTCTAGGATTAGAGGAAATTAGGTTATCCTTAATGAAAACGCTGATGGATTTGCTTATGAGTTCATGGAAACTCACTTTATTAAGTCTGTAATGTTGTTGGAGCATTGATGAGACTAATTTAAAATCATAAATCTAGCATGACTGAGTCGTGCACGAATAGCAGTCATGGACATGTCCTGCTCTTTCACCCGTCACTATTGGCAGCATGATCATGAATCCGATCTTGTCAATACATGGAGGAGAGTAACGGTCGTAAATGGTGATTTGTTTAAAAATCGACGGTAGTCGACACATAATCTTATGCTACCGTCCTTCTCCTTGAAGGTTCTTCTGGAGTTTAAGGAACAATTTTGGAATAATCCGTTGGTTATGCGTAAAAAGGACTTTAGTAGTCGTGTCTTACTGACCACTAGAAATTTTTAGCAATCATGGCTAATAAAGCACATGCTTGGGAAGCATAGATAATTTGTATAGATTTTCTTGATGGAGAATCAAGCTGAATGTATTCAGGGGCCTGAACACTACTGTACATAATTATGAATCGTAGCATGGTGTGTTGTTCATAGTCCATAATTAGGATAAAATTCATCTCGTGTCTGTCCGAGGAAATGCGTTAGCAGCTTGGATCCCATCATTAAACTGAAGGAAAACCTTCGTATGCGTGGGAATACGAAAGGCGTCCTTAAAGATCATGAATATATGAACTATGGTGAAAGAAATGAAAGTGACATCGGCAACGTGACAGTTCTCATTGATGCGCCGATAATGGTATTGAAATTCTTGTGGCCTGATTAATACATGGCACAACAAAATAGATATACCCTTGGAGGGTACCCTGAATTTCTTAGAAATGTTCCATAGTTGGACGTGAGTCATGTGTCTTGACTCGTTTCTTGGAACTATAAGCATGACATATGTCTTGACTAGTGTCTTGACATGTGTCTTCAAGAGGTATACGTGAGATATGTGTCTTGACTGATGTCTTGACATGTGTCTCGAGATGTGAAACAAATATAACCACAATATAAGGTTATTATGCCAGAATTGGCGGATCGGTTGGACTACTAATCCTTGTATTTCTGATCACGTCCGTGGCCAGAGTTTCGGTTGCGATTTCAAGGATAGTTGCTATCATACTAGTGGTTACTATCGTCCTGTCTGTCAGTTCCATGATGGTCATTCTCATGACCGTGATTCATGTAACTATTCAGCTGAGTGGCCGGCTGGTACCGGTTTGCACTCATATGGCTGAAATGACAGCCGAATGACGTGTGACATGTAACTAAGAATTAGGGACAATGATTGATGGGAATCGTCTGATGGTGAAGCATCTTCTCATCCAATTGCTTTGCTCCGACCCCTTTGTCTTCGTCTTGTAGGATCTCCAGGTTGTGAACAGCATTCGCATCTCGTAGCGTCTCCGAACGTCAGCAGCATCAACCTTTAGTAACATTTCCAAGTTATGAGCGGCATCAGCAATTTGTAGAGTATTAGCAAGTGGACATATGGCTGAGATGATTCAGAATAGACTAGCGAATACTCGTGCAGTATTTCAAGTGAAATACACATAGATTTAGGTACGTGTAACACACATGGAACACGGTACGTGGAGTACACGTTAAATGCACATGAAATGATCGGTATGGGGTCGATCATTTGTCATGATTTAAGGAAAGTATACCGGTTAAACGGTTAGGAAAACCATCATGATAACCTGGCAGTATTAGCATAGACATCATTCTAGTTATAACGGAAACGTTAAAATGTGGTTACACAAAATTCAACGATGATTTGCCTGACAGCATGATCAATGAAAACCAACCATGACTATCATGAAAGCATGATTCAATGAAATCAAACAATGTCTTGCAGAACAACGTAAATAACAAAAGAGGCGTAAAACATAATAAACATGAAGACGGAATTATCATGAAGAAACATGAAACCATCTATCACGAAGAAGTGTATAACATAATCAGCATGAAACTAAAGTTAACCATGACAGTATGAAAACATACTTGACATAAAAACATAATAAGTTATGAGGGGACATGAAAAAAATTTATGCCAATAATCATGAGAAAAAATTTTATGCATGAAAAATAGTGCATGAATGCGTAATGTAGTTTATAAAACCTTTATATGTGCGAGGGAACGCCGATGGGTCGGTTCCAAAACAAAAGACATGGCGAGGGGACGCCTATGGGTCGGTCCCAAAGTAAAAAGTTTCGATAAAAGCACATGCGAATAAATAGGGCCAGTCCTGTACCAATCATTACTTAGTCATAATCCCTGCAACGATGATACATGAAACATAAATAAATGAAACTCATCTGTCAAAACTTATCAGAAAAAAAAATTATGTGACTATTTATGAACTACTGAGGTTCAGTCCACATAGCCACAGTTCACGAGGAACATTATGCATGAAACAATGACACATAACTAAATATGAATGACGGTTGTCCATCCATATTAGTAAAACAATATAGATGAAAACATCAAGGTTAAAACCTCAAGGTGCTGAAAACATCATGGTTAAAACAACAATGCGCTGAAAACATCAATACGTGGAATAACAAACGTTGGCTTAGGAAGCTCCTGGTGACTACCCACTAGTCACAGGTCGAGTTTTAGAGCCTACAGGTCAAAGCCTTGGCTCTGATACCATAATTGTAACACCCCATCTTGATAATGGAATGTCACGCGTAATTATGGCGTGTCATCAAAGCATACAAGGATAAATGTCTAAAACATTACATGACCATAGGGATAACCGAAATCAAACATCGGTCCCCAAACATAAGCCCAAAACATAATAAAGCGAAAGAAATGAATGAAAGACTAAACAAGCATAAGTATATGGAGGCAAAAAGGAAAAGAAGTCTATGGCAGCTTCCATCCTATGCACGTCCTCCAAATGCTCGAGTCTTTCCTAGGGTACCTGCCGTTTTGGGACATGGAAAGGAAAGTAAAGGCTGAGCAAAACGCTCAGTGCACAGATATAGACATAGGATAAGTGACTAAAACCTAATAGAGACTTAATAGCAGCGGAATTGTATAAGTCCTGGAAAACCTAGAACATGTTCATAAAACTGGTTTTATAGTTTGAAAAGCCTTATGTTTATCTTATTAAAACTGTTTAACATATTTTACCATTAGCCAATATAGGTCATGAAAATCCACCATGCATGAATACTTGGAGGGGTGACCTCATCATGCAAATTAGAGGGGCTGCCTCTAATTTAATATACTGGTTTTTGGGTAGGAGGGATCAGCTCCTTGTGAAGGATGCAAGGCACACACCATATTCACCATGAAATCCTGAATAAAAACATGTAACTAGGATGCACCCATACGCCCCACATGATAAATATAATATAAATGGCCAAAAGCTGAAGGGACGCCACGAGCAATCACTCCGCCGTGGTGAAGTCATAACATCAGTGCCTCTAATGTTATGGTTATGGTACCTCCATAACTAGGTGAAACTGGTCATGCATGTATATGGCTTTAGGTATTCTAATTTCACATAAGCAATTCAAAATAATATAAAACAAATACTGGGAAAACAGTTGGCTGCATACGGGGAATCCTAATAAGGAAAGAATGTCCATACTGAAAGGACGGGAATCCGTACCTTATGTCCAGTGAACGAAGAAGATGAACTGAGAGGAATCCTACTTCCGAATCACTAGTGCTACATAAATACATACATGAATAAGTATCTGCTTACTAAATACGTAGCTGGTTTTATGTCATGTCTTAGCTTATTTTATG
This sequence comes from Glebionis coronaria, assembly GCA_025667525.1. NCBI lineage: Eukaryota > Viridiplantae > Streptophyta > Magnoliopsida > Asterales > Asteraceae > Glebionis > Glebionis coronaria. The sequence continues at coordinate 370,742,314 of CM046879.1, read as the reverse complement.
TGTTCTTACCAAGTTTTTCTGTTTTAAAGCATTAAACTGTGTTTATCTTATATTCTGCTTAATCTGATTAAGTATTTCTAGTATTTCATGCATTATTATACTTACTATGTAATAATAAGTAACTTTCCAAAAATAGCAGGTTTCCTAAAATAGAAAGTTTCCAAAAATAGAAAGTTACCAAAAATAGAAAGTTACCAAAAATAGAAAGTTTCCAAAAATAGAAAGTTTCCAAAAATAGAAAGTTTCCAAAAATAGAAAGTTTCCAAAAATAGAATTACTTCTTAAAATAGATAAGTTTCTAAAAATAGAAAGTTTCTATAAATAGATCAGCTGCCTTAATTAAATAAGTTTCCATAAATAGATTAGCTGCCTGAAATAAATAAGTTTCTAAAACTAGAAGGTTTCCATAAATAGATTAGCTGCCTTATTTAATTAAATTTCTAAAAACAGAAAGTTTCCATAATTAGAAATAAGCTGGTTAAATAAGCTATGTATATAAGCCTAAGTGTTTTCATGATTATTTTCTAAGTCATATGATATAATGTATAGTTTAATAATTATTCCATGTAATTAAATTAAACTATAGGTTAAAATATTTAATTAAAGTATAACATGTTTTTAATTAAATAAAGTTAAATACTTAGGTTAAAACATGTATTATTATATATTAATAATATAACCTAAGTCATGTTAATTAATTAATTATAGTCATGGTTTTTAAATAATTAATTAATTATAAGTTTAAAATATAAAATACTTAGGTTAAATAATTTCATGATTATTAATAATTAAAATAACCTAAGTCATGTTATTAAATTAATCATGTCATTTATTAATTTAATTTTTAACATAAGATCATAAAACATAAAAAAAACTAAACATACACCATGAACCGGATCTAGACTAAAAAGCATGAACCGGACATGAAATCGACACCGTACCCCGAACCAAATCGGGGTACCCCTTGTCTTGATGCTGCTGTGGGACCCACACCAACCAACCAAGACCATATGGTCTTGGTGGTGGTCGGTTTGGCTAAACCGAAACCCCCTTCGGGTTCGGTGCAGCCTGCGGCCAAAACAAACACCCCTTAAAAACATACTTTTGATTTTAATAAACCCCAAATCATTTTAGATCCATGTTTATTTATTAGGTTTTTGTAAAAAACATAACATGTTCTTGATTTATTAAAAGATCAAATCAAAAGAAAAAGTTTAAAAAGGATTTACCGAATCCGTGGATCAAAAGGATGAAGAACAAACACGATCACCAACTAAAATTCCAAGATCCAAGATCACAAACCACCTCCTTGTGGTGTTCTTAGGGTGGCGGCCAAAAGAGAAGAGAGAGGAGGGTTTTAGGGTTTTTCTAAAATCTTCTGTAAAACTAAAAATGAGTAGTGTAAGAAAATATTTAACCCCTTTTAGTAAAAATTAATGGGCTAAGCCCATCCTCCCTCCTAAATTTAGTGGTCATGGGCCCCACAAGGGTAACCCGAATGTTTTCCGTGTCTAAAATATTGGTGTGTTCTCGTGTGTTCTCGTGTTTGTGTTTTACGTGTTCTCGTTAAATATTAACCGTGACTTAATCTATTTATTTGTGTTCGTAATAAATATATATACGTAATTAATATTAGCTCGTGATTAAATTACGTTCATGATTTCATGATCGCATGTTCGTGATTATTTAGTGTCAAATAATTATTGCGTGCTCATGCGTAGTAAATACTTATCGTGTTCTAACACGTACGTAATACGTAAAATCCTAACACGTAATCGTAATCATGCTATAATAGGACAGTTTTAACCTAGTACGTACGATCTTAAGGGTACTATTCATGGTAAAGGCATGCGGGTTTTACAATGCTGCTGAAAATAATGATGATGTTGCTGAACATAATGATGATGCTGCTAAAAATAATGATGATGCTGCTGAACATAATGATGATGTTGCTGATCTAGATGATAGTGTTGCTGTTGTTCTGCATGTTCGAAAGAATATATATATTTTAGTTTTGGGAAGTGTGGTTCTGCGCAGTTTTGTGGTATTAGTGGTGCATTAGAATTGCATAGATGGATTGATAAGATAGAGAGTTCTTTTGAAATTAGTGGGTGTTCAGAAAATAATAATGTGAAATTTGTTGCTGCTACATTTCAGGATGGTGCCCTATGATGGTGGAATAACCAAGTGACTACTGTAGGATTGGTTGTGGCTAATGGTAAGACATGGACCGTGATAAAAGGACTATTGACTGCTAGGTTTTGTCCCGAATAGGAACTAGGACCATTGGAATCCAAATTGAGAAAATTAGTGCTAAAGGACGATGTCATTACTGCTTACTAGTAAATTTTCTGAGCTATATTTGCTATGTCCTGATACTTTTGTGAATGACTATAAGGCAAGGAAGCAGTACATTAGAGGATTGTCTAGTGATATCAAGGATGAGATTATTTCTTCAAAACCTGAATCTTTCGATGAAGCTGTTCAGATGGCGCATGATTTAATGGACGTGAAAGTGCAAAATAGGAAAGATAGTATTGTTAAAAATAGTAAGAGAAAGTGGGAATCTGCTCAGTCCAACCAGAATTAATGTTAGAATCGTGGGGATTACAGTAATAACAATAACCAAAGACATAACCGAAACCAGTATTTAAACCATGGAAGGAATGATGGGATTCGTGCTGCCACTGTGTCTAGAAGTGACAAGATAAATCTCGAGTATGTTTGCTGTACTCTATACCATGTAGGTAATTTTCCACAATTGCGGCTATAGTTAGGACAACCTAGTCATAAAGCTGTGAAGTGTAGGATAAGATGATTAGTTACTAGAATTTGTACCCTAGAATTGTGATATGTTTTTAGCCGTGGCGAGAATGGACACAAGCAAGGAAATTATCCAAGGAAAGGAAACTGACAAGATAGGAATGCTGCCGCTCCGGTTTACGTTTGAATAATGCTGACAAACCTTAAGGTCTGAATATTGTAAATGGTATATTCTTACTTGAGATTCTTTATGTCAGTATGTTGTTTGGTTTCAGATCAGATAAAAACTATAGAACTGCAAAGATTTAGTTGCTTTATCAATGGAAAGTAAGTATGATTGACAATTAACCATGATGTGGAGTTAACCGATGGAAAGGTTGCTAGTGTTAGTTTTATACAAAGAGTGTGTTCCTTGAATTTAGGAAGGTAGGTGTTTAGTATCGACTTGATGCTCATAGAGTTGGGATCTTTGGATGTGGATTTTTGGTACGAATTGGTTAGTGGTGCGAAGTGCTGATGCTTGAGATTAGACCGATCTTCACTATAAATTGATAGCTGCTGATTTAGATATTGCTGATAAGCTGAGTGTCAACTGTGAGAGCTGATGAGTGAACTTTCCGTTTGAGAGTATCTTGTTTGGAAACAAGGAAGTATGCGGAAAAAGGGATGTGATGTATTTCTAGCACAGATAATTAGTGATAGAGTAGTTGAGGAGAAGTTTGGAGATCTGTAAACGACTCCAGAGTATTCTTAGGTTTTTCCTGAAGTTTTGTAGAGTTGTTGTCGTCTTGTGAAGAGGAATTCGTTTCGATTGAGTGTTGTAAGCGATAGGTGTAGTGCTTCTGCGTTTCGTTGTGTAGTGTTTCTGCATTCTGTTGAGTAGTATTTGTATGCCTTATCATTTGGCACCGTCATAATGGAATAAGTTATCCGGTCAACTGCGAGAAGTGATGGATAAGGGATGTATTAGATTAATTTTTGTTGCAATGGTAATTGCCTATGTTGTTGTCGAGAAGGATGGATTGTTTCGGATGTGTATTGATTATCGAGAGCCTAACAAATTGACAGCAAAGAATCGGTATCCATTACCGAGGATTGATGATTCGTTTGATCTTTGCAACTTGTCTGGATCCAGTGTGTACTCAAAGATCGCTTTGAGTCTTGGTTATCATTAACTGAGAGTTAGGGAAGAAGATGTTCCCATAGTTGTTTTCGTACTTGATGTAGATGCTTTAAGTAGCTAGTGATGTTTTTGGAATTGACAAACGCGTCTGCCATATTCATGGACTGGGTGAATCTTGTGTGTAAGATGTAATAGGATGAGTTAGTTGTTATATCTATTAAAGATGTTCTATTTTAATAGGAAAAGAGGAACATAAGTAGCATATGAGGATAATTTGGGATGGTTGGAAAAAGAGAAGCTGTATGTAAAGTTCCCTATGTGTGAATGTTGGTTGAAATATTTACGTCTTCTAAGGCAGTTGTTTGACAACAAAGGAATTCGGGAAAATCTTACCAAGATTGAAACGATTAAGGATTGGTCGGTACCAACGATGCCGACGGAAATCTGTTAATTGCTTGGTCTAAGCTAGGGATAATCGAAGGTTTATCGAAAGGTTTTCACTGATTGTTGAACCATTGATTAAGCTAACTAAGAAGAATTAGATGTGTGAGTCCTACTTATACATCTAAATTGTAAGTTTCGAGATCTGATCCTTATCAGATGGGGAAGCTATATTCTGAACATTGAAGGGTAGTTTGTGTTCTGCACCGATGTTGTCATTGTTGAAAGGATCTGAAGTAATTATAGTTTGTAGTTTGCTGTGATGCATCTCATAAGGATTATGTGGTTGTGGTGTTTGCTTTGAGATTGTAGAAATATTACTTGTATGGAATCAAGTATGTACTAGTAAAGGATCATGAGAGTTTGCTTTATAAATAATTTCCTGGGATGAGAAAGGAAATGAGTAGAGAATTACCAGTTATATATATATATATATATTTCGAGTACTTGGGTATGTAGATGGATATGACTGTGAGTGATTATGACTACGAGATTCGCTACCATCCGTGAAAGGTGAATGTGGTAGCTGATGCACTTATCAGGAAGAAAAAGGAAAGAGCTTCTAAGGTTTGAGTTTTTGGTAATGACAAGAAGTTTGGATTCGATAGAAAGGATATTGAAAGTTTAAGCTAATGATCTGATAGGGAAGGATGTCAAGGTAAGTGATTTCAACATTTTGTCGAACTTATGGAAAGGATTTCATTGTAAGGTCAAGTGAGACATGGTATATTGAGCACTCCTAACATATCTGGGTTGAGAGAGTGAGACTTAGTGATGAAGGAATCTCACAAGTCAAGTAATCGATACGTTTTGGTTTAAATAAAAGTGAAGGTTGAGTTGAGTACTGAGTGTTATACAGAGAATGATGGACAGAGTGAAAGGACGATTCGAACATTGGATGATATATTTGTGAGTGTGTGATTGACATAGAAATTGTTGGAATTTTTATATAACGATGATTGTCATGCTAGTTATAGGGCTGTACTGTTTACAGGTCCATAAAGAACTTCAATTTATGAAGGGTAAAGATCGTGAATTACGGACATAAGTTAGGTTTTCGGTGCATTGCAGAGATGTAAGTTGAACTGAATGACTGAACTAGAGGTGATGTTGACAAATACTGGTAAGATTGTATGGGTTAATGATCATTCATTAGTAACAAGGAGTCATCAGAAGAGTTATTTTGGTATTCGAGGAAATCGATGGAGTTTGAAATTGGGAAACTTGGTTATGCATATGGTGTCGTTATGAAGGGTGAAATTTGTTTTGGGAACAACAATGAAATAATTCAACTTGAAGATAAGTTGTTTTCATAGAAAGAACTGTGAAGAGTTCTTATGAGGTCGAAATATAATGGGAATTATATTGTGAAGATACAAGAATTCTGGGAATGGAATCTGAAATTGTGAAGGAAGCATGAGGATTTCTTTAAGGAAAAGAGTTCTCTTTTGTTCTGGAGGTATGGGAATGTGAATATAAGAGGGGCCGAGCGTCGGGATATCGCTCTCTTTTAGGAGGGTAATTTGTGACAACCCAAACCCGAGGTCATTTATTTAATATTATATAATATTATTTTACGAATGATTTTGAAATTTTTGATGAAGTTGAATGAAATGACGATTGATGGTTTTACATAAAACCGACGTTGGAGGTCTTATTTTTATCTTTCTACTAATAGCGAGGATTATTAGTGACCACGATATCGACGGATGCCTGAGATTTTATGTTTTATCATTTGTTGTCTCGATGTTTATATTTTTGACGTTTTTATTTTAAGTTCGTATTAAGTCGAACCGAGATCATACTATTATCATATTTTGAGTGCGTTTTAACTTTTGAAAAGTATTTTTACGAAACCCGAGCCTCGTAAATATTTTCAAAAATTGACAATTTACATTTTCAACCTTGTAAAGCATTTAATTGCATTTTGGACCAAAACTATCACAAATTGGCAAAATCTACCCCTCCACACCACTATATAAGATTTTTCCATTAACATTTTAAATATAAAAATTCATTTTTATCAAAAACACAATCTCTCTCTCCTTGTTCTTTGTTTGCCGTCTACCACCATAACACAAAACACCATGGTTTTGATTTTTCACTATTGAATCTTCAAAAACTAATCATAATCCCATCTTGCAAATTCAAAGAGGAACATTTTGGTATAATTTTTACCCACATGCATTAACTTTTCAAAAACTTTATTTTTCTTGATGAACTAGTGGTGTTTGATCCATTTTTATAATGGTATATATGTGTTATTGTTATTATATTCAAGAATTGTTGGTTGCATGTTCATTATTTTTGAGTGGGTAATTTTTAAATGATCATCCAAGGGTGTTATGAGTTAGTTAAGTTGTTTGTGATGATATTTAGATGATTTTAGGCATAAGAGATTGATTAAAATTGGTTGAAAAATTGATTTAGTATGGTTTTTAAAAAAGTATTTTCGGGCAGTAGGTTCAAGGCCAATTTTGGCTACCTTACCTTTTGAAAACGAACAAACTAATCATATGATGTTGTAGAGAATTCTTTTAGCTTCAATTTGATATAATATAGATCTTCTAGCTCCAAACGAGCGCGAAGTTATGATGTTTTGATTATTCGTGTACCGAGAGACGAGTATCGACACAATCCGAAGTTGTTGTCGATATTTAGATCGAATCTCGGGGACTATAAAATGAGTTGTGAAAATGTTCAAGGACTGATTTTTGGTTCTACACTTAGGGTTGTGAGTCTATTTTCAAACCCAAGTGTCGGATTTGTAAACGGGATTGTTTAGAATGGTCAAAATGGTTGTATCAGTCGGTGATGTAAAACTGTCCGGTTTCTGTAGTTCAAAGATGTGTCGGGCAGGGAACTTTAAAAGTAAAATATTTTGATGGGCTTTTAACAGGTCTTTCTATATATAGTAAGTAAGGTCTCTGATTAGTATCATAAATATTTGATGTGTTTAAGTGGTGTAAACGAGCTCGTACATTTGGTGTGTACCGGCAGTTTTTTATCGAAAAGATTGGCTAATAAAGTAAACATATAGAATGAAGTAATAGGTCACTTGTATTGTTTTCATTTTGGGTTGGTTGTGATTTTATTATTTTGAGTTTGATGTTACTAAGTATGGTTTTTATTCGAGTTATTATTAATGAGCGCACCTTATTTGATAGGTTGCGGTTTTTGTGTTTATCGGGCATCAACTATCGTCGAAGTCGTCTTGCTACTGCTATTACTCCAGGTGAGTCTATAGCCTCGCTTTCTACTTGTTTTAATAAATTTATAACCCGTGAGGGGGATACATGCTATCTAAAGTAAAATGAACACATGTCATGAGTAATTGTTGACCCGAATGTTGCCTTTGCTGCCTTTGTTGATTTGAATTGTATAAGTACCTATGTTGCAAAAGTCCCTAAATTCATGAGCCGTTAACTATCTTCTGAGTTGGTGTTGTGAGTTGGGAATAGCCGCTTATTCTAATAATAGTACTATTGGGCTGACGACCTTATCTGAGACTAGGGCTTTACGCTGAGTAACCCGCTGGGAAGGATAATTTTACGAGAATGAGAATGTGGTATACTTGCAACTGATACCCTAGTAGGGGCATTGGAATTCATCTAGTCATGTCGGCTTTAGGCGTGGGTGACTAAGTTAAGGGGTCGGTGTCATGAGCTTAATACAATTCAATAGCTATTGCTATATACCAGAATGCCTGATCAATAGATTGTGACGACAATTCTATTAAATAATTATGATTGATTTTTCTCTTGTGTTCAAATGATGATTTGGAAAACCTATAGACTCGTTCAACCGTTGTGTTGCTGATTTTAAGCATGTATTTCAGGTGATTGAAGTTGATGAATTGCGGAGCTTGCTGGAGAAGGATTGCGGATTGCTTTTGTGGTGATTGGTCTAAAACGGATTTCTTTCCCTTTTGTCATAAAAATAATATTGTATGGTCATGTACTTGGGTAAATTGTTTGTTGAGTGTATAAAATCTTTGGGGGACCTAAATGTTACTCTGATATTTTTAAATTTTTTTTAATTGGGATCGAAAGTTTTAGACATTGGTTAAAATTATATCCTTTTATATTTCAAATGTATCACTTTGAGATTGTTTAAAGTGTTTTGTATAACGATGTTTGTATTTAGCACCCAAATGTGTGTTTCCGTTGCGTAATGTAATTTGGGGGTGTTAAACCTTTGCCCATCTAAAACAGTGTGTCGTCACAATAATCATGCTTATATACATCTTCTCATACATAAATTCGCTTACCAATAAATGTGGCACGACTGGGATCAACCGTCAAGGCACGAACTGGGGTGATCTTCCTCAAATAGTACTATTATATGCATAAGCGTCTACCAAATCCCGGTGGTTCATAATTCATGCTAATGGGACTTTTAGTGGCATAACCTATCTAATAATAATCTATTTCATTTCATTCATTGGGTCATATAATCATTCGGATCCATATCAATAATCATACAATCGGGACTACTTGTGTTCTATTTTTATCAAAAATAGCATGCTATCTCCCTCGCGGGTATATAAAATACTTCATAAAGCATTTAAAAGAGTGCGAGGCTATGAACTCACATTGGTGTGGGAAGGCGGGTTATCGGCAATTAGGATGTATAGTACGTGCCTCGATCACGGGAAACCTAGACAAATAATACTCGGACTTAGGCTATGCCCAATAACTTTATAAAAGTTGTTATGTATATGTAATGATGTCATAAATTGATGATCAAGTGGAGTTTTATTTCCTTACACAACATTACTAGTTATTTAGTATTAGATAACTTAGGCTTATCATACTAGTTACACTAGTTTTAGCCCATATACACATTAGGGCCCAATAAGCCCATTAAGAGTCCAATATCATTTATTAGTCCATATATATTTTTAAAACCAGGCCTATACTCATATGTTGGGGCCAAGTGGGTTAAGCCCATGAGTAAGTCCATTAATATTAAACGAAACTAGTTGGGCCAAGTGGTCCAACAAGGCTAATTTGGCCCATTATGGTCCATTAGTTACAAAGTTCGGTTTTGTCGATTTTTACTTGTCAATGTGTTTACATATCAGTATATGAGTTATAAAAATGTTACATTAGACGGGTCCGACCATCTATGTTTTATTTGGCGAAAACGTTAATCTTTCGGTTTTAGCCGAGAAGACGTAAAACTTATATATAGTTTGTAGTTTTAGAAAACATTTGAGTTTTACTTTTATAAAATGTCATATTTATTTATTTTAGTATACAAACTCATTGTATAATAGTTATTATTAGTTAGTGGCTTTTATATACTTATTTTATAATAATATTTACTTGAGTGCTCTTTTTATATTATATAGTTTATTTAAAAATCTGATTACTAAAGTCATGTCCACCATTTTTGCCATATCTTGAGTTCTACAAGGAGATAGAACCTCAAATTTGAATAGCATAAGCTACATGATGTGTGCACAAATAACCCTTTATAGCCACTGCTCAATCATCTTCTAAGTATTTTTAATAATTCTTCCAAAACATACTATACAGATTTGTACCTCAATATTATTTTGATCATAACTTGCTCATTTTAATGATTTCATTGAGTGGCAACTCACCAAATATGTAAAAAGCATTTATCTATCTGTATATCCAATAATCCAAGCAATTTAACCAAGTGACCATATTGGTTCTTAGTGTTTTATATAGCCTTTACAACTAGTCATGATTTTAACATGTTTACTTGTAGATTTTAACCTTTTTATCCTAATCTAGTAACACAAAATCCCCACATAATATATTGATCATCATTTATCATCATATACATATACAGTTTTGAAGAAAATACATGAATACATATTCAAAAAAATAGGATGATAGAAAGAAATTGATCTCTATACCAATCAATATGATAGAAAGGATGAGATTTTGGATGAACAAGGCTTGATCTTGCCACCAAATCTTCAACCTTTCAAGACAACTTTTTGGGTCCTTCAAATGGATGAACAACTTCATGAAATCAGCCCTTGAACTCCATGTAAACTCCTTTTTACATGTTATGATCACCTCCAATCTTCATCTTTTTATGTGACTTCCAACATATGTGAATTATAGTTGAATTTCATGGCTAGAATATTTGATGAATGGTGGTGGTGGTGTATATGGGACGGCAAGAGGAGGACGAGGGAGAGAGACTGGAAGAAATTTGTCTTGTTTGCATGTATGAGAGAGTGTGAGAAATGGTTTAATGGTTTTTGTTAAGTGGTTTAGGAAGTTTGAGGACATGTGTCCATAAACTTGTATAAAAGTGACACCAAGGGGTGTTGTGTAGCTTGTTTTGGCTGCCCATAGTGGGGGTGGGACAAGGGTATACTTGTTTCATCCCCACTAATTTACGGGTACTCCTCGATTCTAGTTTCCTCGATTTACGTGCCCTCGGGTCGTTTTACGAAAAACGTTTTTATAAATTATGAATCTACGGCACAAAACGATTCTAATAAAAATTTTCTCATAAAAAACGGAGTTCAAAAGCGTAAATACGTAAACCGAGGGTTTCCGGTTTAATCGTAAAAGACGATAAATTATGCACGTAAGTCCTAATTTCTTCTCGTAATTTGTGAGTTTATGAACCAATCACAAAATAAAAGTCCAGAATAATATACGAGAATAAATTTTACTACTTAAAATGTCAGACTGTCACAAACACGGTGTATGTAAATGTAAACACGTAACGTAGAGCTCTCCGGTTTAGACGTAGTCGATGCTACTTCAAGACGTAAACCCTAATTTCTTCCAAAAAGTGAGTGAGTTCATAAAATAGTGATTATAAATAATGTTCGAGAATAAAATAACGACCTCAAATTGACGGATTGTCAAAAAAGTGACAAGTCTTCAATTTTGAGGGACTATTCTTGCCAATTCTTCAAAGTTGAGGGTCCTTTTTGTAAATTTGACAAACTTTAGGGACAAAACTTGTAATTTTGAATATACAAGGGTTTAAAGTGTTAATTCTTCAATAATGAATGACCCTTCTTGTAAAATCTCCAATTCTTCAAGGACTTTTCTTAGAAAATCAACTCTAGGGCCCGGTTCATTGTGCGGCTTCGTTTCCCATGTTTGCTTTTGCTTGATTCTTGTGATCTTTTGTCAATTTCTCGATATCTGTACCTAAAATACACATTGAACAAACACAAGCATATATTTGGCACTTTTTATGATTTTTTAACCATTTTAAGCCCGTTTTGGACGATGAGACTATGTATAAAAGCAGTCTCATCAGTCCTCCCCCATCTAACGACTTTGTTTTGCATCATGGAAGCTCGTGTGCTTGTTGTCGATTTCAACAAATTGAACTTGCTCATGTTTATGACACGCTAAATTTTCTTGTATGACAACAAATGTTCGAATGACGCCTCGTCGTCTTATTTTTCCAATTAAAGCACACTTTGTGTTTTAGATGTTTGAGTCAACTTAAGCAATCTTTGAGGATTATCACTACTATAATAGTTTAAGCTTATGTTATTTATTTTCCTTATTTATTGTGTTAAATATTCATATTGTGTGTATGAATATATCCCTTGTTTGTTCTTTCATATTTTTGTAATATGAATGTTATGTATGTTACTCCCTTTCCCATCAATTCGTTTTCACACATTGTTTAGAGTAGATCATGGTTAAAACTTACAATTGCTTTTGGGTGATTCCACCAATTCTATGTTTCTAACCCTTTGACATATTATCACTTCAATTGGAATGGATGTTTCTTTTCTAACTCTATTCCACCAATTGAACTTTGATTTTGTCAAAAAACCCTCTTTGGACATTCTTAGAAAATACTTATTCCAATTTGAGATTTTTTTTCTTTCTCTCTGTCAAGTTACTTAGTAGGTAGTGACTATATATACATTAGTGTTTTTTTTCTCTCAACTAACCTTTGTGTAGCATGTCACCTTAGCTCATTCACTTGGTGACCGAAGCAAAGGGGAGTAAACACCAACGGGGAGCTTCTAGCAAAGTCAATTATTCTCTTCCTCAATGACTTGTGGTATTGATTGTAGAGTTTTACTACTCTTTAGGAAAAGAGCGTAAATAGGGAAAGTATTGAGTGATGATTTAGGAAAACCAACACTAATGACCCTTAATGAAAGTTCGTTTCCCAAGGAGGTATATGTGTGTGACTAAGATGTACAAGATTTGAGATTAATATTTGGTTTAGAAAGGGATTAGAAGAGAAAATGACAAAGTCGTAAAAATAAAAATTAACTAAAAATCACTATTAGAAAGTTAAGACGTAGAACCTAAAAAATCACCAAAATTAAAATAAATTCTAAAAATTACCAAAAATTCACCAAAAATCAAAAATAATAAACTAAGAGTTTACCAATTATCAAAACTTTTTCAAACCTTTTAAATAATTAAATATTCAATTTTTAAATGCTAATTAAAGCCCTAAAAATCAAATAAATTATCAAAAAGCCCAAATAAAGATTTTTCAATTGATAAACCTCTAAAATGACCTAAAATGATTAAAAACTATTTTTAGAAATTTTAAAACTAATAAAAACTATTTAAAATGATTTAAAAACTATTAAAACTTAAAATAATTATAAAAATTAATCTATAAGTGATAAAATTATTCTAAAAGTTGCTAAATTCCTATTTTAATGTATTTAACCTAAGAAAAATGTAAAAAGTTGGAAAATGTGAAATTTTAAAAATAATAATAAAATAATTATAAAATAATAATAAAAATCCAAAAATTATAAAAAATTCTAAAAACTTGCAAACTAGTTTATTTTAACCTAAATAATCAGAAAATCAAAGTGAAATTACCAAAATACCCCTAATGGGCCCTCAAATGGGCCAAATCCAAAAACAGTCAACCTAAAAGTCAAACGCTGACAAGTTGAAATCAAACGCTGACAGGAACAAAGTAGGCGCTGACAGACCTAAAGAAGTGTAAGGACTTGTTTTTCACCCTGCTGGTCAATGATTGAGTGCAAACCTTGTGAATCAAAGCTTACCAGTTGGGTAAACTTGATGTATTTTGGCATCAATAAGCCAATAAGCCAGTGAGCTTATAAGCTATGAACAAAGCAATCCAAATACCCAAATATCCTCACAAGCAGCAAACAAATAAGAACCAAGCAGCAATACAACAATCCTAATGCTAGAAATAACAATGCAACAAGAATTAAACACTGAATCAAAGAAAATAACAAGATCAAAGCATAAAAAGTTACTGATGAACAAAGAACATATGCAGAAACAAGTTTGCTGATATACTTGACACTTGATCCAATTTCAAGCCTCAAATCCCTCTACCTGGTGTGATTAGCTATGATTTAGCACTAGTTACCCTTAACCTATGCTTAGATCTAGGTGTCTTCAAAATCCTAGCCAATTTTACCAAGTTATGAAGATTTTAGAGCCAATCTATGAATCAATGTGTTTAAGCCCACAAAACCTGCAAACAGATGCACAAATACTCCCAAATAGCATATTCCAAAACTTGCATACAACACACAAGCACTTAACAAACGCTGATAAGGTTAAATCAAACGCTGACAGGAACAAATCAGACGTTGACAGACTTATGTAGTAATCCCAAACAACCCTTAATCAAGCACTTATCAAACAAACTTCTGAGTTCTTCTAATAACCTACTGATTTTAATGATCAAAAACACTTAAACGATAGCAAATAACACAATCAAACTCAAAAATCACCAGCACAAACACCAATACTCAAAATCAAAGCACCAAATCAAAAACAGTCATAAACATGAAATTTTTAGGGGAATCTTAACAAGGGATTATACCTGCCTTCCACAACATCCTAGGAAGGCCGGCAATGCTCCTTGGACCTTGTTCAACAACTAGAACAAGACCAAGGTACTTCAATGAAGATGATGCAAACTGCCTTGGTTGATGGTTCAAAGTAGAACCTCAAGGACTTGATGTCTTCAACACAAGCAGCAAACAACTCAACCAAGGGCTCTAATCCCTTCACAAGCTTGGTGTCAACAAGCTTGTAAGAGCTTATAGCTAATGGTCAAGGGTTAGTACACAAAATAACCAAAACAGAACCTAGGATTTCAAGGTTTTCAAACCTTAAAAACCTTTTGAAACAAGACGTGCCTTAACCACAAGATTAAGGTAGGCCTTAACAATCAAATGGAACTCAGAATTAGGCTACTCAAACACCAAACTTTTAACTAAATCAAAAAGAGATTTCAAATTTCAGAAATTCAAATTTTATTTAACTTAAAAAGAAATTATAAAGATTGATAGCCTAAAACTGGAACAAAAGCTCTCTCACATGTTGAGGAGTCTTTTTATAGGCAAATGCCAAGGTTACACTGTTCATAAACCCTAGATGTGAAATTCCCTAAATGCCCTAAGTCCTTGAGTACGTTTGTTGTTGTTGAGCTGTCCAAAATGATCCAAGACGTTCATTTCAGCTTTGATATGAAGCAAAGAGTCTCAGCTGTTGATCATGACACGTCACATGACTTGGAGGCTAAGTTGCTTGCTGATTGGTGGAAAGGGTATTGGGGTGGGGTCCATAGTGAGTGGAGATGAGGGTTTTGTGTGTGGGATAGGTTCCTACATGTGTGAATCAAACGTGTGCCTGGGTAATTTCATTTTACCCTTTGTTTTAAGTTGTGTAAAATCTGGGCTGTAAAGGTGAATAGTTGTCCTTTTGATCCGTTTTTGGTGGAGTGGAGTTGTTTGGCGCGTGTTTGTGTGTTTAAATGTTTCAGTATGCACACATTCAGCCCTCCTCTTTCCTTTCTTTTGTCACTTGGATGCAAACTTCTATCAGCGCCCATTTTACATGTATCAAGGTTTCACCATTTGTCACTTTTGGCACAAACTTTATACAAAAGTGTTTCAAGGGTTATATTTGACACTTTTGAATATTGCAAGGGCTGATTTTGGACAATGTTGATCTTTAAAGGTCTTCAATGTATCTTAATCTTCATGAGGGACCATTATTGGCAATTTTGATTTGTTGAGGGACTATTCTTGCCATTTCTTCAAAGTTGAAGGACCTTTTGTGTAATTTTGACAAACTTAAGGGACCAAACTTGTAATTATGAATATACAAGGGTTTTAAGTGTCATTTCTTCAATAAATGAGGATCAATCTTGTTTGTCTTCAAGTCTTCAAGGTATTTTGTTGAGAATTCCATGATTAGGGCCTGGTTCTTTGTACGGCTTCGTTTCTCGTGTCCGTTTTTCCTTGTAACTTGTGATCTTTTGTCTTTTTCACGATATCCATACCTAAAATACACAAGTAAACAAACACAAGCATATATATGGTATTTTATGACATTTTTATGCATTTAAAGCCCGGAAAGAACGATGAGATCATGTATAAATGCCATCTCATCACTCCCCCATACTAAGCCATTGCCGTGCCCTCACGCAATGCTAGAATAAAGTATCTAAGCATCACCAAAGTTTAATTTTATTAACCTTTATTGAAAAGTAAAAAGACTTGCAACAAACTACGAAGATGTGAAAAGACATATTGTATGATTTTCATCACAAAAAGTGACTTTTAGGGTCAAGGAATAGAAACAAGTAAATGTCCCTTAGAGTAAACTTCGTCATCCTTGATTGTCATACATTCCATGCTAAGTGCAAAACCAAGATCATTGTTGGTACAAGTCACAATGCTAACACTACTCATACGTCCAAATTGTGTAATACTTTTTCTCCCCGCAATCCTAGTTATTATAAAAGGAAATGGGTTACTAGCATTTTTTATCTATTTGTCATGGATCACAAGTGATTCATATTTTACTTATTTGAGTAATTATTAGTCCGAAAGCAAAGTAGCACGATTTGATCGATAGTTAGCCGAAGGACAAAATCTTTTAAAACGGCTTCTCGTGTATCTCCTTAAGTTCATATCTTGGCATAACTCGTTTCACGATTTGAGACCTTTCTCGGACCGATATTTGGCATGTACTTCATACTTCAAATCTTGGGAAGACGTTCTTGAAATTATGGTCTTCTCTTCATATATTTGGAATTTCTTCACTTGACGTTTTTGAGAGATTCTTCATATAGGACCACGACTTCATCATTTTTTTTCTTCAATCTTTACTTTGGATTTTGATATACAACGATCCGCCTCCTTTTCGGACTTGGATACATTTATCCTCATACCTTGTTAGGGTCTTTTTGGATAGACTTTCTCCATTCTTTAGGGGAGTAATTGCTTCTCGTCGTGTGTCTCGATCCTTCATATTGATTTAGGAATAATGATACTTCACATCATCTTTGGATCTTTAGCAAAAATAGAGCTCCTCATGCCTTGTGAGGGCCTTTTTGGATGATCGCCAATCTTCGCGTCCCGCTTCAATAAGTTATGCCTTGGCTATGAACTCTATTCAACCCGAGCAACTTTTAAACGATCTTGCGCTAGAGGCTAAGTAACTTTTCAAATCGTATGACCTTACTTATTGCAATTATGATTTATTCCTAATGCATTGATCTTATGGGAAGAAAAAGCCACAATTAAAAACATATGAGTTTTTGAAAGAACACTTTCATGTTCTACGTTTAGCATGATCACTTGTCTAACTCTATCATTTCTCGTTCTTCACTATATAAAGACCTCTAATTAAAGAGACTCGTGAATACTTAGCCATGCAAGTCAAAATTAAGCCAAATTTGGATTAGCTTTCATTAAGACTATATCAAATCAAAGTTTTGGGTTTTCAAGCCACCTATAGGATCTTGCACTTTCTTGGACTTTTTCAAGTTTAGAGAATGCGTTTTATAGTTCCCTTGATAAGTGACTTTCTAGAATCAATTATAGGAACTTGCGAAAAGTTCTTGTTCTTAACCCGTATGAATTAAGACTTTCGCGTTTTAAAGTTCCCTATATAAAAGTCTAGCAAAACTTGAATTGAGCGAGTTAAGGAATGTAAATGGCTCCAAATGCCCATCAAGTCAAAAATTAACTCTTATTCTACCCATCGGAAAATATACATTCGTGTCTTAAAAACACTTATGAAAACTAAGAAAAATTTTAAAATTTGGCCATTTTTAGCCTTATTAGCAAAACAAAACTTTGAAAGTTGGAAAGCGTGAGGGCGTAGCAAAGCAAGTACCTATTCACCCCCCCCCATACTAAAAGTAAACATTGTCCTCAATGTTTCGAGTCTAAAGGTAGAGCACCCCTATACTAGAGACGAAGAGTCAAATGCTTAGGATCTAGCATGGAAAGGGTGATCAACAATATATCTAAAGCCGTTTATTAATTATGCTTAAAAGATAATTGTTAGAACAATAAAGGATATGCCATGGAATCGTGAAAAACTTCTTCAAACGAACGATGGAGGCTCACGTAAACGAACACGAGAGTCTTCAATCGTAGATGATGATGATGATCTAGATAACACAATCACAAACAACCACGAGACAACGAGTTGAAAGGGTACAAGTCCCCTTATTAGTGAATAGTGAGCATAAAGATAAGCATGGGATCTCCCCCACGAGGCACCTCGTTTTTGATTACCGAGTCATGAGCTCGACTCGATCCCCTCAATATGTGAACATTTAGGGAAAATCATGGTGTGGTCAATGGGGCTTACATGATAAACAAGGCCCAAAAAGCAACCGGTATTAAGGACTAAGTCCTTAAATGATGCAAAATTCCGGGGTCGAAAATGGCGTTCTCGTTTTCATTGGAAAAACAAATTAACGCCACTTCAACATGTGCTATAAACTCAAAGAGTTTGAAGAAAAGAGATGAGAAGTAGAAGGGTGGGACAATTGGTAAGACAAACCTTCGAGCTACTCGAGGTAGACTCGCACCAAGCAAATAGAAAGATTTTCCATTTATTGCATCGGTGGAAGACCGAGATTTCCCTTTACATGAAATTCCGGGATCGAATATCTCGTCCTCGGTGGACAAGGATGAGGGAACATAAGGGGCTTCCCCCATACTAAAACCACACAAAGCATCGTCAAAAGGAGTAGACGAGCTTGTAGCACTCAAAACACGTGGTGATGACGGAGTTAGATTTGTAGAAAAATCAATTAAATCACATTTAAGATCTTTTCCTTTTTTATCTTTTTAACTTTCCTTATGAAAACCCTTTTTGATTATGTCGAAAATATTCGGTGTTTCTAAGACGATGTTAGTTACACTAAAAATTCTCACATTTTGAAACCGTTTTGGTTTTGGTGGTGGCAAGTTCTCAAAACGTTTATCGACGAAGAAAACCTCCCCATCGGGGTCCACATATTCATCATCCGAAAGATCTTTCGTAGAAACCGACAACTTATCAACACTTTTTACGAATGAATGTTCGAGGTGAGGCGAAAGATTTTTCGATTCAAGTATTGACGGTTTCTTCTTTGTAGGCTTTGTACTCATAACCTCCACCGGCGGAGGAAATGGTAAATTGTTTTTGGCGACATTTCCTAAAACTCTTGGTGAAAATTCTTTGCAAATGACATTGGTTGAATCACCATGGTTTAAAGTAGCAATAGAATAGACATGAGAAAGATTGGAGTTTTGTGTTGCATTGATGACAAGTTCTTCTTCATTGAAACGAAGGGTGATTTTTCGAGCATGAACATCGATAAGTGCTCTTGATGTATCCAAAAATGAACGACCCAAAATGAGAGGAACTTTTCGATCGATAGGAATGTCTACAACGATAAAGTCAACGGGATAGTAAAACTTTCCGACTTTAACGAAAACGTCCTCGGCTACTCCACATGCTAAAATCGTAGAATGATCGGACATCTCGATAGACATGTTCGAAGGAGTAAGAGCCGGAAGCGAAAGCGATTTGAAAATCTCAAGAGGCATTAAATTAATACTAGCACCAAGATCGGCCAAGGCGTAGCATTCCTCCATATCTTGAATAGCACACGGAATCAAAAATTTACCGGGATCACCGACTTTTTGTGGTATGCGGCTAAGAAAAACCGATGAACAACTAGACGATTGTTGTAACTTCTCTTTGTTGTTTAGCATACTTTTGAAGTTTGCGGCGAATCGAGGCATCATGATAAGAGCGTCGGCAAAACTTATGTTAAAATGCAAATCACGAAACATTTTCATAAATAGCTCAAATTGATAATTATTCCGTTCTTGTGCATTCTCTTTGTTACGTCTTGAAGGGTAGGGTAAAGGTGAAGGTGAAGGTGGTGTGGGTTGGTCATTAGGCAACGGCCTTGGAAACTCGGGTTCCACAATTTGTATTGGTTCAACCGTAGGTGTGGTATGAGCGGTACTTCGTGGGATTGTAATGTGCTCCTTTTCGACCATCACCTCGGGTTCTTTCTCGATTTCCTTCTCCTTAGAAGTACTTGTACGAGAGATTGGTTCCTTGAAAGTTTTACCACTTCGTGTAGTAATAACCTTCATTTCTCCCCTCGGGTTGTTAATGGTATCACTAGGAAGACCACCCGAGGAAGAGGGCTTACACATGATTGCTTCAAACATCTTAGCCATTCGGTCCTCAAATTTTGATTGCCTAGCATCCGCTTTCAATAACTCTTGCTTAATCTCATGTTGTCCTAATTCCATCTTTTGTTGGTTTTGTTGAAGACGTTGGACATTTCCTTCCATTTTGTTTGCATGAGTTTTAAGTTCATTAGCAAGTTCATTTTTAAGCTCATTTTTCAATTCGGACCTTAAGCTAATCATCTCACGTTGCATATTATCAAATTTAGCATCATTTGCTTTGGCATAATCCAAAAATTCTCCTTGCAAATTTTTAGTGTGAGCATTTTGAAAACCTTGTGTAGTGTTTTGAAAATCACGGTTTTGGTTTTGATTAGAGATTTGTCCATTCCCACTTTGATAATTCCCTTTGTTGTAATTGCGTGTGTTGCCTTGGTAATTACCTTGGTTGTTGTTTCGATAATTATTAGCATTTTGGTTTGGTGGAGCTTGATTTTGGCGGGAACCTTGACCGTTTTGGTTGTAAGTTCCCGTTGCTACATAAGCACTCGAAGTGTTACCATCCGCGGTAATGCACTCGGAAAGATCATGAGCTCCCCCACAAGATAAACAACTCTTAGCAACCGCTTTAACCGAAGCGGAATTGGAAGCTTCTTGAGCCTTCCAATGGGACATTAGATTAGCAAATCTATCAAAAAACCGATTTTCCTCATTAGCTTCATCATGTAAGGCGTTAATGCTACGAGACGATTGTGACGAAGATGACGAACCCATATTGGCAACACTCGGTGTGTTACGAGGGTTATAAACCTTAGATCTATTTTCAATGATTTGTAAAGCCTCATTTGTCGTCTTGCACAAAAAATTACCACCCGCGGCGGCATTCAAATAATCTCGTTCATGATCATTAAGCCCATTATAAAAAGTATCCACTTGATGCAATTCCGTAAAATCATGGTGTGGACATTCATGTAACATCTCTTTAAATCGTTCCCATGCCATTGAAAACTTTCATTATTACGTTGCACAAATCGTGAAATCTCATTTTTTAAGTGTGTTGTTTTAGATGGTGGAAAAACTTGTTCACAAACTTAGAAACGAGATCGGCCCATGTCAAAATCGAATTTGGCGGTTCTTTATCGAGCCAAATTTTTGCGGGTCCATCCAACGAGTATGGAAACAACATCATCTTAATGGCGTCATGTGGAACATCCTTAAATTTGCTAGTGGCGGTGAGACGGTTGAAATTCCTAATATGGTAATGCGGGTTGTCTTTCTCGTGACCTCTAAACTTATTTGCTTGCAACATTGACATTAAACCCGTCTTAATCTCGAAATTCTCCGCAAGGATGGCGGGAATCACAATAGCCTCTCCAAAACCCTCGGTGGGTGCTTGTAGTAACTCCATCATAGTACGATTAGCCATGACGACTTCTTGTTCTACAATAGGTTCAATAATTGGAGGTTCTTCAACAATCAACGTCTCTTGATTGGCTTGCTTTTGAAGTCGTTTACGAGCTCGTTTTGCTTGATTACGAGTGATCATAAACTTCACGAAGAATGGGAGGTGAGCAAAGAAGATTCTTTTTGGGTGTTTTGTGAATTTTCAATTTTTTTGTGTTTTTGATGATATTTAATTTTTTTGGATTTTGGTGTATCTTCGTAGACAACAATCTACAAAATCTCTCCTCGAATCCAACTCTTGATTAAAGAAGCCTCAAAGGAATGAAAACGATCACGTGGAGTGAACGTCTTCTAATGACTTTAGAACTTTGGTGAAAACCAAATTGTTCAAGAGGGTTTAATCACAAAGAAAACCAAGCAAATATACTATACGTAATAATACTTTGGGCGGCAAAACCCTCGATTAGACTTCAATCTCAAAATACTCACAAGCAAGCGGGGAAACGAGGCGGCGCGAAGCACTTAAGAGCCTTTTTCCTTGGGGTATATTTTATAATACCCGCCTTATACCCACCTTATAGTTTGTATTTTTCAAAATCGAGCTTCACGAAAGTATTTATCTATTTTTGCCTTTTTCTTTTTGTTTGAGATTCGAATACAATAATTAGGAGATCAAATCCCAATTAAGGTTGTGTTTTCACACTTTTTGGAGATATTGTAAATTTATTGTGATACTTAATACAATATATTAATAATATTTGTACAAGAAAAACCAAGAAAACCGAATATACGTATTAGTAGAGTTCTACTAATACAAATACTATTTGGTTAATATTAAAAACAACAATGCAAATTAATCACGACACACCTCCCCGGCAGCGGCGCCAAAGTGATTGTAGAGTTTTACTACTCTTTAGGAAAAGAGCGTAAATAGGGAAAGTATTGAGTGATGATTTAGGAAAACCAACACTAATGACCCTTAATGAAAGTTCGTTTCCCAAGGAGGTATATGTGTGTGACTAAGATGTACAAGATTTGAGATTAATATTTGGTTTAGAAAGGGATTAGAAGAGAAAATGACGAAGTCGTAAAAATAAAAATTAACTAAAAATCACTATTAGAAAGTTAAGACGTAGAACCTAAAAAATCACCAAAATTAAAATAAATTCTAAAAATTACCAAAAATTCACTAAAAATCAAAAATAATAAACTAAGAGTTTACCAATTATCAAAACTTTTTCAAACCTTTTAAATAATTAAATATTCAATTTTTAAATGCTAATTAAAGCCCTAAAAATCAAATAAATTATCAAAAAGCCCAAATAAAGATTTTTCAATTGATAAACCTCTAAAATGACCTAAAATGATTAAAAGCTATTTTTAGAAATTTTAAAACTAATAAAAACTATTTAAAATGATTTAAAAACTATTAAAACTTAAAATAATTATAAAAATTAATCTATAAGTGATAAAATTATTCTAAAAGTTGATAAATTCCTATTTTAATGTATTTAACCTAAGAAAAATGTAAAAAGTTGGAAAATGTGAAATTTTAAAAATAATAATAAAATAATAATAAAATAATAATAAAAATCCAAAAATTATAAAAAATTCTAAAAACTTGCAAACTAGTTTATTTTAACCTAAATAATCAGAAAATCAAAGTGAAATTACCAAAATACCCCTAATGGGCCCTCAAATGGGCCAAATCCAAAAACAGTCAACCTAAAAGTCAAACGCTGACAAGTTGAAATCAAACGCTGACAGGAACAAAGTAGGCGCTGACAGACCTAAAGAAGTGTAAGGACTTGTTTTTCACCCTGCTGGTCAAGGATTGAGTGCAAACCTTGTGAATCAAAGCTTACCAGTTGGGTAAACTTGATGTATTTTGGCATCAATAAGCCAATAAGCCAGTGATCTTATAAGCTATGAACAAAGCAATCCAAATACCCAAATATCCTCACAAGCAGCAAACAAATAAGAACCAAGCAACAATACAACAATCCTAATGCTAGAAATAACAATGCAACAAGAATTAAACACTGAATCAAAGAAAATAACAAGATCAAAGCATAAAAAGTTACTGATGAACAAAGAACATATGCAGAAACAAGTTTGCTGATATACTTGACACTTGATCCAATTTCAAGCCTCAAATCCCTCTACCCTGGTGTGATTAGCTATGATTTAGCACTAGTTACCCTTAACCTATGCTTAGATCTAGGTGTCTTCAAAATCCTAGCCAATTTTACCAAGTTATGAAGATTTTAGAGCCAATCTATGAATCAATGTGTTTAAGCCCACAAAACCTGCAAACAGATGCACAAATACTCCCAAATAGCAGATTCCAAAACTTGCATACAACACACAAGCACTTCACAAACGCTGATAAGGTTAAATCAAACGCTGACAGGAACAAATCAGACGTTGACAGACTTATGCAGTAATCCCAAACAACCCTTAATCAAGCACTTATCAAACAAACTTCTGATTTCTTCTAATAACCTACTGATTTTAATGATCAAAAACACTTAAACGATAGCAAATAACACAATCAAACTCAAAAATCACCAGCACAAACACCAATACTCAAAATCAAAGCACCAAATCAAAAACAGTCATAAACATGAAATTTTTAGGGGAATCTTAACAAGGGATTATACCTGCCTTCTACAACATCCTAGGAAGGCCGGCAATGCTCCTTGGACCTTGTTCAACAACTAGAACAAGACCAAGGTACTTCAATGAAGATGATGCAAACTTCCTTGGTTGATGGTTCAAAGTAGAACCTCAAGGACTTGATGTCTTCAACACAAGCAGCAAACAACTCAACCAAGGGCTCTAATCCCTTCACAAGCTTGGTGTCAACAAGCTTGTAAGAGCTTATAGCTAATGGTCAAGGGTTAGTACACAAAATAACCAAAACAGAACCTAGGATTTCAAGGTTTTCAAACCTTAAAAACCTTTTGAAACAAGACGTGCCTTAACCACAAGATTAAGGTAGGCCTTAACAATCAAATGGAACTCAGAATTAGGCTACTCAAACACCAAACTATTAACTAAATCAAAAAGAGATTTCAAATTTCAAAAATTCAAATTTTATTTAACTTAAAAAGGAATTACAAAGATTGATAGCCTAAAACTGGAACAAAAGCTCTCTCACATGTTGAGGAGTCTTTTTATAGGCAAATGCCAAGGTTACACTGTTCTTAAACCCTAGATGTGAAATTCCCTAAATGCCCTAAGTCTTTGAGTACGTTTGTTGTTGTTGAGCTGTCCAAAATGATCCAAGACGTTCATTTAAGCTTTGATATGAAGCAAAGAGTCTCAGCTGTTGATCTTGACACGTCACATGACTTGGAGGCTAAGTTGCTTGCTGATTGGTGGAAAGGGTATTGGGGTGGGGTCCATAGTGAGTGGAGATGAGGGTTTTGTGTGTGGGATAGGTTCCTGCATGTGTGAATCAAACGTGTGCCTGGGTAATTTCATTTTACCCTTTGTTTTAAGTTGTGTAAAATCTGGGCTGTAAAGGTGAATAGTTGTCCTTTTGATCCGTTTTTGGTGGAGTGGAGTTGTTTGGCGCGTGTTTGTGTGTTTAAATGTTTCAGTATGCACACATTCAGCCCTCCTCTTTCCTTTCTTTTGTCACTTGGATGCAAACTTCTATCAGCGCCCATTTTACATGTATCAACGTTTCACCATTTGTCACTTTTGGCACAAACTTTATACAAAAGTGTTTCAAGGGTTATATTTGACACTTTTGAATATTGCAAGGGCTGATTTTGGACAATGTTGATCTTCAAAGGTCTTCAATGTATCTTAATCTTCATGAGGGACCATTATTGGCAATTTTGATTTGTTGAGGGACTATTCTTGCCATTTCTTCAAAGTTGAAGGACCTTTTGTGTAATTTTGACAAACTTAAGGGACCAAACTTGTAATTATGAATATACAAGGGTTTTAAGTGTCATTTCTTCAATAAATGAGGATCAATCTTGTTTGTCTTCAAGTCTTCAAGGTATTTTGTTGAGAATTCCATGATTAGGGCCCGGTTCTTTGTACGGCTTCGTTTCTCGTGTCCGTTTTTCCTTGTAACTTGTGATCTTTTGTCTTTTTCACGATATCCATACCTAAAATACACAAGTAAACAAACACAAGCATATATATGGTATTTTATGACATTTTTATGCATTTAAAGCCCGAAAAGAACGATGAGATCATGTATAAATGCCATCTCATCAGGTATCTTTTTTTCTTCGACAGAGGGGCATAAATGATAGTTATAAACTCGTTAATAATTCAAACAATTTTGAATTTTACATAAATGAGTTTATAGTTTGTCGTAATAAAAAAGGGGGAGATTGTTAATGCAAAGTAATGCCTAAAAACATTATTACTGTTAACTAATTTTTCTTAGTTTCGATCACGACAAATTAAAAAGACATTTATCGTCAAATACAATCATAAGACGAATTATCAAACAAACACTATCATCAAGGTAATAATCATTTAAGCATTGCACTAACATATCTTAATCATGATTAGTGATCATAAAAATGATTTGTCCTAAACTTACATTTTGTCAAATGTGACAAAATATTTTTAATAATTTTTTTAAGAAAATGTTTTATTAAAATAGAAAATATAAAAGACAAAAGGGAGGGAAGTCTGTTAACACGGATCCTTAAATGCCTATGTGGTTCCTTAGTGATAAGGAACCGCAGGACAATTTAGGAACCATGCTCAGAGAGCCGTTGGCTTTTATAACCTATAAATAGTGGATCAAATCTGCATTTTCCACAACCCTTTTTGGACACTCTTTCTATTATCCTTTTCCTTTCTAGCACTACTAGAAAATCTGGCATTAGCAACGAACGTTTTCATCGTTATTCTGTCACTAAAACCCTACAATGACGGAATACTAACGAATAAAGTCTGTCGCAAAAAAGGGCCTAGCAAATTTTTTGAGACAAACTTAGCGACAAAATTGTTTGAATTCAGCGACGCATTTTCGGTCTCCGACCCCTCACTATTGCCTTTAGAAAGTTGCTTAAAGAAAATTTGATTCGACCATAAAGTGACGGTCTGGCGAAAAAGCTTTTATCGCTAGGAGTAATGACGAAGCCGTCTCTAATCCATTTCTAATAATCGACCAACCATTTTGTCGTTTTCACGTTGCTACCTGAGACAGCTGCATTATCGATAATCCCCCAATAAATATATCTCAAAACTGTCTCTAACTATTTGTTGCTTTACTCAACGGGATTGCATAGCATATTCGAGAAAACCAGTCTCTAAATTATCGCCATTCAAAAATGTTTTGCAGATAAAATATGTCTCCAATCATAGGTGAATGATGCAATTATTTCCCATAAGTTCAAGATTTCACACAAACAAATACGCCACTTATAATAGTTATAAAATCCGTACCCATATAAAATAACAAACATATTCAAATCAAACAATAAGCATATTCGAAAGAAAACTAACGTTTGATATTTGACAACGTATAAGGAATTGTAAACCAAAGAATTACATTAAAGTGAGAACCTAAATAGATTTAAATCTCTTCATAAAGTGTAATGGTTGATGTTGACAGTATTACCTTGTCTTATTTTTTGTTTGCGAGTAACACGACTCATGATAGCATGAACGACAAGAATATCTTGAACACGCATTTCATCCTTGAGTTGTTCCTATATTTCTTCCTCTCCGTGCATTTCTTCCCAGATGATATCCGTATTTCTCAATACCTGTTTAAAATCGTAAACTATTAAGATTAGATATGCAATTTTTTGAGCATAATGCACACACTTTTTCCTATATAATATTGAAGGAGTCATAAAAAATAGGGTGATGGTGTGGTTACATGTTTCAGCATATATTTGTCGAATTTAAACCGAGTAACCATTCACTGTATACCTAGCTTCATGCTTGTAAGAAACCACAATCCCATATTTTAAATACAAATATAAAATAAATGTCAAAATAACACAATTGTTTCTTAAATAGCTTTATTTTTATATAAGATTTAATAACCAACATTTATTAAAACAACATGGCAATACTCTTAATATCAATCAAACATAAAGCCACTATTATATGACATTTTACTCGTCCCTATCCTCGTACTAATGATGATCCACAAAGCCACTATTTGACACAATACAAAGCCACTATTATATGACCTTTTACTCGTCCCTATCTCGTACTAATGGTGATCCACAAAGCCACTATTTGACACAATTTAACTTTTAAAAAGATGCTTCAGTGTTATCAGTTGTAGACATAGTTAAGGAAGAACCAAGATAATTTGAAATTACAATAAACTTGACATTTGAGAAAACATAAGTAAATGTATATATGTAGAAAATGAGGGACTAATAGATATGTAACATGTGGCATCTTTTCTGTAGGTACATGCTTATGAAGTAAGTAGTGTTAATCACTTTTCGCTTTTAGATAATTACATAAAAGCTATATCTTATATATCATAATTTTTATTGATAATGATCAAAACTACTAACAGCTCTATTGATATATTAATACATGTTCTAGTTGAGATTCTAAAGTAACTTGGTCTTTTTTCCTGGAGTAATAAGATATAACTCTTACCTCATCAAAAGCCTCAAATATGTCAATGCTCAGTTGCTGAATGGTAGAAATAATTATTTGGCTTGTCTAAACAGTATTCTTCATCGCACGCATGACAATGGCAGATGACATTTGTATATGTATACTTCAATAGTTCAACTAGTTTTCCTTCCAGCAAGACTTTGTAAATCTACCCAAACGCTTTCAGTGCATTACACACGTTCTTTGTTTTTTCTGATTTTCTTTTATAGATTTGATCAGTTAGTCCAACAGCGACAAACTAAACATTTTAAAAGCAAGACAAACATTAGCTTTTTGTATCCCAATCCTACTAAAAACCTACAAATATTTTTTAACCTGTGAATATGTATACCTTTGTGGCATTAAGTTAGAAATCCAATAGCAGGTTTCAAGTTTAAGATATCTGTGAAATACTATGTTCTATGTTGGGTACTCCACACCTGATATTATTTAGTTTATAAGCAATCCCAAACACCTGCTACTTCAAATTTTACCAAACCCGCCTATGTTGTCCGTGTTTCAGCCTTGAATAAGTCCGTCAACTTTTTCGTAACCTAAAGTCCCACCAATTTTTCACCTCCAACCAATTCTTAATCCTAGTGTTAGGACCTATGTAATAGATATTTGTAATAGATAAACTAGGAGGTATGTAGTTCCTTCTGGTCCTAGTAGTAGTAGGAGCAACACGTGCTCCTGGTCTAATAGAAAGTCAAACAATGTTATTCTTAGTAGTTTGTTAGGATATGCATGAGATATGTTAGGAAAGGATATGCATATCAAGAGTTACACGTTTATGCTTAATGTAGTATTAGGGTTTCCTTGTAGTATAAAAGGAACCCATTGGTAGAAGCGTTAGACACACCTTTCACCATTATTCATTTCATATTAATAGTAGAAATCCTTAGTAAGGATCAAGTTATTTAGTTATTTTTTTATTCTTGATCATAGTATTTGTATTCCACACTTATACTTTGTATTACATTAAGAGTCTCTCTGTGAATAGATTTGTGATTACAGAAGTCGTTCACCATCCTTAACAGGCTGCAAGATCCACAACCAATGGACCCAACAAGGGTATCAGAGCCTGGGAGTGTTTCTGCACAGGAAGAACCATTTTGTTTTAATAACATTTTTGTCTAATCATGTCTGCTTATAGTTCTACTGAAACAGGAGAACCAAGCACCACCACACAGCAAACATAACAAATCGTTGCTACGGTTTCCAATATAAATGGAAAATTCCTACTCTTGAAGAAGGAGGAGTATGATAGCTGGGACATGAAGATGGAATGCTGGATCACCAATATTGATCCAGACTTATGGAAAATTGTTCAGAATGGCAACAGCAAGAAGAAAACTGGTAGAGACAAGAATGCTCAGATCATCATTCAGGACCCTAAATCTAATAAAGAAATAACAGCTGTACAAAAGGAAATCAAAGCAAAGACTATTTTGCTTCAGTCTCTCCCTGATGATCATATGGGTGATTTCTATCATTTGGATGATGCTAGTGAAATTTAGAATGACATCAAGGCAAGATTTGGAGAAAATGAAGAATCCAAGAAGATGCGCGGATCAATGCTAAGAGATGAATTCATATAATTCAAGATTTCTGAGACGGAAGGTATTCATCAAGGCTATGACAGGTTTCAAAAGATTCTCAGTCAATTGAATCAACTCAGATCCAAACCAGAGAATGAAGACATCAATGCCAGGTTTCTTAGAGCTTTGCCTCATTCATGGAATCAGGTAGTCATCTCTCTAAAAGCAAAAGGAGGCCTTGAATATCTCTCTTTTGATGACTTGTTCTATAAACTCAAAACCTTTGAGTCTCATATGAGAGGATACTCTAGTGATACCTATTATGCAGTAAAATAACCTCGACTTGGAAAACCCTAAAACATCAATGGCGGCAAAATTTTCTTTTCCTCTTCACGATTCGATTTTCTATCCTGTTCATCTCTAAATCTTATAACAATGCTAGTTTCTCGATTAATCTTTGATTAATCTAGAGTTAACATAGTTGTTATTTGGTTGACAGATTTTCTAGGGTTTTATAATCGTTTCTTTTTTAGTTATTCTGCTTGCGTTTTTGTGGTGATTTATTTTTTAATCTTGGTCGGTTCGTGATTCCTTTAAGTATTGTTCTCCATTGTTCACCTTCACGATTGTTCCTGTGTGTCGTTTCTTGTCGTAGCTATTAGGGTTTGGGTTTGTTTTTTACGTTTAGGGTTTGGTTACTCTTTCTATTGTTTCGGATTGTTTATTGTCAAATTATTGGTCGGCTGAACTTTAATTGGTTCCTTTAATTGGTCGGCTGACCCTAATATAGCTCGGATTGATTCCTTTTGGTCGGCTGACATTTAATTAAGTGGTCGGCTGACATTGAATTGTAGGTTTCACGTGGTAGGATGTTGTTTATAATAAATTGTGATCTTCTGTTACTAGTGCGTTGGTTTATTATTAAGTGGTTCATTTGATTTTCTGTGTCACAGTTTTAATCGTTTTTAGGGTTTGGTTTTTTGTCGAATTGTTGAAGCTATGGTGGGTTCCAGTGAGACTAATGTTTCAGATCCTAATTCAGTTGTTGATACAGCAAATGGTGAACGAATTAATTTGAATGTAGGGTCATTAGAGGATGTTGAAAAACTGTTCTCGATCTCTCTCAATACGGTGGAAGTGATGAGTAGGTTTATGAATGATGTCCAAAATAACAAATATGAATTCTTGAAGAGAATGACTACTGAGCAATGGACAAAGACTCTTGATATCGTATGTGCTCACCAAGTGGAGTTGGAGAATAGTGTTAGAACACTAAAACGTCAACATGTTAATTCTACTAAAGCAGGTGTGCGTGATGATGCTAGGGATCCGTCTATGACCACTACTTTTGGACATGATGCTAGGGTTACACCAGATTTATCTAATATCACAATGCGTATGTCCTTTAATCAGCATAAAGAGGTGAGTGTCTCATCTCCTACGTTTAGTAAATTGGTTAATGATGAGCTATCGTTTGAACAATTGGATATAAACCATAATGAGAGGGGTGATGTATTTGACTCAAATATGGATGATTTCACGTTTTCTAATCCAAGTGATCCAGTGATAGATGTCGAGGAAACTGTGAAGGAATGTCCTATTGTACAGTCGGTGGATATTGGTGGTCCATCTAACTCTTATGCAGCTGCTGCTAGTTCAAGCCAACAAGCTTCACCTGCTGCTCGTGTTAATATAGGTTCTGTCATATCTGAAAACAGGTTTGAGGGTGTTCAGGTATCTATTCCACGTAAAGTGGTTGAGAAGGTTAATACACGTTTTCATAATACGCTCTATGGATACTTTATTGGTAAACGAATGGCATTTCCAGTGGTTGAGTATTATGCTAAAACTAATTGGGCTAAATTTGGGTTAAAAAGGATCATGATGAATTCCAATTGTTTCTTTTTCTTTCAATTTGATGCACAATCTGGGTATGAAGCTGTGTTGGAAGGTGGACCATGAATGATTCGTAATTCTCCCATTATTCTTAAAAGGTATACTATGAAGACTAGCCTTCGTAAAGAAGAGTTTACCTGTATTCCTGTGTGTTAAACTTCATGATGTGCCTCTTCAAATGTTTAAGGAAGAGGGTATTAGTCTGATTGCTACTTATCTTGGTAAGCCTATTATGCTTGATTCTTTTACTAGCACTATGTGTAAAGAATCTTGGGGTCGTAGTAGTTTTGCTCGCTGTTTAATTGAAATTAAATCTGACTGTGATTTACATGAGACGATTACTATTGGTGTTCCTGATTTGGAGGGTGAGGGGTTTACTAAGGAAACTATTAAAGTTGAATATGAGTGGAAGCCGCCTAGATGCCCTACATGTAATATCTTTGGTCATACGACTGAAACTTGTCCTAAACGTGTTATCCCTAAAGTGGCACCTACAGTTATACATGAACAAGATGATGGATTTCAACAAGTTCGTAGTAGAAAGCATAACAACAAAGGAAAGCAAGGAAGCAAGATTCCGAGAGGTGTCCCGTTAAGCAAAGGCTTCCAGGTTGGTACTCCTTTCACTTTTAGTACGAAGTCCTCTACTTCTGGTGCTCATATACATGATAACTCATCCAATCCTGGTAAGACTTCGAATACATCTAAACGTGATAATAGCAAAGTTGATAGTGGTACCAAATCTGGGTTGCATACTAGTAGTTCAAATAAAGGTAAATCTGTGGTGAGTGGCGTTTCTACTTCGAATTCTTTTGGGACTCTTTCAAGGGATATAGGTGACCTAAGTGGAGATGATGATGATGATGAGGAGGAGGTTGAAAAAATTTATGATGAATCTGCTAATCTTCTTAATTCTCAATCAGGGGCAAGCTCTCCTATCACGAATGTTTTAAATGTTTAGTATAGCCTCATGGAATATAAGGGGTCTGAACCAATCCCCTAAAAGAATAGAGGTTCATCAGGTTATTAATGAAAATAATCTGAGTGTTTGTGCTATATTGGAGTCTCATGTTGATGCTTCGGGTGTTTATGATATGTGTCGTAAGATTTTTAGCAGATGGAAGTGGACGTCAAATGGTGGTTTGTGTCCTAAAGGGACTCGTATAATTCTTGGCTGGAATGATAATAATGTGGATGTTATGGTGTTGTCTCAAACAAGTGAAGTTATGCATTGTCAGGTTAAAATGCATATGGATAACCATACTTTGTTTTGTTCTTTCGTATATGCTGATAAATACTATATCCATCGGCGTGTTCTCTGGAATAATTTGGTTGCTCATGCTACTTTTATGCGGGGTAAGCCATGGGCTGTTTTGGGTGATTTTAATGCTGCTCTTAATATTAAGGATCACTCATGCGGTGGCTACACTCCTAATATTGCCATGCGGGAATTCAATGAGTGTGTTAATCTTATGGAAGTTATGGACGTTAATGCTACAGGGTTACATTTTACTTGGAATGAGAAACCACAGGGTGATGATGGTATTCTCAAAAAGATTGATCGGATTATGTCTAACATTAAGTTTCTTGATGAGTTTCCAGGTTGTCTTGCGATATTCCAACCTTACAGGATTTCTGATCATTCTCCTTATGTGTTACGAATCCCTACAATTAGTAAACCTAAGCCTAAACCTTTTAAATTCAGTAATTTTCTTGTGCATAAGGAAGGTTTTCATGCAGTGGTAGCTAACGGATAGTTGGCTAATGTTCATGGTTGTGCTATGTTTAGGCTTGTTAAACGCTTAAAAGGTTTAAAGGATCCGTTTCGTAAACTGCTGTTTGAACATGGTAATCTTCATGATCGTGTTACTAGACTACGTGTGGAATTAGATGTTGTTCCACAAGCCCTTGATAGAGACCCATCCAATGTGCTGTTGAAAGAAGAGCATGCTCATTATCTAGTTGCTTTTAAGGAAGCTTCTCTTGATGAGGAACGCTTCGTACGTCAGAAATCTAAAATTGAATGGCTTGATGCAGGTGAATCAAATACGGCTTATTTTCATAACTCGGTTAAGAGTAGGGCGGCTCGTAATCGTATTGAAATCGTTCGTGATTCTCATAATGTGCTTCATGATGGAGATGTTGTGCCTGGAGCTTTCGTTGCTCATTACGAGCAGTTTCTTGGTCAGGCAAGTGTTTCAGGTTCTTTTAATACGTCTGATTTATTTGTTCGAAATCTTGGTGCTCAGAAATCTGCCCATATGGTTAGAGTCATCTCTGATTCTGAAATTAAGAGTGCGTTATTCTCCATGAGTGATGATAAAGCACCTGGGCCGGATGGTTTTACTGCTGTGATTTTTAAGAAGTCTTGGGATATTGTGGGTGATGAGTTTACATGTGCTATTCGGGAGTTTTTCTCTAATGGAAAACTTCTTAAAGAGGTTAATCATACTATTATTGCTCTTATCCATAAGGTGTCTGTTCCAAATAAAATTACTGATTATCGCCCCATCTCTTGTTGTAATGTTATTTTCAAATGCATTAGTAAAATAATTGCTAACCGTATTAAAGGGGATTTGGGCGATTTGGTTAATATTAATCAGTCTGCTTTTATTCCGGGGCGTAGGATCTCAGATAACATCTTATTGACGCAGGAGCTGATGAGGAATTACCACAGAAAGTTTGGTCCTCCAAGATGTGCTTTTAAGGTGAATATTCAAAAAGCTTACGATACGGTGGACTGGCAGTTTCTGCGTAACATTCTGATCGGTTTTGGATTCCACCATTTAATGGTTGATTGGATTATGACGTGTGTTTCTACTACTTCATATTGCATTTGCATAAATGGTAATTTATATGGCTGGTTTCAAGGAAAAAGAGGTCCCAGGCAAGGTGATCTGTTATCTCCATATCTTTTCACGTTGGTCATGGAGATCCTTTCACTTATGTTGCAGCGGGGGGTTCTTAATGAAGAGGTTTTTTATTTTCATCACCGTTGTGAGCAACAGCGTATTATCAACCTCTGTTTTGCAGATGATCTTTTCTTGTTTGCTAGGGGTCACTTGGACTCTGTGCATGTTATTATGGATGCGTTGGAGGAATTTAAGATAGCTTTAGGTTTAGTTCCAAGTATCCCAAAGAGCACAATTTTCTTTTATAATGTAGCTACTGTTGTTAAAAGTAGTATTTTACATATTATGCCATTTGCTGAAGGCGAGTTACCTGTCAGATATTTTGGTGTTCCTCTCATTTCGTCCAGGCTTCTATATAGGGATTGTAAAGTCCTTGTTGAAAAACTTGAGAGTAGAGTTAATGATTGGCGCAATAAATTTCTTTCTTTAGCAGGAAGAATCCAGTTAGTTCGTTCAGTTCTTTCATCAATGCATATCTACTGGGCGTCTGTCTTTATTTTACCTGTTCGGATTATTCATGATTTGGAACAGCTTTTGAGAGGCTTCTTACGGTGTCAAGGTGAAATGAAGAAAGGTAAGGCTAAAGTTGCTTGGGACTCTGTTTGTACTCCATTTTATAAAGGTGGAATTGGTATTCGTAAGCTTTCTAATTTTAATACTGCTTTAATGGTTTCTCATATCTGGTGTATTCTCACTCATAAAGAGTCTTTATGGGTTAAATGGATTTATTCTTACAAGTTAAAGGATCGAAGTTTCTGGGACGTTCCATGTATAGGTGATATGAATTGGGGCTGGAGAAAACTTCGTCAGATTAGACCACGCATTCGTCAATTTATTTTGTACAAGATTAATAATGGTAGATTGGCTTCTATGTGGTTTGACAAATGGGCAGATTTATGTCCGTTACGGGACGTTCTTCCGTTTCGAAGTATTACAAGATCGGGGCTCTCTCTATCTAATAAGGTAAGGGATCTTATTACTGATGGTATTTGGCAGTGGCCGTAGGATTGGAATGCTATATTTCCGAACATTGTCTTTATCCCGGTCCCTGTTATTAATGATGCTCAGGATGATGATTTGATGTGGCGGGATATTAATGGGGTTCTACATCCTTTTTCAGTTTCTTTAGCTTGGGACTCCATTCGGGATAGGGCTTTGTTGGTTGATTGGTATCATGCTGTTTGGTTTGCTCATTGTATTCCTCGTCACTCTATCCACTTATGGTTAGTGGTTAGAAGAAAATTAAAGACACAAGATCGGCTTAGGCAATGGGATGTTGGCCCTTTGGTGGATCTAAGCCTTCTACGATGTCCCTTGTGTAAATTGTTGACGGATTCTCATGACCATCTTTTCTTTGAATGTGCTTATTCTATGCAGGTTTGGTCTAAGGTTCGGGGCCTATGTGATACGGATAGCATCCCCCCTCGGATTAATGATATTTTAGCCTATGTTATTCCAATTTCTAA
Organism: Glebionis coronaria; assembly: GCA_025667525.1. Classification (NCBI taxonomy): domain Eukaryota; kingdom Viridiplantae; phylum Streptophyta; class Magnoliopsida; order Asterales; family Asteraceae; genus Glebionis; species Glebionis coronaria. The sequence continues at coordinate 370,706,717 of CM046879.1, read as the reverse complement.
GGGAAAGTCTTGTCCTAGCATCCTTGCCCGTCTTGTGGTGGCTGCGACTGCGTACTTTATATGGATGGAACGTAATTCAAGACTTTTCAAGAAAAAGCTGTTGTCCGTTGATCAGATTGTTCAGCTTATTTGTGATACTATTCGGTTGAAGTTGATTTCATTTCGTTTTAAGAAGTTGTCTGCCAGGTCGAGTTTGCTGCTTGACAAATGGAGGGTGCCGAGCTCTAGAGTTCTTCATGATGGGAGTGCCGGGTGAGGGTTGTACTCTTTTTTCCTTGTCCAAGGTTTTTCCCACTGGGTTTTCTTTGGCAAGGTTTTTTAAGGAGGCAGGCTCATTTGGATATCATTTGCACCTTTCGTGCTGTTGGTGGAAGCTGAAGACAATGTGTGACTTCATGTTTTCATCTTGGTTTCTTTCTAGTTTACTTGCATTGTAGTTCTATATTAGTTTGTGTCTATGCCATGTAACACCCCATTTTGATAATGGAATGTCACGCGTAATTATGGCGTGTCATCAAAGCATACAACGATAAATGTCTAAAACATTACATGACCATAGGGATAACCAGAATCAAACATCGGTTCCCAAACATAAGCCCAAAACATAATAAAGCCAAAAGAAATGAATGAAAGACTAAACAAGCAGCTTCTATCCTATGCACGTCCTCCAAATGCTCGAGTCTTCCCTAGGGTACCTGCCGTTTTGGGACATGGAAAGGAAAGTAAAGGCTGAGCAAAACGCTCAGTGCACGGATATAGACATAGTATGAATGACTAAGCATAATAAAGACTTAATAGCAGCGGAAAAGTATAAGTCCTGGAAAAACCTGGAACATGTTCATAAAACTGGTTTTATATTTTGAAAAGCCTTATGTTTATCTTATGAAAACTGTTTAACATATTTTACCATTAGCCAATATAGGTCATGAAAATCCACCGTGCATGAATACTTGGAGGGGTGACCTCATCAGGTAAATTAGAGGGGCTGCCTCTAATTTAATATACTGGTTCTGGGTAGCAGGGATTGGCTCCTTATGAAGGATGCAAGGCACACACCACATTCACCATGAAATCCTGACTGAAAACATGTAACTAGGATGCACCCATACGCCCCACATGATAAATATAATATAGATGGCCAAAAGCTGAAGGGACGCCACGAGCAATCACTCCGCCGTGGTGAAGTCATAACATCAGTGCCTCTAATGTTATGGTTATGGTAACTCCATAACTAGGTGAAACTGGTCATGCATGTATATGACTATAGGTAATCTTAATTAAACATAAGCAATCAAACATGTAACTTATACTATGGGAAAACAGTTGGCTGCATACGAGGAATCCTAATAAGGAAAGAATGTCCATACTGAAAGGACGGGAATACGTACCTTATGTCCAGTGAACGAAGAAGATGAACTGAGCGGAATCCTACTTCCGTATCACTAGTGCTACATAAATACATACATGAATAAGTATCTGCTTACTAAATACATAGTTGGTTTCGTGTCATGTCTTAGCTTATTTTATGTGTTCTTACCATGTTTTACTGTTTTAAAGCTTTAAACTGTGTTTATCTTATATTCTGTTTAATCTAATTAAGTATTTCTGGTATTTCATGTATTATTATACTTACTGTGTAATAATAAGTAACTTTCCAAAAATAGCAGGTTTCCTAAAATAGAAAGTTTCCAAAAATAGAAAGTTACCAAAAATAGAAAGTTTCCAAAAATAGAAAGTTTCCAAAAATAGAAAGTTTCCAAAAATAGAAAGTTTTCAAAAATAGAAAGTTTTCAAAAATTGAATTACTGCTTAAAATAGATAAGTTTCTAAAAATAGAAAGTTTCTATAAATAGATCAGCTGCCTTAATTAAATAAGTTCCATAAATAGATTAGCTGCCTGAAATAAATAAGTTTCTAAAAATAGAAGGTTTCCATAAATAGATTAGCTGCCTTATTTAATTAAGTTTCTAAAAATAGAAAGTTTCCATAATTAGAAATAAGCTGGTTAAATAAGCTAAGTATATAAGCCTAAGTGTTTTCATGATTATTTTCTAAGTCATATGATATAATGTATAGTTTAATAATTATATCATGTAATTAAATTAAACTATAGGTTAAAATATTTAATTAAAGTATAGCATGTTTTTTATTAAATAATGTTAAATACTTAGGTTAAAACATGTATTATTATATATTAATAATATAACCTAAGTCATGTTAATTAATTAATTATAATCATGGTTTTTAAATAATTAATTAATTATAAGTCTAAAATATAAAAATACTTAGGTTAAATAATTTCATGATTATTAATAATCAAAATAATCTAAGTCATGTAATTAAATTAATCATGTCATATTATTAATTTAATTTTAACATAAGATCATAAAAAAAATAAAAACTAAACATACACCACGAACCGGATCTAGACTAAAAACCATGAACCGGACATGAAATCGACCCCGTACCCCGAACCAAATCGGGGTACCCCGTGCCTTGATGCTGCCGTGGGACCCACACACACCAACCAAGACCATATGGTCTTGGTGGTGGTCGGTTGGCCAAACCGAAACCCCCTTGGGGTTCGGTGCAGCCTGCGGCCAAAAAAACACCCCTTAAAAACATACTTTTGATTTTATTAAACCCCAAATCATGTTAGATCCATGTTTATTTATTAGGTTTTTGTAAAAACATAACATGTTCTTGATTTATAAAAAGATCTAATCAAAAGAATAGGTTTAAAAAGGATTTACCGAATTCGTGGATCAAAAGGATGAAGAACAAACACGATCACCAACTTAAATTCCAAGATCCAAGATCACAACCCACCTCCTTGTGGTGTTTGTAGGGTGGCGGCACAAAGAAGAACAAGGAAGAGGGTTTTAGGTTTTTTTCTAAAATCTTCTGTAAACTAAAAATGAGTAGTGAAAATCCCTTTTCCCTTTTAGTAAAATTTGACAAATTGGCTTGGCCCATTTGTCCTTGTAGCCGCGGGTAGGGGCCCCACTTGGGGTACCCGTACCTTTTTCCGTGACTCGATGTTAAGTTATATGTTCGTGATTATTTGTGTTCGCGTTTTAAGTGTTCTCGTTACGTAAATATCATGATCTAATATATTTAAATACGCTCGTAATAAATATATATACATAATTAATAATAGTTCGTGTTTTAATTACGTTCATGATTTCATGATCGCATGCTCGTGATTAATTATCGTCAAATAATTATTACGTGATCGTGCGTAGTAAATACTTATCGTGTTCTAACACGTACGTAATACGTAAAATCCTAACACGTAATCGTAATCATGCTATACTAGGAAAGTTTTAATCTAGTACGTACGATCTTAAGGGTACTATTCATGGTAAAAGCATGTGGGTTTTACAACTCTTCCCCCCTAAAAAGAATAATTCGTCCCCGAATTATAGATAACGTAACTGAAAGAGAAACATACCCAAATCAAACTGAAAGGGTATGTAAGATTAATGAACGTGCGTGTTTCCTCGCAGAAGGAACGCGGAATGTGACATGTCTTGAAAGGACATGGAACGTGACGTGACTGAAAGGACATATCTAGTTGATAAGAGAAAAACGGATAAAAGTTTGGATGAACTTGTCCATTTCCAAGTGGCCTCCCTCTTGGAGCGGTTCCTTCAGAAGATCTTGACACAAATGATAAATCTTGGTCCTCCTGACCTTGACTTGGAATACGAAGAAATTATTGGTTATCAACGGAAGGTAAATCCCCTAAATTCGATCGAGGAAAATAAGAGTTAACGTGCTAGGGTAACTGAAACGTTATCATGCAAGACAATCTGACTTAACTGATAATTAGAAACGATGCGCGAGACATAAAGAAACGTAGTACATGAAAAATTTTGAACGTGATACGTGATAAATTTTGAACGTGCTACGTGGAGATATGGCGAGTGTAGTATGAGTAAACATATCGTGATCCATGATACGTGTAACATATCTTGATCATGATATGAGGAAAGTGGAATGAACATGACATGTGAAACATATCATGATCATAGAATACAATGGCGGTAACGCCAAACGCTACAAGGTGAGACGTGGAATATGACGTGAAACGTCTATCTGATGATGGAGAGTTATACTAAACTTGGGTCTGGTCTCTCAAGTTCTTGAAAAACTTCCCAGAACGAAATGAACGCAAAATCGTAAGCCCAGATACGATCATGAACGTGAATAGTGTCATAACGCGAGCGCGAAAGCAAGTCGTGGAATCAGAATGAAGACGTGAAGTAATTTTGGAGTACAATTGCGAACTTTGTCTGACCCGATAGCTGAGGGATTACCAAGTGGTCGGATGAGCCTTGGCTGGAACATGTCCTATCAATCTGTTAGTTCTGAAATCCTTGCGGATGTAAGGATTTTGCAGACTTGATCAAACTGTTTGTAATAAACCAGATAGCATCATGCTTCTTCTGAGTTTGCGTTAACCTGGTAACCAAAATCCATGGAGATCTTGTCCCATTTTAGTTCACAATTTCAAATGATGAAACATCCCAGTTTGTTGGTGTCCTATCTTAACCTGTTGGTATGTCAGGTATTTAGATATGAACGGAACTGTCTCTTGCTTCGTAGAGCTTGATACCTAGGAGTTTGCAAAACTCTGAGTCTCTGAATCTAGACTTCTCCTAGCGTAGAATTTTCTAGAACACCTAATGTAGTGTAGGGTTCTCTCCTTTACGCATAAGCTGAGTCATGGTAAGATTAACCATATAAACCCATGTGATTCAGTGTGTCACTGTAGTCAAACAGAATTGATATTGGAAAAAAATATCCAGGGTAGAATTTCTCTTGTCATAGAATTTGCAACATAGTGCAGATATGGTCTTCCTGTTCTTCTCTATGCTTAAAGGAAATCCGGTTATCCTTAATGAAAACGCTGATGACTTTGCTTATGAGTTCATGGAAACTCAATTTATTAAGTCCATAATGCTGTTGGAGCATTGATGAGACTAATTCAAAATCATAATCTAGCATGACCGAGTCGTGCACGAATAGCAGTCATGGACATGTCCTGCTCTTTCACCCGTCACTATTGGCAGCATGATCATGAATCCGATCTTGTCAATACATGGAGGAGAGTAACGGTCGTAAATGGTGATTTGTTTAAAAAATCGACGGTAGTCGACACATAATCTTATGTTACCGTCCCTCTCCTTGAAGGTTCTTCTGGAGTGTAAGGAACAATTTCGGAATAATCCGTTGGTTATGCGTAAAAGGACTTTAGTAGTCGTGTCTTACTGACCACTAGAAAATTTTAGCAATCATGGCTAACAAAGCACATGCTTGGGAAGCATAGATAATTTGTACAGGTTTTCCTGATGGAGAATCAAGCTGAATGTATTCAGGGGCCTGAACACTACTATACATAATTATGAATCGTAGCATGGGGTGTTGTTCATAGTCCATAATTAGGATAAAATTCATCTCGTGTCTGTCCGAGGAAATGCGTTAGCAGCTTGGATCTCATCATTAAACTGAAAGAAAACCTTCGTATGCGTGGGAATACGAAAGGCATCCTTTATGGTCATGAATATATGAACTATGGTGAAAGAAATGAAAGTGACATCGGCAACGTGACAGTTCTCACTGATGCGTCGATAATGGTATTGAAATTCTTGTGTCCTGATTAATACATGGCACAACAAAATAGATATACCCTTGGAGGGTACCCTGAATTTCTTAGAAATGTTACATAGTTGGACGTGAGTCATGTGTCTTGACTCGTTTCTTGGAACTATAAGCATGACATATGTCTTGACTGGTGTCTTGACATGTGTCTTCAAAGGTATACGTGAGACATGTGTCTTGACTGATGTCTTGACATGTGTCTTCAAAGGTATACGTGAGACATGTGTCTTGACTGATGTCTTGACACGTGTCTTTAAAGGTATACGTGAGACATGTGTCTTGACTGATGTCTTGACATGTGTCTTCAAAGGTATACGTGAGACATGTGTCTTGACTGATGTCTTGACATGTGTCTTGAGATGTGAAACAAATATAACCACAATATAAGGTTATTATGCCAGAATTGGCGGATCAGTTAGACTACTAATCCTTGTATTTCTGATCATGTCCGTGGCCAGAGTTTCGGTTGCAATTTCTAGGATAGTTGCTGTCATAGTAGTGGTTACTATCGTCCTGTCTGTCAGTTCCATGATGGTCATTCTCATGACCGTGATTCATGTAACTATTCAGCTGAGTGGCCGGCTGGTACCGGTTTGCACTCATATGGCTGAAATGACAGCCGAATGACGTGTGACATGTAACTAAGAATTAGGGACAATGATTGATGGGAATCGTCTGATGGTGAAGCATCTTCTCGTCCAATTGCTTTGCTCCGACGCCTTTGTCTTCGTCTTGTAGGATCTCCAGGTTGTGACCAGCATCCGCATCTCGTAGCGTCTCCGAACGTCAGCAGCATCAACCTTTAGTAACATCTCCAAGTTATGAGCGGCATCAGCAATTTGTAGAGTATTAGCAAGTGGACATATGCCTGAGATGATTCAGAATCGACTAGCGAATACTCGTGCAGTATTGCAAGTTAAATACACATGGATTTAGGTACGTGTAATACACATGGAACACGGTACATGGAGTACACGTTGAATGCACATGAAATGATCGGTATGGGGTAGATCATTTGTCATGATTTAAGGAAAGTATACCGGTTAAACGGTTAGGAAAACCATCATGATAACCTGGCAGTATTAGCATAGACATCATTCTGGTTATCACGGAAACGTTAAAGTGTGGTTACACAAAATTCAACGATGATTTGCCTGACAGCATGATCAATGAAAACCAACCATGATTATCATGAAAACATGACTCAATGAAATCTAACAATGTCTTGCAGGACAACGTAAATAACAAAAGAGGCGTAAAACATAATCAACATGAAGACGGAATTATCATGAAGGAACATAAAACGATCTATCATAAAGGAGTGTATAACATAATCAGCATGAAACCGAAGTTAACCATGACAATATGAAAACATACTTGACATAAAACATAGTAACTTATGAGGGGACATGAAAAAAAATTTATGCCAATAAATCATGAGAAAAATTTTATGCATGAAAACAGTGCATGAATGTATAATGTAGTTTATAAAAACCTTTATATGTGCGAGGGGACGCCTATGGGTCGGTCCCAAAACAAAAGACATAGCGAGGGGACGCCTATGGGTCGGTCCCAAAGTTAAAAGTTTCGATAAAAGCACATGCGACTAAATAGGGCCAGTCCTGTACCAACCATTACTTAGTCATAATCCCTGCAACAATGATTCATGAAACATAAATAAATGAACTCATCTGTCAAAACTTATCAGAAAAAAATTTTATGTGACTAATTATGAACTATTGGGGTTTAGTCCACATAGCCACAGTTCACGAGGAACATTATACATGAAAAAATGACACATAACTACATATGAATGACGGTTGTCCATCCATATTAGTAAAACAATATCGATGAAAACATGAAGGTTAAAACCTCAAGCTGTTGAAAACATCATGGTTAAAACAACAATGCGCTGAAAACATCAATACGTAGAATAACAAATGTTGGCTTAGGAAGCTCCTGGTGACTACCCACTAGTCACAGGTCGAGTTTTAGAGCCTACAGGTCGAAGCCTTGGCTCTGATACCATAATTGTAACACCCCATTTTGATAATGGAATGTCACGCGTAATTATGGCGTGTCATCAAAGCATACAAGGATAAATGTCTAAAACATTACATGACCATAGGGATAACCGGAATCAAACATCGGTTCCCAAACATAAGCCCAAAACATAATAAAGCCAAAAGAAATGAATGAAAGACTAAACAAGCATAAGTATATGAAGGCAAAAAGGAAAAGAAGTCTCTAGCAGCTTCCATCCTATGCACGTCCTCCAAATGCTCGAGTCTTCCATAGGGTACCTGCCGTTTTGGGACATGGAAAGGAAAGTAACGGCTGAAAAAAACGCTCAGTGCACGGATATAGACATAGTATGAATGACTAAGCATAATAAAGACTTAATAGCAGCGGAAAAGTATAAGTCCTGGAAAAACCTGGAACATGTTCATAAAACTGGTTTTATAGTTTGAAAAGCCTTATGTTTATCTTATGAAAACTGTTTAACATATTTTACCATTAGCCAATATAGGTCATGAAAATCCACCGTGCATGAATACTTGGAGGGGTGACATCATCATGCAAATTAGAGGGGCTGCCTCTAATTTAATATACTGGTTCTGGGTAGGAGGGATCAGCTCCTTGTGAAGGATGCAAGGCACACACCACATTCACCATGAAATCCTGACTGAAAACATGTAACTAGGATGCACCCATACGCCCCACATGATAAATATAATATAGATGGCCGAAAGTTGAAGGGACGCCACGAGCAATCACTCCGCCGTGGTGAAGTCATAACATCAGTGCCTCTAATGTTATGGTTATGGTACCTCCATAACTAGGTGAAACTGGTCATGCATGTATATGGCTATAGGTAATCTTAATTAAACATAAGCAATCAAATACGTAACTTATACTACGGGAAAACAGTTGGCTGCATATGGGGAATCCTAATAAGGAAAGAATGTCCATACTGAAAGGACGGGAATCTGTACCTTATGTCCAGTGAACGAAGAAGATGAATTGAGCGGAATCCTAATTTCGTATCACTAGTGCTACATAAATACATACATGAATAAGTATCTGCTTACTAAATACATAGTTGGTTTCGTGTCATGTCTTAGCTTATTTTATGTGTTCTTACCATGTTTTACTGTTTTAAAGCCTTAAACTGTGTTTATCTTATATTATGTTTAATCTAATTAGGTATTTTTGGTATTTCATGTATTATTATACTTACTGTGTAATAATAAGTAACTTTCCAAAAATAGCAGGTTTCCTAATATAGAAAGTTTCCAAAAATAGAAAGTTACCAAAAAATAGAAAGTTTCCAAAAATAGAAAGTTTCCAAAAATAGAAAGTTTCCAAAAATAGAAAGTTTCCAAAAATAGAATTACTGCTTAAAATAGATAAGTTTCTAAAAATAGAAAGTTTCCATAAATAGATCAGTTGCCTTAATTAAATAAGTTTCCATAAATAGATTAGCTGCCTGAAATAAATAAGTTTCTAAAAATAGAAGGTTTCCATAAATAGATTAGCTGCCTTATTTAATTAAGTTTCTAAAAATAGAAAGTTTCCATAATTAGAAATAAGCTGGTTAAATTAGCTATGTATATAAGCCTAAGTGTTTTCATGATTATTTTCTAAGTCATATGATATAATGTATAGTTTAATAATTATTTCATGTAATTAAATTAAACTATAGGTTAAAAGATTTAATTAAAGTATAACATGTTTTTAATTAAATAATGTTAAATACTTAGGTTAAAACATGTATTATTATATATTAATAATATAACCTAAGTCATGTTAATTAATTAATTATAATCATGGTTTTTAAATAATTAATTAATTATAAGTCTAAAATATAAAAATACTTAGGTTAAATAATTTCATGATTATTAATAATTAAAATAAACTAAGTCATTTAATTAAATTAATCAGTTCATATTATTAATTTAATTTTAACATAAGATCATAAAAAAAATAAAAACTAAACATACACAATGAACCGGATCTAGACTAAAAACCATGAACCGGACATGAAATCGACACCGTACCCCGAATCAAATCGGGGTACCCCGTGCCTTGATGCTGCCGTGGGACCCACACACACCAACCAAGACCATATGGTCTTGGTGGTGGTCGGTTGGCCAAACCGAAACCCCCTTGGGGTTCGGTGCAGCCTGCGGCCAAAACAAACACCCCTTAAAAACATACTTTTGATTTTATTAAACCCCAAATCATGTTAGATCCATGTTTATTTGTTAGGTTTTTGTAAAAACATAACATGTTCTTGATTTATAAAAATATATAATCAAAAGAAAAGGTTTAAAAAGGATTTACTGAATTCGTGGATCAAAAGGATGAAGAACAAACACGATCACCAACTTAAATTCCAAGATCCAGGATCACAAACCACCTCCTTGTGGTGTTTGTAGGGTGGCGGCACAAAGAAGAACAAGGAAGAGGGTTTTAGGTTTTTTTCTAAAATCTTATGTAAACTTAAAATGAGTAGTGAAAATCCCTTTTCCCTTTTAGTAAAATTTGACAAATGGGCTTGGCCCATTGTCCTTGTAGCCGCGGGTAGGGGCCCCACTTGGGGTACCCGTACCTTTTTCCGTGTCTCGATGTTAAGTTATATGTTCGTGATTATTTGTGTTCACGTTTTAAGTGTTCTCGTTACGTAAATATCGTGATCTAATATATTTAAATACGCTCGTAATAAATATATATATACGTAATTAATAATAGTTCGTGTTTTAATTACGTTCATGATTTCATGATCGCATGCTCGTGATTAATTATCGTCAAATAATTTTTACGTGATCGTGCGTAGTAAATATTTATCGTGTTCTAACACGTACGTAATACGTAAAATCCTAACACGTAATCGTAATCATGCTATATTAGGAAAGTTTTAATCTAGTACGTACGATCTTAAGGGTACTATTCATGGTAAAAGCATGCGGGTTTTACATGCCATGACATAATCACGTGTTAACATGCTGACTGTAGCATGCGGTTAATGTGGTATCTTAGCCACATTCCTTTGTACTTCAACGCTTTTTTGGTTAATATATTTACCGGGGAAACCCTTTACCAAAAAAAGAGGATACTCAAGTGACTCCTACTCTACTTCTGCTAATTCTGCATTTGTGAGTTCCATGGGATCTAGTCCAATGTCTTATGCCAGTAGTCCAAGCTATACTTTGTCATCCCAACATACTACTACTCCTGAATCAAAAGCTAAGAGTAGTAGCATTGTAGAAAGTGTTCTTCACTCCTTTGTTGTTGATGTTAATCCACAACAGTAGCTAGCTTTTGATGATTTCAAACAGGTTGATAAGCTTGACTTGGATGAAATGGATCTAAAGTGGCAGATGGCTATGCTCACTCTTCGGGTTCATAAGTTTGAAAAGAAATCCGGTAGAAAATTCAACTATCACCCAAGAGAGCCAGCCATGTTTGATAGGAGCAAGGTCAGGTGCTATAACTGTCAGTAGCAAGGACATTTTGCCAGGGAATACCCTAAACAAAATGACCAGGAGAAGAACAAGTATTCAGCTTTCAGGTTCAAGAGCTCAAGGATGAAAAGAAAGCTTTGGTGTCAGTTGATACTATTGTCAACTAGAATGAGCATGAGACGCCAGCATTGGAATCGGTTGAGTCTTCTACTGATGTGTTTGCGATGATTCTAGTCACATATTTGATGCAGAGGAAGCAGAGGAATTTGTTGTTATGGGAATCTCTCCTCAGGTACAAAATTGCCCTCTTGGTTGTGATGATAAACACTCAGACCTCTTAACTCAATGCAATGAAGTAAATGCTCAAAATGATAAATAATTTTTAGAAGTTCAAGCTTATAAGAGTTCTCTAAAAACTTTAGAACAACAAAAGAAATGGCTTGAAAATACTCAACTTGAGTATGAGGATAAGATTCGAGTGTTCAACATTGATTTAGAGAATACCACTAACATTCTTAAGTATACTGAAAAACTTAACACTGAGAGTATTCAGGCAAAACAAAAAATGCAAGAAAAATTGGATGCTACTCTATTAAGATTTGATAAATGGCAAAAAGCACCCAAGAATCTTTCCAAACTAATAGATAGTAGCATGTCTGGTAGAAATAAGAGAGGGTTAGGTTTTGACAAATATAATGTCCCAGATGATGTTTTTGATTTATCCTTTTCAAGTGTCTTTGATCCTGACAAAGAGGAGGAGGGAAAACCTAGTTACAATAGGTATAAACCAGCTTCAGCAATGCATGATGTTCCTCCACCTCTTACAGGAACATTTATGCCCATATTCATGAATACTGACTTGGATGGATCACAGATGCATGAGTCTCCCAAAATCTCTACTAATACTAATGACTTTGTCTCTAGTACTTTCAGTGATAAGGCAAATGACTATGCATCATGTGGTTCAAGTGAAGAGTCAAGACCTTTGAGTCCCAAGACAAATGACACTACTACTACTAGTGCTAGGATGAGTGATGAGAGAGATGCTACTACTTCTACTTCCATTGTTTTTTATTCTAGTCTGTTGAAATCTAGGAACGTTGATTCTCCTAGAATGGTTTGTAATAAGAATAGCAGCTTAAAACAATGTCATTTAAATAAAAGGTCTTTTAAAACATGATTTGTTTGTGGTAGTAAATTTCATTTGATTAATGATTGTGATTTATGATCAAAAGCCTCCTGGTTATCAAGCTTATGCTACTCCTGGTCCACCAGGAGTTGCTCCTATTGATGTGGGTTATGCTTCTAGAAGATTAAATCCATCTGCCCAATCTTTTCATTCTACTAGAAGGACCTCTCCTTTAGCTTCTACTTATTGGATAAGCAATGCCTATACCCCTAATAGACCAACCAACAATTATTTTTCAGAATTTTAATCAGCATTATGTTATTACTTCAGACCAAATGAATTTTGGGTTGGGATATTTGGGTTCTACTGTTAAGCCCTCAGCATGTTGTTATTGGTCACAACATAACACCAATATGATGCACAGGCAACGCAAGAACAACAACGGATCTCATCAATCTTCTTGGATATCTACTAATGATCCACAAGGAAGACTCAAGCCTGAAAAGGTTTGGGTCCCCTTAAGACACTAACTTTGGCATATGACTTTTGTGTTGTTGTATATTACTCCATACCAAGATCCATCTCTTGGAATTGTAGATAGTGGATGTTCTAGGAGCATTACTGGGAATAAAGGACTTTTGACTAACTTTGTACCATTTCAAGGCGGGAAGGTGTACTTTAGAGGTGGTGAAGGCAGGATCTTTGGCAAAGGAACCATTCAGACCTATAACCTTAATTTTGAGCAGGTTTACTATGTAGAAGCACTCCAACACTTCAACTTGATCTCTTTCTCTTAGATTTATGACAAGAAGCAATTTGTCCTCTTTACGGATACTGAAGCACTGGTGTTATCCAAAGATTTTAAGTTACCGGATGACTCCCATGTTCTACTTAAAATCCCAAGAAGACATAACCTTTACAGTATCAAGCTGAATGAAGTTAATCCTACTGGTCAACTAGCTTGTTTGGTTGCCAAAGCATCAGAAGATGAAGCCACCAAATGGCATAGGTGGATGGGGCATGTAAATTTCAAGACCATTCACAAGCTGGCAAATTTGAACTTGGTCTCTGGCGTACCTCCCAATACATTTATTAATGACATCAATAGCCTTGCTTGCAGCAAAGGCAAACAACACAAAGCATCCTTCAAAGCCAATACTGCTCTCATCTTAATAACTAAACCATTGCAGCTACTACATATGGATTTGTTTGGTCCTACCTCAATTAGGAGCATTGACCATAAACACTATTGTCTTGTGGTAACTGATGGCTATAGCATGTTTTCATAGGTTTTCTTTCTGGCTGCTAAAAGTGAGACCTACCTTATTCTCAAAGACTTCATTACACTCATTGAGAATCAGTTGTCCAAGAAGGTGAAAGGTATTCATTGTGACAATGGAACTGAGTTCACGAATGCAGACCTCATAGCACTTTGCAATTCCAAAGGTATCAAAAGAGATTATAGTGCTGCCAGGAGTCCTCAACAGAATGGTGTTGCAGAACGGAAAAACAGAACTCTTATAGAAGCTGTAAGAACCATCCTTGCTAATTCCAAGCTTCCAACTATGTTTTCGACAGAAGCTGTCAACACTGCGTGTTACGTGGTCTCCATTACCAATCCACATAAGAAGACTCCCTATGAGCTACTCACAGCTAAAGTCCCAAGCATTACGCATTTGAAGCCATTTGGCTATCCTGTCACCATTCTAAATACTAGTGACTATTTGGGGAAATTTGATGGCAAGTCGGATGAAGGCTACATTGTGGGATATTTCGCTCACTCGAGAGCCTATAGGGTATACAATCTCTCTGCCAAGCGGGTCATTGAAACTATCAATCTCAGGTACTTTGAGGAGAAGACAAACATCCAAGGCAGTCCTGAATGGTATTTTGATCTTGATTATCTTAGTGACACATTAGGATATTTTTGTTTCAAAACTAACCAAAATGTAGGTCCACAAGTGTTTGCGTCTTCTAGTGCAGGTGCTATATCTACCTTTTCGGACTTAGATGAGGATGATGACATTTTTGTCATACCATCCTACTCCACCACAGTCGCTCCTAACAACACTGCTACTCCCATTGGTTCTACATCATCAAACATTATGGACTCACAAGGAGCTCTTGATACACTGTTTAAGCAACAACAAGATGCTACTACAACAGCTACTCAAGGAGGCTTTGAGTTTCCTTTGGGTAATCCTGTTGTAGCAGTTACTCCTGGTGCTCCTATTTTTACTCCTAGTGCAAGTTCAACACCTATTGGAAGCCCGGTTAGTGATCCTACTTCCACAACTAGGTTCTCTGGTCCTTCTGACCTGGGAAACTATCAAAATAAGTCTTCCACTAAGCTAGATGATATTCATAAGCAACCAATATATGGGATTTTCGACTCTGCTTCGTATGATGATGACATAGTTGGGGATGTTAATAACTTGTCACCAGAAGTAGAAGTAGCTCCTACTCCTATTCAGCAGATCAATAAAGTGAATCCTACTACTTAAATAATAGGAGATCCTGGTTCTACTTTCAAGACTCACGGCATGCATAAGAAAGCAACTTCTGGTCATCATGCTCTTGTGAGCTACATTAAAGACCCAAAGCGTAACAATCACACATATTTTCTTTACTGTTAGTTTGCTTGTTTTTTGTCATAGGTGGAACCTAGTTCTGTCTCTCATGCTCTTGAGGATCAAATGGTTGGAGGCTATGCAGGAGGAGATGCAGCAATTCTTGTTTCAGAATGTTTGGATCCTAGTTGATTTACCCGATGGAAAGACAACAATTGGTACCAAATGGATTCTCAAAAACAAGAAAGATGCACGGGTATTGTGGTGAGAAATAAGGCTAGACTAGTAGCACAAGTTTACACTCAACTAGAAGGAATTGACTATACTGAAGTTTTTGCTCTTGTTGCAAGAATTGAGGCCATTCATTTGTTTTTGGCTTTTGCTTCTTATATTGGCTTTACGGTTTTCAGATGGATGTCAAGAGTGCATTTCTCTATGTCAAGATTGACGAGGAGGTATATGTCACCCAACCTAAGGGCTTTGTGGATCCACTTCATCCTAAGAAAGTCTACAAGGTGGTCAAAGCTCTTTATGGACTTCATCAAGCTCCTAGAGCTTGGTATGAGCGTCTATCCACGTTCTTGTTGAAGCGTGGCTATAGAAGAGGCACTATTGACAAAACATTGTTCCTTAAGAGGAATGCCAAAGACATCATCCTGGTTCAAGTATATGTGGATGATATTATCTTTAGTTCTACTAAGAAGGAATGGTGTGATGAGTTTGAACAGCTAATGAAAGGCGAATTCAGATGAGTGCCATGGGAGAACTAACATTTTTCCTTGGTCTTTAAGTCAAGCAGCAGTCGGATGGTATCTTCATTAGTCAAGATAAGTATGTTTATGAGATAATTCAGAATTTGATGTGGAACCTCTTAGACCAGCAGCAACACCTTATGAATTCACTAAAGTGAAACTCAAAAATGAGCCAGATCTCCCGGTAAATGTTCACATGTACAGGTCAATGATTGGCTCACTCATATATTTGACTGCCTCACGCCCGGACATTATGTTTGCTGTTAGTGCTTGTTCTAGACATTAGGTGGCACCCACCGTGTCTTATTTGAATGATGTCAAGAAAATCTTCAAATATATCAAGGCATGACCCAAGTTAGGCTTGTGGTATCCAAGGGAATCACCTTTTGTTCTTGAAGCCTACAGTGACAGTGATTATGCAGTTGCTACTAATAATAGGAAGTCTACTACTGGTGGTTGTCAATTTTTGGGTCGAAGACTTATATCATGGCAATTTAAGAAACAGACAATAGTAGCTACCTCCTCAACAGAAGCTGAATATGTGGCTGCTGCTAGTTGCTGTAGACAAGTCTTGTGTATACAAAATCAAATGCTGGATTATGGGTTCAACTTTATGAACACCAAAATCTTCATTGACAATCAAAGAACTATGCATAGTGAAGAATCCTGCGTTTCAACAAAGAACCAAGCATATAGAGATTCGACACCATTTTATACGTGATGCAAATAAAAAGAAGCTGATACAGGTTCTCAAGGTACATATGGATGATAATGTTGCTGATTTGTTGACTAAAGCGTTTGATGGTCTGAGGTTTAATCACTTGGTGGTTCACATTGGTATGGTCAATCCTTGAGGTCTAGGATTAAGCGGAGGCAAAGCCTAAAGGGAGGCTTCTTGTACATATATACTTGTACATTCTTACATCTGGTAGCTACTTCTAACATTTTCCATGGGTATTTGTTGTGTGTGAAACTTTTGGTGGAAGAATTTGGTTACTCCTAGTAGCACTATTCTGCTCCTAGTGGGCCAAAACACCTCTTATCCACGTGTTTTTGGCTTCTAGTACTACTTTGGGTCACTGTTCATTATGTTAACTTTTGTTGACCACTCGTTGCTCCTAGCGTTGACCTCTACACGTTTTGACTTTCAATCAACGCAAGTTACTTCTAGTTCACATATTTGTTTATCTTTGGTGACTCGGATTTACTAACTATGGATTAAAGGGCAAGTGGTTACTCACCATTAATGCCATAACTTAGAAAGGGCAACCTCCATAATTAGGGGTCAATAACAGTTTTTCTTAACCATTATTTATGGTCAAATGGTTCATTTGACTCACTTATCACAATCTAAACACACACACACACGCTCCTACCCTTAACAATCTTCAAGCAATCATCTTCCACTGCTTAATCATCAATAAATATCATCTCTACAATACAAACCCGATCACAACAAGGTTGCTTATCTCGGAGAAGGACCTAGAAGGGAGAGGTTTCTTGACATCTTGGATTACATTGAGGCTTCGAATCTCAGGAATGTCCTTACTGTTTGCCCAACTGTGTATGATTAAGTCATTTGTCAGTTATGGGCTTCTGCCAACACCCACGCCATTTTGGGTCGCCCATTGGAGATCCATGCTACTATAGATGGTCGCTCCTATGTGGTGACAAAAGCATCCATTAGGTCTGCCCTTCATCTCCAAGATGAAGATTACATTATTTCTCTCCCAAATGCGGAGGTGTTGGATGGTATAGCTGCAATAGCTTACAATCATGAGGGGAAGATTAACTTTCAGAAAAATCACTTTTCCCTCAATGGAAGCTGCTTGTTCATTTCTTGATACAATGCTTAAGACCAAAAGTTGGGAGTTAGGATGCATTTCCCATCTCCCTTGCTACTGGTTTGGTGTGTATTGCACAAGGTCGTCCTTTTAACTTTTCTCGTTATCTACTTGATGGTTTGGTTAACAATCTTAGTGCTAATGGTTCTAAAAAGAAGTTTCTCATGTATCCTAGGTTTTTGCAACAGATTCTTATGTGTATACCTAGAAATAGGAAAGAATATGTGCCTTCTAAGCTCACTCCGAAAGTCTATGCGAACATGACAATTGGTTATCTTGGTCCTCTAAGTCCCCTCACTGATGCTATGTTGGACCTTGCCCAAGGGGGTCCCAATATGGTTCCTTCGGCTGTTCAAGCCGAGGAGGAACCTTCATTAGTTGATGATCCCATGGAGGAGGAGATTCCAGCTGCCGGTGTTCCTCAAGTGGAGGTTGAGGAATCGGCTAGAGAGATGGTGGTAGAAATGCCATTTACCTCAAAGGTCACCTCTTCTTCTCACCCACATGTGTCCCCATTTGCTGATTCTCCCCCTCCTAGCCCAGCTCATCATTCAGCTGAAGAGCCTTCTAGCTTTAATGATCATGTGGCTGACCAATCTTATGCTTCTGGTCCCAATGAAGCATCCCCCAAACCAAGTCCTCTTGGTGAGGAAGCTGAGGAACCTATTACTCTGACTTATTTGCTTGCTCTAGTGCACAAGTATTATGAGAAGATCGTATCTTTGGAGGATGAGCTCAACCAGCATCGATAGCTTACAAGGGATTTTGTGCTCCCTTTGGCAAACAGGGTCAAGTCATTGGAGAAGCAGTTGAAGAGCCAATGGAAGAATGTGGTGTTATCTGATTATGATGAGGATGAGGAGGAACATGGGTTGACTGTTCTAGCTAGGGCTGATTTTGCCTCCAAGCCGAGTGAAGACTTACCTATTCCTCCTAGTCCTTCGAGCATTCCATCTACTACTGCTGGCCCTGTGCCAAGGAATGTTACTGCTGGTACTTCATCCCCCACTCCTGGTCCCTCTCATGACCCAAAGGGTAAATCCCCTATGACTGATGCACCCTCTCCTCCTAGAAAGAGAAACCATAGACAACTGGAAGAAGAAAGATTGGGGGAAGAGGCTGCTCAGGAACTTCAAGAGGAGCTAGACCAAGACTATGCGGCTGCCTCAACGACTGTGGCTGAGGATGAAGCTCTACAACAACAAGGCCGTGAGCAGATCAGACACAATGTTATGTTTTGGGATAATGCGGATTGGATGAATGTGGTTACCATCCTCACCTCCGACTACTCTTAGTTTACCGATGTATTGGGTGCGGATGTGAACCAGGGGAATTGTGTTCATAGGGCTATGTCTCTGATGCAAAGGCAAAGGGAGGATCTTTCTGCTCAACTTCGCCAAAATCGTCGCAACATGCCTCTCTCTTATGCTGAACAGAAGAGGATTATGCAACAATATGTGAAGAATCAGACTGGAGCCTTCTTTACGCATGGCTGGACAATGAAGAAGATTAAGACGTTCTCTGATGACGAGCTTAAAACCTTGTGCAACAAGATGGTCCAACTGAATCACGGGGACGTGCCCAAGCCTGCAAATATTGTATATCCCCCTGCTCCTGTTGCTCCATGTCCCAATCCTAGAGCTGCCCAACCTCCATCCTCCGGTCTTCCCAAAGAAGGTACTTCTGGTGTCCCATCTACTGGTGAAGCTACTACTGTTGTTCCCTCTACTTCTCTAAAGGTTGATCCCACCCCTTCTCATAATGATGCTACCACCACACCTGATGTGGCTACCACTCCTACTGTTAATCCTACTCATGTTGATGATTCTACACCTCCACCGGTTTCTACACCACCCTCTACACAACATGCATCTGACACCATTACTGAACCTATGATTGTTGATGACCATATTTCTACAGCTACTGCCACTATTGTGAAGGTAAAGGAGGAACCCTCTACTGCTGTCCCCACCCCTCGTCGGTTTATTCGAAAGAAGCAGGCTCGTCGTGGTAAGACAGTTCCATTTGAGAAGAGGGATCCTACTCACTTAATAGATGCCGCTTCTAATAGCGATGATGACTTGCCCCTTGGCCGTGGCTGGATTGTACATTGGGAGGTTCAGCCATCCCCCATTTCTGCTGGTAAATTCACCCATTTGATCAAGACTATTGATGGCTACCATAGGTATGTATTTGGGCTGCAAAGCATTTTATCTTGGGTAGAACTTCGTGATCTTATGCTGTTATATGGATTAGTTTATGCTACGATTCTTAAGTCCCCTAGTGAGGTTCCTAGTTAGCCTGGGTTGGTCCTTTGGGGAGATTTGAAGTTAATGTTAGATTGTCCCCCTGACTCTCCTAGTGCTGATGTGTGGAAGGAACAGCCTCGTTGGGTGATTACTCGTTGGAAGTTGTATGCGGGTTGTGGTTTGCATGTATTGGAGTTACAATCAGGTGCTAGTGTATTTATGCTTGTGGATTTGGAGTATCCCCTGACCATTGCTACCATGGAAGCCATGTTGGAGAGCCACTTGGTGGTGTCAAATGCTCCTACTAGCAACGAGTCTGCTATGGCCACCAACTTAGTTGAAGGAATTCAAGCTCGGCTACTTACGGACAAAGTTGCTGCTTCTGGTTAGTGATTGGTTTGTTTCTTCTCTCCTTTTGATATTTTATACATTCTTTTCACCCATATGTACAGTGATTGGTGACTAACACTTTACTTAGTTTGTTAAAAAAAATAATTTTATATAATATCTGCTTATACTTCTAACATGTGATAGAAATTTCAAAACATGTAAATCATATAATATCTGCTTATACTTTTCCATCATGAACTCTTTATCTCTTGGATTTTCACACTTGGGTTGTCATGTGATGTACTACTAGTGTTGGATTTGTTCCACACAACAAATGGTGTTCAACTCACCATGTCTTGAAGACAAGAAAGAGTTGGTTCACCATGAGGGTACGGCTCTGGTGTGATTCTCAAATCCGTTGATGGTTGCCAGTTTACCAAAAATTGGAGGGTTTTCACTTTCCTTGGTCCTAGACTGAAAAGTGGCTAGTCCAAGGGGGTACGGCTCATGGTAAAGACTTTTATCAAATCCGTTGATAGCTATAATAGCTTGCTCAAAGCTATAGGGTTTTCAGCTCACCGATGCTTTATTGCTAAGAGTTGGCTAGTCCAGAAGGGTACAGCTTCTGGTAAAGACTTCAATCAAATCCGTTGACGATTGTGATGATTTGCCCAAAATCATTAGGGTACTCCCACTCACCATTGATTTGCGTTCTAAGAGTTGGGCTGGGTTCTGGTCTCCCAGGGTGATGCTTATTCCACCACAAAGACTAACTAGCCCAAGAGCGAGCAGCTACTTGGTAAAGGCTTATCAAATCTGCTCATGTTGCTGTGAAGATCCAACAAGTGCAGATATATTCCACGCTTTCAAGAAGCTTCTTAGAGTTACTAGTTGCAGCGGTCTTTGTGGTTTCAATTCTGATGGTTATTTTGCTGCTATTGTTTTGCTGTTTCAATCCTCGTGCTGTTTTGCAAGATCTACCAAGAAACTCGAACTCAACCAGTCAAATTCAAGTTTAGGGGAGGATTGTTAGGACCTATGTAATAGATATTTGTAATAGATAAACTAGGAGATATGTAGTTCCTCCTGGTCCTAGTAGTAGTAGGAGCAACACGTGCTCCTGGTCTAGTAGAAAGTCAAACAATGTTATTCTTAGTAATTTGTTAGGATATGCATGAGATATGTTAGGAAAGGATATGCATATCAAGAGTTACACATTTATGTTTAATGTAGTATTAGGGTTTCCTTGTAGTATAAAAGGAACCAATTGGTAGAAGGGTTAGACACACCTTTCACCATTATTCATTTCATATTAATAGTAGAAATACTTAGTAAGGATCAAGTTATTTAGTTATTCTGTTTCTTCTTGATCATAGTATTTGTATTCCGCAATTATACCTTGTATTACATTAAGAGTCTCTCTATGAATAGATTTATGATTACAGAAGTCGTTCACCATCCTTAATAGGCTGCAAGAACCACAACCAGTGGACCCACCACCTAGTGGTGTAACTGTTCCTAGACCTGCAAAAATGCATGCCAATGAGATTCCTAGTTTCTTGAAACCAATGTAGATACAATCGATAAAAAATCTAGTAATGCGGTTCATTTGCAAATTCCAAGTACTTTTCTGTTGAAAATTTATGTTGCTTTTCTATTTTAAATAATGGCAAAATGATGATAAGAGGTGCACGCACAGATCGATATGAAACACCCGCTTGAGCTGTAACCGCAATTCGTGTATGGCTTCCCCGTCAAGGTACAGGCGTCAGTGAACTATGGTCTGAAAAAGAAATGCAGAAAAAAAATCATCACCGCCTATTATGTACCTCATAACGTCTATGCCTCTTTAACGTTCAGCAAGAGGACGTCATGCAAGAAAAAACAACTACAAAATGTTGCCACAATAATTTGTAAGCGTATGAACAATGTTTGCCAAACAACAAATAGATTATCCCGCTACAGTAGTCTGTGAGTGTATAAACAGTAAGAGGTTGTCGCGCCAAGGTGTGAACAACCTCATCTTTATTAAACTTATTCATAGTCGTCACCGCCTCTAACAAACGGAACCACCATCTCAAAAAATGGCAGATGGACTAAAGATAACGATTCAAACAGAACCACATATATAAGAGGGGAGGGATATAGACTACCAGTAGGAAGCATGTTCGATGTCTAATATATCGGCATTTGGAGATGATAACTTTGAGATTCCACTAACCATGTGAGATCTTAATCAAAATAGAAAGTAACCGTGACAAAAATTTGAAAGATAGGATAAACGACCGCTGCAGAATGTTCTAGTCCGTAATTAATCTATATATTCTGTTAATGAGATAAAGATTCAGAAACCTAGATTACTTACATAAAATTGAAAGAAACCTAGATTACTAACATATAATTGAAACATAAAAGAGTACCTAATTAACTATAATAATGCAATTAAACTCAATGAATCAAGCATCCTAACATTAAACTAAAACTAGTTACCACACATTATGATCTAAAATAGTGAAGGGTGTATGAACAAACCTTGTTCTACTACTTTATGAAAGTATGTTGCATCTAATAAACTCCAAGATAAACTTTTTATGAGAGTTATTCATGTTCCACGATCACCCATATTTAGCGGCGCCAAATACTTACACTCAATCGCGCCATTTTTTCCACCATTGTAGATAACGGTTCGTTCTAGCTAGGAGCGACATATGTATATTTATGATAAAAGGATGAATAAGTTCTTATACTTTTATTATTTTTATAATAAAATTATAGTTGTATGCTATCTCTATATATTTTTTTAATATATATTATTTTTTTCTAATATATATAAATATTATTCTTCTTATTGTTCACGCCTATTAAATTAGTTAGTAGTATGGGAATTTTTTTAGCGGTACTTAAAATTTGATATTCGAGTTAAATTATTTAAACAGATAGGCGCGGTACCCGAATTATCAAAAAAGATCCCAAGCTCCAAAATTAACCAAGGTTTGAATTAAATAGTTACGCTAACTATATTACTAGATGATTAAAAAAGAAATTAACTCGTGATTAATGGGACATATACTAAATGAGTTTGTCGGGTTTAGGTCAATAAGAAACTTATTAGGTAACTTACTAACATAAAACAACAAGTGTGTATGTGTCTTTCTTCTTTCAGAAGGGGGAATTGTCTCGTTAAATTTGTATACGTTAACCAAGTTCTTTTTCACATTTTTTACAACATGACGAAACCTGAAACAATGTGTGCGGGTGCCCAAACATACGTTATTCTTTCTAAAAAGTTATGTGCTTAACTAATTATAGACCATTAATTCTCGGTTGTTACTATATCGTTATTATAGATAAATTTAAATGTATATACTGAAGTCCGTTGCTAATCCGCAGCTAAGTGTAAATACTTAGTGACGTATTCGTGACAGCTACAAAAGGTCCATCGATATGTCGTCTTAATTCTGTCTCGAATAGTTGCAACCTATGTTCGTTGCTAAATTTTTCACTATATGATTATATTTAGCGATGGAATTGTGATAGATGCGTAACTCATCTCTAATTTTGTTACTAACTTGTCACTACTTTGACACTAGTTTTTCAAAGTTAACTTTGTAACTAATCTATTGCTAATTCGTCACTACAATCTATTTTTCTGTGATGGACTCATTCTGTCGCTAATTTGCGTCGTTGTTGTTCAGTATTCTAGTAGTGTAATTCCTAATCATTTGTAAATGATAACTTATGTGTAAAGTATGTTTACTTATGATTATCCCTTGATCTCATTCTTTACCTTGTCCAAAGAGAAGATCACTCACACACTTGTGATGTGATTAAAGATGAAGCCTTGATGAGGATCATCCTCTCCTAAAGATCTAGTCATGTTCATCATTTGTTTTATTTGAGTCTTGTGTAGATCCAATATATTTGTGAATACTTGGATCTAGTCTTGTGTAAATCCATTGTATATGTGTGATGAGACTGCTTTTATACATAGTCTCATCGTCCAAAAAAGGGCTTAAAATGCATTAAATATCATCAAAATACCCAAATATATGCTTGTGTTTGTTGCTTGTGTATTTTAGGTACGGATATTGAGAAAATGACAAAATATCACAATAATCATGCAAAAACGAACACGGGAAACGAAGCCGCACATTGAACCAAGCCCTAATGAAGAATTTTCCAAGAAAACCCTTAAAGATTTGAAGATTTATGAAGAAAGGTCCACCAATATTGAAGAATTGACACTTTATACCCTTGTATCCTCATAATTACAAGATTGGTTCCTAAAGTTTGTCAATATTACAAAAGGGCCCTCCACTTTGAAGAATTGGCATATTTAGTCCCTCATTAAAACTAAAATGTCATTATTTATCCTCCTCAAAGTCAAACATACCATGAAGAACTCCAAGTTATAAGAATTACAAATTTGGTCCTTTGAAAATGTCAAAATTACCAAAAGGACCCTTGACTTTGAAGACTTGGCAAAAATGGTCCCTCATTAATCATGACATGGCAATTTTAGTCTTTCAAAATTTCAAATATACAAGTCAAGACCATTATCCTTGAAGAAATTACCAAATCTGTCCTTCAAGAATCAAGAATTGGCAAGAAATACCCCTGAAAATACTTTGGAAAAGTATTTGGGGCAAAAGTGTGAAAAAGCAAACTTCAAATACAAAGGAAATGGAGTTTGGACAGATTTATTTGCAAATGAAAGAGTTATTAAAGGTGAAGGACTAAAGGTGGCCAAACATAAAAGAAACCTAGACCACTCACAACCACCCACGTGTCCCACTCAACCCAGTCAACCAATGAGAACTCTCCCTTCCTCCACATCACCCTCCACTCACCCGGATATTATTAATTAACTTTTCAAATGTTAATTAATAATATAAATTGGCGTTAAACACCTCTTAAACCCAAAACAAAGATCAAACCTGGTGTTCTTATGAAAATTGGGTATTTTCTTAATACTTGATATCAACCCTTAATTCACTCCAGATTTGTGATTAAGGTAAGACTAAACCCAACCCCACCTTAAACTCTTGTCCACGTTACCATACCAGCTCACATGATACCCCTACTTTTGCACCTTTGGACAAGAAGACAAGAAGAGGTCAGTCATCCAACATCCAAGGATCCAGCTTACATTTCAAGCTTAATACAAGCCATTAGATGAACTTTTCACATGCCAACTACAACAAACTGCCAAAAATCAGTCACATGATTCTCCAAGAGTTCAAACTTCAAAGGGCAAATTTGGAACTTCATTAGCTAGGGTTCACGTTTTTTATGCATTCAGTAGTTAGTTTGTAGCCTATATAAAGGCCTTAGGGTGCAACATTTGCATTTTGCTCTTGAATTTTCAGTTGTTCACAAATCTGTAAATCTCATATTCATATCAATGAAATGTGTTTGAATTTGTTGAAGAAAGCTGATAGGTGTGAGAACACCCATCCTTTTACCACTTATTTCTGGCTAAAACAAGACCAAAACACATATTTAATATCATTTGTTTGGAATTATGCGTGGTTTTTGTGTTTATTGTGTTTTTAGAGTCAACCGGATGAATATCGAAGAAAACATGGGATTACACGGGTTTTATCGAAGAAAAAGACTCAAGACGAAGTCTATTGTCCAAGAGATGCAAAAGATTTGAAGTCATTGTGCCTATTTAAAGATTTATCGAAGAATAGATCCAAAGATGGAAGATTCATATATGTCGAAGAACTCGAGTCTATTAAACAAAAGATTATAAGACGAGTTGGAATTATTCACCGACACTTCTCAAAATCCAAAGCCAGAAACGTTAATTTGAAAGAAACGTAAAGACTAAAGAAGGAAGACGAAAAGAAGCCCAAACAAAAGCCCATTCACAAAGCCCACATCACACGCCTATATATATGATTCTACTTCACAAATTTGGAGCACTTAGTTAGTCTTAGTTTTAGTTTTTCATTTCTCTAGTTCTAGAGAGAGGAAGTTCCAAACTTTCTCTCACTAGATTTTTCTTTGTTTTCATCTTTCAAATTTTAAGCTTTTCATTAATCTTTGTACTTTGAGTTCTTTTAATTAAAAGTTTAAGTTTAAGTTTGTGTTCATAAATCTTCTTCTTCATTTCATGGTTTCACTTTGCTTTTGATCCGAAAACCATAATCCATACGGACTGATTTCGTTTGGTGTTTAAAGGTTGAAAGGGTAGTCTTTTTACTCCTTGTTAAGCTCTTACGTGTATAGGCTATAAGCTCTTAATGCTTAGTAGCTTATTTCAAGTTTAGCTTATTACTTTTCGGATTTCACAAGGGTTTTAATCATTTTTAAGTTCGTTTCATACGGTTTATAATTGTTTACGTTTTACAAGTTGTCGAATTTAAGCTTTTTAAGTTATTTAAGTTTCGGATTACTTAGCTTATTGATTCTTTTATTGAGTTTTTTAAGTTGCCACCATTTTTGGGATTACATTCCTTCCATCGCAATATCAGGGTTTACACACATTCCGACGGGTAATTATTTTGATCGCAATAACCCAAGAGGGTTTTACTTTGCGATCGGGTGTCATTTCCCCTTATTCCAATCTGGATTGCGATTGCTTATTGCGATCGCACATTCCGACGGGACTAAGGTTCCTTTTTAGACGAAACTCTGCCCAATTCTCGACAGCAACTTTGCGATCTGGTACAACATTCTGATCTGAAAAATATTGCGATAGGTGTGCTTAGATTTCATACATTCGGATCTAGATCTTTCCGATAGATGCACATTGCGACAGAACTGACTTTATCATTCCGACAACTTTACATTTATGTATTCCGATGGTTATGATTTTGTCATTCCGATGGACCTTCATTTGCAATATTCCGATGGACTGAGTTTTTAGATTTCAAAGTTTTACAAAGTTTTAAGTTTTAAGTATTACCCTAATCAATATTTAGTTTAATGTTTCAAGCTTTTATTTTTTAACTCGTCAATCTAGTTTAATCTTTCAAATCTTTAATTTTACTCTTCGACACTTACTCATTCGTTATTAGTTCAAAATAGATAAACAAACCAACCCCCTTTTTATTAACCAAGAACAAATCATTCCACTTAGAGTCGTGATCAGTTCGAGGAGATACCGAGATAAATCTGAACCCCATACAAAAGCATTGTATCAAATGGCGCCGCTGCCGGGTCTTCTCGTTAAGATCAATAGTTTTTTGTGAGACCTTGGATTTTGGGATCCGTTCCCCGTGAACGTTACTTTTTCATAAAAAATTTCAAAAATCCTAAAAAATATAAAATTTTCAAAAATACAAAAAAAAATTAAAAAACATAAAAAAAACAAAAATATTTCTGCTTTGTTTTTGCCTTGTTAGTTCTTTTGCAGGTGCATGCGTACACGATCAACGTCTTATCAAGAGCCCGAGCCTCTCGAAGCCTTAGACATGGCCGGTGTACAAAACAACAACAATAACCCACCTCAAAACAATAATAATAACAATAACAATCCACCTTTCAACAACAATAATAACAACAACAATGAGCCTCTACCGGATAATCGCCCGATGATTGAACTTCTGCAAGCACATGTAGATGGTACAATGATCCAATTGTCATACCCGCGTTTGCAGCCAACAACTTTAAGCTCAAATCCGGTTTTATCCAGATGGTCTCTGCTCAACCATTCTTGGGGCGTACCATTGATGATCCACATGACCACATCAAGAGATTCTTGCAACTCACCAATACGGTCAAATTTAATGGTGTTCCACAAGAGGTAATCCGTTTACAACTTTTTCCCTTTTCTTTAGAGGGACAAGCCCGGCATTGGCTTGCTAAGGAACCCTCAAAGAGTATTCTTTCGTGGACGGATTTGGATACCAAGTTTATCAACTACTTTTTCCCACCCTCTCGTACTACCGCTTTGCGGAATGAAATTATCAATTTTGAACAAAAGTACGATGAGTCGTTTAATGAAGCTTGGGACCGTTTCAAAGACCTTTTGAGAAAATGCCCACAACATGGTTTTACCAAAGTGTACCAAATTAATAATTTTTATAATGGTTTAAACAGGAATGACCAAGATTCACTAAATAGTGCCTCGGGGGGGGGGGGGGGGGGGTAATATTTTGGCTAAGACTTCCAATGCTGCTTGGGATATCATCGAAAATAAGTCTCGTGTGCAAACCAAGAGTGTTCGGACCAATGTCGCTAGTGCTAGTACTAGTGACAGCGACAAGCGAATTGACAAAATCACTGCGCTTCTTGAATCGCTTGCTACCCAAACCGCCAGCAACACCAACAACATCAATGCTAAAAACGCTCAAGTAAATGCTGTTAGCCAACCATGTGAGATATGTGGGGGTCCTCACTCTTACACCACTTGTACTGCCACCCAAGACTACCCTTTTGAGAACGTGAATGCAGCATACGGTACCTATCCTCAACTTGCTTATCAAGCTCGACCTCAAGGCGACCGTAACTTGCTTAGCTACTGCTCCAACAACTATCTCTCACCACCCGGTTTTACTCCTAGCAACCCAAACCAACAACAAAACCTCAACCGCCCTCAACAACAACAACAATCTCGTGGAACATACATACCACCTCACAAACAACAACAACCACCTCAAAGAAACAACCAAGTTTACCAGCAACCTGCTTATCAACCACCCGCATACAATGCTCCTCCCAACCAACCCACCGCTTTACACCAAGAAGTGGAAACCTACATGAGGACTAACGATGTGATCGTGGGAAATCTTCAGCGGGAAGTGCTCAACTTGAAAGCAGACCTGGTGAAACAAGGGAACGATCTGAGAGCTGATATGAGAAACACTTTGGATAGTCAAACGAATGACTTAAAGAATATGATGGCTAGTTTCTTCCAAGGTAATCAACCCTCTTCTTCGGGCACTCTTCCGAGTAACACCGTTGCGAATCCAAGAGGGGAGATGAAAGCAATCACCACTCGCAGTGGCAAAGGTACCAAGGAACCCGAGCTTCCTATACCTCCACCGGTGATTGTGACTAAGGAGAACGAGCCACCTGCTCCTATTCCTCATCCTTCTACTTCCCCAATTTCTCCGCCTCTTACTTCTACCCCTCCTCCACCCAAGGATGTGAGTGATCCTATTCTCCCAAAGCCTTCCTCTTCTTTCGATATACCTTATCCCTCAAGGTTGAGGAAAGAGAAGCTCAAAAGCAAGGACGATATTCAAGTTTCGAACTTTCTTAAAATGTTTAAACAATTGAATTTTAACATCTCCTTCGCTGAGATCTCGCTCACATGCCTAAGTACGCGAAAATGTTCAAAGATCTTCTTAGCGACAAGGAGAAGCTTATTGATATTGCTAACACCCAACTTAATGAGAATTGCTCTGCAGTGCTCTTAAGGAAATTGCCAACCAAGCTTGGTGATCCGGGTCGTTTCTTAATCCCTTGTAACTTCCCGGGAGTAGAGAATTGCATGGCCCTAGCCGATCTAGGTGCCAGTATTAATCTAATGCCTCTAAGCGTTTGGAAGCAATTATCTCTCCCTGAGCTAGTCCCCACCAAAATGACTTTGGAATTAGCTAACCGTACGATTTCTTATCCAGTAGGGATAGCCGAAGACGTCTTTGTAGGAGTCGACAAATTCACTTTTCCTACCTCTCTTCCCAATGTTGAGACCGTTTCCTCTATTGATTCATCACTGTCTCTATTTGGAGAAAGTGATTTCTTTTGGAAAGATCTTGAAGCCACCATGGGAGATGTGAACTTAGCAAATGACGATTCTCCCACCGATTGGGACGAAGACATGCATTTCTTTGAAAACCTTCTCAAAGAAGAAAATCTTTCTCCACCATCTCCCACGGTTATTGCCATCGATGCTCCGACTTTGAAAACGCCTCCCATCGAAAATCCTCCAGATTTAGAACTTAAGGAGTTGCCACCCCATCTCGAGTACGTGTTCCTTGAAGAAAACAAGAAGTCGACTGTCATCATCGCGAAGGACTTGAAAGAAGAAGAAAAATCTCGCCTCATCGCCGTGCTTAAAGATCATAAGAAGGCAATTGCTTGGAAAATTTCTGATATCCGCGGAATTGATCCGAACTGTTGTACTCACAAAATTCTCATGGAAGATGACTTTAAACCCGCAATACAGAGCCAAAGAAGGGTTAATCCTCGAATTCATGACGTCATCAAACAAGAGGTTATCAAACTTCTTGATGCCGGCTTGATTTACCCTATTTCAGATTCGCCGTGGGTAAGTCCCGTCCATTGTGTGCCCAAGAAGGGCGGAATAACCGTTGTTTCCAATGAACACAACGAGTTGATTCCCACTCGTCTCGTTACTGGATGGAGAGTTTGTATTGAATATCGCAAGCTCAATGATGCCACGAGAAAATACCACTTTCCTCTTCCCTTCATGGATCAAATGCTCGAGCGTCTAGCTGGTAATGACTATTACTGCTTCTTAGACGGTTTCTCCGGGTATTTTCAAATTCCCATCGATCCCAAGGACCAAGAAAAGACCACATTCACTTGTCCCTATGGAACATTTGCTTACAAACGCATGCCTTTTGGTTTATGCAATGCTCCTGGGACGTTCCAAAGGTGTATGATGGCTATCTTCCATGACATGGTTGAAGAAACTATGGAAGTTTTCATGGATGATTTCTCGGTTTATGGCGATTCTTTCTCTGCTTGCATTGCCAATTTAGAACGTATGCTTAAGCTGTGTGAAGACACTCGCCTTGTTCTTAATTGGGAAAAATGCCATTTCATGGTAAAAGAGGGCATCATGCTAGAACACAAGATCTCCAAAGCCGGTCTTGAAGTAGACCGTGCTAAAGTTGATGTTATCGCTAAGTTGCCTCCACCTTCAACTGTGAAGGGTGTGAGAAGTTTTCTCGGTCATGCGGGCTTTTACCGTTGATTCATCAAAGATTTTTCTCAAATCGCTCACCCGATGACCCACCTCTTGGAAAAAGATACTACTTTTATCTTTTCCACAGAGTGTCTTGAAGCCTTCAACTCGCTTAAGGATAAGCTAACTAAGGCACCCGTCTTGGTTACCCCTAATTGGGAGCTTCCCTTTGAGTTGATGTGCGATGCTAGTGATTTTGCTATTGGAGCAGTTCTGGGACAAAGAGTGAACAAACACTTCCAACTGATCCATTACGCTAGCAAGAAAATGACGGGGGCCCAATTGCATTATACGACAACCGAAAAAGAGCTTTTAGCTGTTGTCTATGCTTTTGAAAAGTTTCGCCCCTATCTTGTCCTTTCCACCACAATCGTTTACACCGATCATTCCGCGTTAAAGTACTTGTTGACTAAACAAGATTCTAAACCAAGACTTCTTTGCTGGGTTTTGCTACTCCAAGAATTTAAAATCGAAATTCGCGATAAAAAAGGAGCTGAAAACCTAGCCGCGGATCATCTCAGTAGTCTTGAGGATCCTTACCAAGGGGATCATCCGAACAAAGATATCAATGATTCTTTTCCCTTGGAGACCTTAATGTCTATCAACTCGACTACTGATGAAACCCCGTGGTTTGCTGACATTACAAACTACTTGGCGGGTGGAATTCTCGTTGACGGGTTAACATCCCAGAAAAAGAAGAAGTTATTTAACGACATTAAGACTTACTTTTGGGATGACCCGTATCTATTCAAGCAATGTGCTGACTTGATTATTCGCTGATGTGTTGATGGACCGACAGCTTTAGAAATCCTTGACGCTTGCACAAAGGACCCACCGGTGGTCACTTTGGTCCCAACTACACCGCCAAAAAAGTGTTTGAATCGGGATTTTATTGGCCCACCATTTACCGTGACGCTCACGAAATGGTTAAACATTGTGATGCTTGCCAAAAACAAGGCAAGATCACACATAAAGACGAGATGCCTCAGAATTTCATTCAAGAATGTGAAATCTTTGATGTTTAGGGTATCGACTTTATGGGGCCATTCCCTTCTTCTAAAGGAAACAAATACATCCTTGTAGCCGTTGACTACGTCTCCAAATGGGTTGAAGCCAAAGCTTTACCCACTAATGACGCAAGGGTGGTTTGTAACTTTTTGAAATCGCTATTCGCTAGATTCGGTGTGCCTCGTGCCATTATTAGTGATCGCGGGACTCATTTTTGCAACGACCAATTTGCTAGAGTCATGGCTAAGTATGGTGTAAATCATCGTCTTTCCACCGCTTACCACCCACAAACTAATGGCCAGGCTGAAATATTCAACCGAGGATTAAAGTGAATTCTCGAAAGAACCGTGGGAGAGCATCGTGCCTTATGGGCTGATAAACTTGATGATGCTTTGTGGGCTTTTCGTACCGCATACAAGACTCCGATTGGTTGTACAACATATCGTCTCGTGTACGGGAAAGCATGCCACCTCCCCATTGAGTTGGAGCACAAGGCTTACTGGGCCTTGAAGTGGGCTAATTTTGATATCAACAAAGCCGGTGACCTACGCAAGATCCAACTCAATGAGCTGAATGAACTCCATAATGAGGCTTATGAAAATTCTTTGATCTATTAGGAGAAGACGAAGCTCATTCACGACTCTAATATTAAGAACCGAGAGTTCCAAGTTGGAGACAAAGTTTTACTCTTTAACTCTCGGTTGAAAATCTTTTCGGGCAAGCTAAAATCTCATTGGTCCGGCCCATTCACCATTGCCCAAATTTTTCCATATGGTACTCTCGAGCTCGCTCAACCTAATGGACCAAATTTTAAGGTGAATGGCCAACGAGTGAAGTTGTACATTGGTGAGGACATCTCTCAGGAGATAATTCCATCCCTCACCACGTTCCCCATGAACTAATTTTGGGTCGAGTCAGGCTCGTGACTCGGTTATCAAAAACAAGCGCTCCTCGGGAGGCAACCCGAGTATCTATCCTTTTATGTTTTAACCTCCTAAGTGTAGGGGGGCCTATATAGGTGTTTGTATTTGTGTGGTGATGTGATTACAGGGATAAGTGCACTCTTGGAATCTCTGAAGAACCATGCTCCCGTGTTATCCAAAATCCGGTTCTATCTCTCAACTATCGTGATTCAATTTTCTTCATACTCACATTTGAAATTGATCACTTTAGTTGTCTCTTCCTTAACTTGAGTTAACCAACGTGCACAATGTCATAAGTGTAGGGGAGACTTTTACCACATGCTTAAACATTGAGGATAATGTTTATCTTAAGTGTAGGGGGGACTTCTATCGAAGTGTTAAGTGGACTTTTCCATGAAAATGCGTTCATTTAACCGGAAAATCATCTTTTTCAACATTTTTCAAATTTTTAATTAACTTTGGCCATTTAATCGTAATTTTTAAATTTTTATCGTTGCTTTCATATGTATATATCCCGCAATAAAATCAAAAATATTAATAAAGTGGTGTAGCTAGTTTTGAAATCTTTGACATATTAGGCCCGTTGCGATTATTTTGACTCAACCCGAATAGACTTATCCAAGTTTATTCTAGCTAGTATCCTTAACCATGTAGACCTTAATTGGTTTATTAGGCTAAGCATCCACGAGTCTCATTACTTGAGATTTTAAATTGTGGAGAACGAGAAATGATAGAGTCAATTATAAGTCGGTATTCTTGCACAAACTCACTTGGTGTAATTATTTGCCTATTCTCCCATCACTTGCTAATAACTTATCCGCAATAAGTAAGGTCGTACGATTTGAAAATTTACTTAGATTCTAGCCCAAGATCGTTTAAAAGTTGCTCGGTAATGATAAGAGTTCATAGCCAAGGCATAACTTATGAAGCGGGGCGCGAAGATTGGCGAGTCCGAAAAGGCCCTAACAAGGCATGAGGATTCAATTTTATTGCTGAAGATCCAAAGTGATGTGAAAAGCATTATTCCCAAAATCAATATGAAGGATCAAGACTCACGATGAAAAGCAATCAACTCCCATAAATATCATGGAGAAGTCTATCCGAAAAGACCCTAACAAGGTATGAGGATAAATAGATCCAAGTCCAAAAAGGAGGCGGATCGTTGTATCTCAAAATCTTAATTAGAGATTGAAGAATAATCATGAATTCGTGGTCAACAAAGTTGGAGTACCCCTTAAAAGTCTCCAAGTGAAGAAACTCTATTAACTATGAGAAGACCATTATCTCAAGAACGTCTCTCAAGATATGAAGTATGAAGTACATGCCAAATATCGGCCCGAGAAAGGTCTCAAATCGTGAACGAAGTTATGCCAAGATATGACTTTTTGATATCCCGAGAAGCAGTTTTAAGAGATTTTGTCCTTTAGCTAACTATTGATCAAATCGTCCTACTTTGCTTTCAGCCTAATAAACTATCGAAATAAGTCCAAAAATGCATCTTCATGGTCATTCTAAGACAAAAATAAAATATAAGAGATACCCCTAGGAATAAGGGAGTTTGAGCATATAATTAAGCCATGTGAGTAAGTGTTTGATTTGTTAACTTATAATAACAATGATCTCGTTTTTAAGCTTAGTTTGGGGAACGTGAAACTTGAGGGTGATGAATTGTCGCAGCACCGAAGCCCTAATGTAAGTCTTAGATATCTTTGCAAGTTATTTCCACATAGCTATCTTCTATCCGTTTGTTTACTTTAAAGTTTTAATTTCTCTTAGTATTTTAATTTTTGTTTAGTAGTATTTTAATAAGGCCAAGGTTGATTGATTATGAGAAAAGTGTAAACTTGCTTTATCGCTAAGCATTGCATGAGGGCATGGCAATGGTTAAGTGTAGGGGATTTGATAGGTGTGAAAACACCCATCCTTTTACCACTTATTTCTGGCTAAAAAAAGACAAAACACGTATTTAATATCATTTGTTTGGAATTATGCGTGGTTTTTTTGTTTATTGTGTTTTCAGAGTCAACCGGATGAATATCGAAGAAAATATGGGATTGCACGGGTTTTATCGAAGAAAAAGACTCAAGACGAAGTCTATTGTCCAAGAGATGCAAAAGATTTGAAGTCATTGTGCCTATTTAAAGATTTATCGAAGAATAGAGCCAAAGATGGAAGATTCATATATGTCAAAGAACTCGAGTCTATTAAACAAAAGATTATAAGACGAGTTGGAATTATTCACCGGCACTTCTCAAAATCCAAAGTCAGAAACGTTAATTTGAAAGAAACGTAAAGACTAAAGAAGGAAGAAGAAAAGAAGCCCAAAAAAAAGCCCATTCACAAAGCCCACATCACACGCCTATATATATGATTCTACTTCACAAATTTGGAGCACTTAGTTAGTCTTAGTTTTAGTTTTTCATTTCTCTAGTTCTAGAGAGAGAAAGTTCCAAACTTTCTCTCACTAGATTTTTCTTTGTTTTCATCTTTCAAATTTTAAGCTTTTCATTAATCTTTGTACTTTGAGTTCTTTTAATTAAAAGTTTAAGTTTAAGTTTGTGTTCGTAAATCTTCTTCTTCATTTCTTGGTTTCACTTTGCTTTTGATCCGAAAACCCATAATCCATACGGATTGATTTCATTTGGCGTTTAAAGGTTGAAAGGGTAGTCTTTTTACTCCTTGTTAAGCTCTTACGTGTATAGGCTATAAGCTCTTAATGCTTAGTAGCTTATTTCAAGTTTAGCTTATTACTTTTCGGATTTCACAAGGGTTTTAATCATTTTTAAGTTCGTTTCATACGGTTTATAATTGTTTACGTTTTACAAGTTGTCAAATTTAAGCTTTTTAAGTTAATTAAGTTTTGGATTACTTAGCTTATTGATTTTGCTTATTGAGTTTTTTAAGTTGCCACCAATTTCGGAATTACATTCCTTCCATCGCAATATCAGGATTTACACACATTCCGACGGGTACTTATTTTGATCGCAATAACCCAAGAGGGTTTTACTTTGCGATCGGGTGTCATTTCCCCTTATTCCGATCTGGATTGCGATCGCTTATTGCGATCGCACATTCCGACGAGACTATGGTTCCTTTTTAGACGAAACTCTGCCCAATTCTCGACAGCAAATTTGCGATCTGGTACAACATTTCGATCTGAAAAATATTGCGATAGGTGTGCTTAGATTTCATACATTCCGATCTAGATCTTTCCGATAGATGCACATTGCGACATAACTGACTTTATCATTCCGACAGCTTTACATTTATGTATTTCGATGGTTATGATTTTGTCATTCCGATGGACCTTCATTTGCAATATTCCGATGGACTGAGTTTTTAGATTTCAAAGTTTTACAAAGTTTTAAGTTTTAAGTATTACCCTAATCAATATTTAGTTTAATGTTTCAAGCTTTTATTTTTTAACTCGTCAATCTTGATTAATCTTTCAAAGCTTTAATTTTACTCTTCGACACTTACTCATTCGTTATTAGTTCAAAATAGATAAACAAACCAACCCCCTTTTTATTAACCAAGAACAAATCATTCCACTTAAAGCCGTGATCAATTCGAGGAGATACCGAGATAAATCTGAACCTCATACAAAAGCATTGTATCAAAAGCTCAAGTGCCACTCTTTAATCTGTTTTTTATTGTTCTTTGTTCATTATTCTTGAATCAAAAACCTGTTTTCAAAAGGAGTGTGCAAAGGTTTGCACATTTTCCACTTTTCTTGATATTTTGCTAAGACTTGATTAAACCTTCGAATTCTTGGGCTATAAAGCTGATCATAGCATCCTGCTATTAAGTTATCATGGTGTGGTGAAGCCTATAACTTGGGGATAATCATGTGTGGGGAATCAAGGTTGCATTAATCAAGGATTTTTACTTTTTCTGATTTTCATATTGTGCTCTTAACCTAGTTGACTCTTAGCAGGGTTGTTTGTGGAAGCTTGTACTTGTTCTTGCTAGTACATAAGCTCAAAAATTCGTGGGTGTGGATGTACATCCATGAGGTACACACCTTTCTACCTAGAATCTGACAAAATCTTGATTTTGGTGAATTTGTGTGCTACTTGTGTTCTTGCTGATTTTATGGTCTAATCTAGCTTAAATCTGCTTAATATATCTGTTATTGTGCTAATTTGGGCTTAGGTGGTCTTGAAATACACTTTTGATTTGAAAATTTTGGTTTTGAAAATATATAAGGGTGTTTGGGATTACCTGTTTGATATCATAAGTGGTTATTGTGTTGTTAGAAGTTTGTGCTTATGCTTGTTATATGTTCTTGACTTGGTTGAGTGCATTTTGCTGCAAGTTATTGGGTTTGAAACCTCAAATCATACATTGTGCTATAACTACTCGATTTTATCTGTTTTTGTTGGAAACTCACTTTATGTGACGACATTTAAGATTCCCGTTAGTTATCATAGTCACGCACATTTAGACTAGACTAGGCTCGTTGTAAAGTTTAGGTTGAGTGCGTGACTATATATACCCCTCCTTAGCTTCCAAGGAGGGGTGTTGATTGTCGTTTGTTTGTTTTTAATATATTTTTCATTTCTCTTTCAACCTCTCTTCTCTCGCTCTAAGCCATCAATGGCTACCACCACCATCTACCACCACTTTAGACCACCGGATCCATTTAAGCATTTCTACATTTGGCATCAGAGCCTCGGTTCTATCCTTGGATCGTGTTCGTGTATTCGATTTGCTGGTCTAACTTTTTCTTATGTCTCGTCATATCATGTTTTGGTCCATTTTGTCACAAATTTTTTGTCACGTCATATTTTTTGTCTAATCTGTCCAAACAGTCGCATGTTTTGGGTCTCAACTTATTAATTTATTCTCTCGGTTTCATCAATATCATGGTCAAACTCATAACAAATTTGGTCAATGTTTCTGGGTTTCTGTATTTCTTGTTTATACAATTAGAAAAGGACAAGTTTGCAGATCCATCATTTTCGGTTCAATCAAAACCCTTTTCAGATTGGACATTCCGTTAGACTACTGTTTTGGTTATTCAGATTGAACATTTAGATTGGTCTTTCCGATGGTCATTCGGATTGGTTATTCCGATGGGGGTGTATGTTTCATTCCGATGAGACCAATTTAAAAGACATTCTGATGGGATTCTTTTTGACTTTCCGATGGACTCACTCGTAGGACATAACTTTGACTCAAAAACAAAAAACATTCCGATGGGATTTTTTGTTTGTCATTCCGATTGGACTGTTTTTAAAAAAACTTGTGAACTAAATTTGTGACCATAACCATCCACCAACTCAACCGAGTCAACTCGGTAATTACCGAGTTGACTCAGTTAACTCACTGAGTCGACTCTACACTTAATCAATTTAACTCTCCAACCTTTTTACACCTCAACACCTTATCTAAACCTAATACCCATCGTCTCCTAATCCCATTTCATCTAAGACTCGAACTCAACCTGATAACAAATTATCAGTGGTCATGCATGTCAAGGTTTTCACCCTCTCACTTGATCTTCTAAAATTAAAAAATGGAGCTATAACAAGTTTGTTACACTCCATCTTTGTTTCGAGTTGACACAAGACACGAATCCAAAAACCCCAACATCACGAAATCCTTTAAGATCCAACATCACGAAATGAATATCATCTCAGATTTCATATTGGGCTTTACCCATTAATTATTCGAACAATAAGAAAGGTGTTTAACAAAGATGTTAAAACCTGTATTTGGTTCGTTTAGACACTACAATCAAACAAGCATTTAAACCTACCCGAGACCTTCATTCGAAGATCTTAAAGCCAACTTGGTTGCTCTATCTTCGTGGGTTTCGTATCAGCTTAGGATTGAGAGTCGTTTTAATGAGTGAGTTAATTGGGATTGATTTGTTTTGGTTGAAATTGAGAAGGATTTGTGAGGGGACGGAGGATTCGAGGTGAGATGTTGTGAGGAGATGGAGTTTGGGGGACGGAGAGTTTGAGGGAGAGAAAAGGTGGGGCGGAAGTTTCTAGGAATGAGAGGATTTAGGGTTATGTTATCTGTGCGTGTGTTTAGGGTTGGGAAAGAGTGTTTTAACTTGGTGTGATGGACCGGGTTATGGAGAAGTGATGGGCCTTGGACTAGACTTTTATAAACATTGCAAGATTGGAATGTTGGGCCGCATGTTTTTTTAAACACACAATATAAACTAATTTTTATTTTAAAATTAATTATTTTGAATAAAAATTTTGTGAATATTGTCGTGATTTAATTGTGACATCGTGTCGTGACAAAGTGACGTGACAAATGTGACGAGAATTTATTTGAGACGAGACCAAGAAAAAATGGGCGATTTTTTAGTAGCTACAGATTTTGTTTGATCGGGTATTATTACGTGACGTTGAATACGGATTTTTCGAAGGCGTGTATTTATTTTATCTTTTACTAGATAACTTGCTCGTACTTAATCCTAGAATGAAGACTTGGTTATCTGGTTTCCGGGTTCGGGGTGGATGGTTGATGACTCGCATAACTATCACTTAAAGGGGTTACATTGTTGTACTCAGTGTCACGCGCTTAGTCGACGTGGATAATTTCAAGAGGTGTTGTGCTTATAGACTTCTTCAGTGATGCATTGAGTACTTAGAGATTTCTCCACCGTTCTTCATTCAACAATAGTGCAAGCTTAAGTCACAAGATCGAAGGATTTTTATTCAGCTTCACGTTTGATGTATCCGGTTCATTCTTTCAGTGGTCACTTCAAATTGCTTTCATGTGGGTTGGTAAAGGTGGCCATGGAGAGTTTATGAGAAGAGATTTTTTATCAACAGCTGATTCTCACAAAATATATAATTCAGCTTATTTATTATTCTCACGAGATTTCAGGTTCATGTGCGTACAATTTATTGATGGTTCCGAGTTTCGAAACCATCAAGGGGGAAGAAGAAGACACATTGAACGCACAACGAGTACACGTGATGAACTTCATACCTTCTTTTGATTTGAAGATATTCCGGGATGACATTTGTCATAGCCGCAGAGAAAATCAGTGTTTTAACTCGTGTCGTTATCAATCTCCAAACGGTACACTACTGATTCGAGGTTTAATTGTTTGATTTTTGCAATTAAACATCATCATTATCCTATATGCATTCTCGGGACTTAATTGACTCTGGTGCATCTCCGGAAGAAGATATGTGCGTTTCCGGGACTTAATTGACTCTGGTGTTACGATGTCAACTTCATGAATGGGATAAAGTGTCCACTTCAGTATTTGAGCTTCATAATTGGGATTGATTTACCTTCTTTAACTATGTGGGGGAAGAAATGTCTTGATTCTTTCTGGTATGCATAACTTGAACTCTCAGGGGGAAGAAAAATTCAGAAGAATTATTCAAGCGTGAGAAGAAAAGTTGTTGATCTACTTGGTGTGCCCCAAACTCTCAATCCCTCTTAGCAACATTATCATGTTATATGATGGGATTTGCTAGTTAGATTCCGTTGTGCGCTTAATCATTCTAAGATTTATTGAAATCTTTGAAGTTGCTTACGAGGATTGTTGGTTTAGGGGGAAGCTATTTAAAATGCTTCTACATCAAGTTTACGTGGCATGAATTAGGGGGAAGCTAATTCAGAAGCTTCTCCTTAACCAGAAGTACATGGGTTACTTAGCTCGTGCCGTTACAGTATTTCTACTACAAGTTAAAGATGAGTCGTTTTGAAGTCAAAGGCCTCAGAAGACATCATCAGCATTAGACGCTTCATGAAAGCTCTTGTTCTTAATTATTTTGTACTTGTTAGGAAGAATATTGTAAGGAATTCTACACGTCGTCCCATGGGGGAAGATTGTTGGAAACTCACTTTATGTGACGACATTTAAGAATTCCCGTTAGTTATCATAGTCACGCACATTTAGACTAGACTAGGCTCGTTGTAAAGTTTAGGTTGAGTGCGTGACTATATATACCCCTCCTTAGCTTCCAAGGAGGGGTGTTGATTGTCGTTTGTTTGTTTTTAATATATTTTTCATTTCTCTTTCAACCTCTCTTCTCTCTCTCTCTAAGCCATCAATGGCTACCACCACCATCAACCACCACTTTAGACCACCGGATCCATTTTAGCATTTCTACAGTTTTTGACCTAAGATTTTGGTAAAATCTAGAATTTATGCATGCTTAGGGTTAAAAGTTGTTTAAACATCATTTATATAACATATGTGATAGATTTGGAGGTTTGAATTTGGCTTGTTGGTCAATTGCATCAGCAAAAGTAAAAAGCTGCATGTTCATAGTTCATCATTAACTTTAAGTGCTTGAATCTTGCTTAATACTTTGAATCAGTGCATGAAACATGTTTAGACTTGCTTATTTAAGTTTAATATTGCTTGTGTATGCATTTGGTTAAGTTTGGCTGGTTGAATTGTGCTATAAGTGCTTATTGAACCTCAACTGCTTATGTGTTCATGTCTGTGAGTGATCTGGTGATTGATTGCTTGAATTAACTGTACAAATTGGCTGTTGTAGATTGTGATTTCTTTGTTGTTATTGACTCCTTATGATCCATTGATCATTTGGGTGCCTTTGTGTAACTTGAATCTCCAAAAAAGTCACTAAAGACAAAAAAATCAACAAGTCAAGAAATGGAAAAAGTTTCCACTGCTCAACACCCAAAACTAGCCCCTGCTAGTATAATTTTTCATTCAGCTTATCAATAAGCCATTTTGGCTTATCCAGACCTACAACAACTTATTTTTGTGATAGATCTTCATTATTTGACCCATTTGATTGAACTGGAGCTTATTAGACTTTGACTGACTTTTTGCTAGAAAACCAACTTATTTGACTTTTTCATAAGTGCTTATTTGCTTTTTCTAGCTTATTGAGTCAACTTATTTGAAAACTTTTTGTTGATTAAGCTTAGATAAGTCATTTAAAAGCTTTAGAAACTTGAATCAGCTCTTGGGATAGCCTAGAAATAAAAAACGACTATTTTGTCGTTTTCTGTAGATTGCTTTTTGCATTTTCAGGCTTATTCCTTTGGCTTATTTCAAATTTCTTTTTACAAAAATCATAAGCAACTCAAAAGAAGCTTGTGTGTCTAATTTGAGCTTATGACAACAACTTATAGCTTAATGGGCCAAAAAGCCCATTAAGAATAAGCTGTTTGGTATAAGTCAGCTTATTTCACATTTTTAGCTATTGGGCCTTTGAAAAGTTGTGTTTAAAATCACATTTTGAGTCAGATAGGAGCTTTTGGGCATAATTGGACAACATTTTTCTTATTGG
The DNA here is from genome assembly GCA_025667525.1 of Glebionis coronaria. Taxonomy (NCBI): domain Eukaryota; kingdom Viridiplantae; phylum Streptophyta; class Magnoliopsida; order Asterales; family Asteraceae; genus Glebionis; species Glebionis coronaria. The sequence goes on along the minus strand of CM046879.1, from coordinate 370,664,632 downwards.
ACTTATTTTGGCCCATTAAGGTGACTGTTTGGACTTTTGGCCCATTTGGTGGCCCATTAGGGGTATTTTTGTAATTTCAACTTCATTTTCTGTCTATTTAGGTTAAATTAAGCTAGTTTGCAAGTTTTTAGAATTTTTTATAAATTTTGGATTTTGAATATTATTTTATTATTATTTTATTATTAAAAATTAAAATTTAGATTTTTCAAGTTTTTATATTTTTCTTAGGTTAAATACATAAAGTTAGGAATTTTACAACTTTTAGAATATTTTTATTGTTCTTAGATTAATTTTTATAATTATTTCTAAGTTTTAATAGTTTTTAATTGTTTTTAAACAGTTTTATTTAATTTTAAAATTTTCAAAAATAGTTTTAAATGAAGTTAGGACATTTTAGAGGTTTACAAAGTGATAAAACTCATTTTGGGCATTTTGTTAATTAAATTGATTTTTAGGGCTTTAATTAGCATTAAAAAATCATTATTTAATTACCTAAAAGGTTTGGGTGATTTTTGATTTTTTGTAAACTCTTATTACATTATTTATGATTTATTGCAATTTTCTAGGATGTTTTAGAGTAAATTTTTAAATTTGGTGCTTTTACGGTTTTACGTGTACGACCTTTTCGTCTTAGTGTAATCGTCATCGTAACCGTCATTCTCTTCTTATCCCCTTTCTATTTTCTTTTTCATAATCATATAATCACATAATTAATCATTTCATTACACACACACCAAGCCTCCTTGAGAACGATCCCCACTTTGGGTCATAATGAAATTGCAGTATAATGCAGTTCGTTTTTTCTCAGTTCTTGCTAATGGAAAGTCCAACCAATATCGGGTTTTTAACTGTTTTTGGTTGTTAAGCTTGTTTGGATATTCTATTTGCTAATTCAACAAAGTCTTTCAAAAAGGAAAAATATTACCTACTTATATGTAAAACATATTGCAAATACCAAATTTTTATTCAAGTAAAATTCAAAATGTAAAATATGAAACTTAAAGGACTGAAAATGTAAATCCTAGGAAAGATAAATGCTTGAAATGTAAATTTTAACAATTCTAGGGACTAAAAGTGTAAATCTGTTAACTAAAAGGATCAAATATGCAAAACTTATAACCAACTAACCAAAATGTAACAAACTTAACAACTTGCTAACTGAAATTAACAACTTCCAAAATTACAAGGACTTACAAAGTGCAAACCCTAAAAACATTGATGTTTAGCCAAGTTTAGAATCTGTTTAAAATATTAGGGACTAAAATGCAATTTCAAGAACTTGTTAAGCCAAAAACGGGTTTAGGATGAAAATAAGCTCGTTTGAGCTTATTTCTAAACCAAATTCAATGAGACAAGTTGCAAAACTCTTCAAATCCAAAATAAGCTACGTGTGTAAAAGGATTTTGGGTAAAGATGTAAAATAAGCAAATGAGAACTTATCAATAAGCCCAAAATAAGCTATAGCAAAAACTAGACAATCACAACTTGATTTTCTTATTGAAACTGATTAAGAAACTCAATTAATGAACGGGAAATCAAACTAGAACATTTTTCATCAAGTAATAAGCTGGGAATTTGAATTAAGCTGAAAATGGGCTTATCGTTGACTAGCGTTGACCAACTTTTTTTCCAAAAAGCTGAAACTTTCAAAAATCATGTAACTCTATGTTTTAAGTGGATTTGTGAAGAAAAATGGCCATGTTTATGAATAGGATAAGGAGATACAAATTTTCAGTTTCCATTTACAGAAACTTGCCTCAACCTTGCTTAACTGAATTTTGCTTATTCCTATTTGATTATTGAAAACTGTAGAGAATGCTCTTGTAATCTAAATCTATATGATATAAGCTACAACTGAGAACAAATTTGGTGCAATTTCATCAAGTAATGAATGAGTACTAGCCAAATGAAAATGACAAGTTCTAATGAGCAATTCTGCATAAAGATGACCCAAACCTTTTCTATGCCATTTGCCTGTTTGACTTACTAAATGACTTGTAAATGACTTGAAACACTCTATTACCACCTATTAACTGCAAATGAACTTTAAAACGCCAAAACTCAATACTTGAAAACTCTTGATTAACTATTGCCAAACACTCCTTTATCTGATTTTACAAACTTTTGCAAAGACTTTTTAGGACCTAGTTTAAACTGAATCAAATGCTTATGACTACCAAACTTTAGACTCAAAATGAGATGGTTTTCAACTTCAAGCAAGCAGTGAAAACAACTTATACTCTATTAAGGTATAAGAATGGAAATTGACTGAATTTAAGCTATTACTAAACACAATCCACAAACAAATAGCAGTAAATCAAGATTAAGCTACAAATCAACAATCAAACAATCAGCAACTCTAAATAGCTTTTATCATGCAAACATCTAGATTACACTAAGAAAAGAAGCATGCATTTGACTTGTTGAGTGGAACAAAAACAAGAACTTTAAAACCTTTTGTAGTAAACCTTTGGGAAGAAGAGGAGCGCTGTGCTCTCTTACCCTAGTGATAACCTCCACCTTAACACTAGTTCAGCTACTCAATCATCAAAATAGCCATCAATCAACAAAAATCATCAAAATGCTTGAAAACTTCAATGAAACTAGGTTCTGAACTGGAATCACAACAAAATGATCTCAAACTTCTTCTAGGTCAGTTATGATCAATCAATGATCATAACAAACATAATGCAACAACACTAGAATCCAATAGCAGCAAGAAATGAACAGTAGAATGAAGAACAGATTTGGCGGGAAATGGGAAATTTGAATTTTATTCACTGAAATTTGTTACAAAGCTGTTAGGAAGCTACTAACTAACTAACTAACTCAAGAGTTTGTCAGACTCTTGAGTAGTTAGGGTAGAAGGGAAGGAAAATTGAAAGGAAATTTAGAAATGTGTGTTTTTACAAAACTAAGCTACAAGTTACAAATGAAGTCCTATCCATCTATTTATAGACGTGAGGAAGATGGTTGTTGGGGTTGGTGACGTGTCAGGACCAATCCCAGCTCTCCACGTGGACAATTCTGCATAATTGCATTTGCAGGTATGAACAATGATTTGGGCTTTTCTTTATTATTGATCTTCAGGTTAATTGACTTGTACCATTGTGTTCGTCTCTTCAAAATGATCAATTTTGGTGTTGACATCTTTTCATGAAATGGATTGTAGCTCAAACGCGATCCTGGCAAATATTTTTGATGAAGAAGATGCCACGTGTCAACATGTGATTGGCTAAAAATTGATCACACGGATCCAACTGTTGTGATTGGGTATTAATTGCATGGCGGCTGTGAGTGGGAATTAATTGCATGAGTTGGCAATCCGTGTGATTTGTTTTCTCTCTTCTCATTGGCCAATTCTTGTACACATGGATTAAACCTTGAATAACTTTCAAATGTTGGCAGAATTAGTCCTTATACTTGGCAGATTGTATTTTCAAGCTAGCAACTTCATTTCTTTGGCACTTTAAGTCCTCCAAACTTCATCTTTGAGCAGGATTGACCCTTTGACTTTGTTGACTTGATAGTTGACCAATTTTGACTTTGATCTTGACTTTTTCCAATATTTGCACTTTAGTCCTTCTACTTTGGCAATTTGTCAAGATAGGTCCTTGCACTTCAAAGTCTTGTCACTTTTGATCCTTCTTTGTCTTTTTCATCCATTTGAGCTTGATTTTTCTTTGTTTGCTTGAAAATGTATCCTTTTACCTACACAAGTGCACACAAACACAAACATACCACATAACACTGTTTTTTTAAAGATAAATTGGTATTTTGCTTCATGTTTTAGGGTTATTTGTTGATAAAAGGATATGAGTTTAAGCTCATATCAAAATCCCCTACACTTGAACATTGTCATGTCCTCATGCAATATTATATATTAAAACTCAAATTTACATTTCCCTCATAATTAATCCACCTTGGCCATATTAGATGCATCTATACTACTCTAAACTAAATGATGCATGATTTTGACTTTTAATGATGCAATTAACAAAATACAATTCTATCTATATCTTTTTGATTTTTCTTGAAATGGTTTTGATGGAAATAACTCATAAAGAATTCAATGGCTTAGATTAGGGCTTGGGTACCATGGACATTTATCACCCACAAGTTTCACTTTCCCCATACCAAGCTTAAAAATAGGATCATTGCATTCACAAGTAAAAAGTGCATCAACTTATTCATGACACTTAAATGTGGAACCGGTTATTATTTGAGCAAATTGCTTGTGGGCAAATTTGTCATTATTCAAGTGAGAAGTATAAGAAATGTAAAATCCAAAAATAAGGAAGCACGGTTTTAATCCTAAGTAATCCTCTCATCCATTACTTGAAAAACCGCTCACAATTAATATAAGTCCGTTTTAAGAGTAATAAGTCATTCGCCTTATGTGTAAAATCCTCATGTCATGCTTTCATAAGTAGCTACACACTCGCTAAGGAAAGAAAAATAAAACTCACGCAATAATTTACATCCGCCATCTTTTTGAGACTTTGGATCTTCAACCCCGCAACCCGTCAAGGTAATATTGGATTGGAGCAATCTATTGAATCCCCGCAACCCGTCAAGGTAATATTGGAACTCAATAGTCACTATAATTAACACCACACTGCCCCTCTTGGGAGTCTTGCATTATTTTTTTTTTCTTTTTCTTTCTTTTTTTTTTCTTTTTTTTTCTAGCCACTCATTTTTTTTCATAAGCCGCTCTTATTTTTCTTTATTCCTCACAAAGAAATTGAAAAGAAGAAAAGGAAAAACACCCGCTAAATATGGAGCATGACATAAGTCTAGTACACATAAAACGTGCTAACTTAGAATCTTAAGACGTACTCATATCAACCATAAATGATTAGCCAAAAATGCATAAGAGATTACAAACCAATTAAAACCGTACTTGATTATTTATTAACAATTATATACATGCGAAGAAATTAGAGGCAAAGAAGAGAAGGGTTTAGCCACAAGTAATTGCCATGAAGTCTATCTAGCCCTTTTATACTTGCTTCAACTCTATCATTTCCCATTCTCCACAAATTTAAAATCTCAAATAATGAAATTGGTGGATGCTTAGCCTAATAGACCAATGAAGGACTACATGGTTAAGGATACTAGCTAGAGAGTGCTAAGATAAGCAAACTCGGGTTGAGTCAAAATATCCATGGCGGGCCTAATATGTCAAAGAAGTCTAAACTCGTTAAAACCATGTTTTTATTATATTTTTTCCTTTTTATATATTTTTATGAAAAACAAAAGAAGAAATATATACAATGCAAATGTGATATGCAAATGAAAAATGATTGATGCAAAAATTATGAATGCATATTTTTGGTGGCCAAAGTAGATCAAAAATTTGAAAAATGTTGAAAATTCAATTTTCCATGTTATCATGCAAGACAATGACAAGTTCTAGGTAAGGTCACTTCGATAGAAGACCCCCCTACACTTAAGCTAAACATTGTCCTCAATGTTTAAGAGCATGGAAGTATAAAAACTTCCCCTACACTTATGACAATGAATAGACTTTGCTTAACCCAAGTTAAGGAAAGGACAACTATTAGTGAAATCATGTTTAAGCACAAAGTGTCAATGAAAAATCACTATAGTAACGAAGTGAACCGGATACAAGGGCCTCCTCCATAAGCTCCAAAGCATGAGATGAGTGAGCAACCCTACAAACAATCATGAAGACAAAAGAAGGTCTCCCCTACACTTATCTCCAAGTCTATACCTTTATTTCTAACCTACAACACTCTAAACCTAGTTATACGATGCTTGAGTTAATGAGTCTCTAGCTCGACTCGTCCCTCAATGAATTAATTCATGGGGAAAATGGGGACCTCTTGGACCATTTCAACGGAAATGTCCTCCCCAAAGTAATGTTTAACACGGTGACCATTCACTTTAAAATTTGGACCATCGGGTTGGGACAACTCAAGAGTTCCATATGGAAACACTTGAGCAATAGTGAATGGACCGGACCATCTCGACTTAAGCTTGCCCGCAAAAAGCTTCAATCTTGAGTTAAAGAGGAGAACCGGCTCTCCAACTTTGAACTCACGATTCTTGATCTTAGCATCATGCAATTTCTTAGTCTTTTCCTTGTAAAGCAAAGAATTCTCATAGGCATTGACTCTCAACTCATCCATCTCATTGAGTTGATCTTTCCTATGTGAACCGGCTTGGTTTAAATCAAAGTTAGCCCACTTGAGAGCCCAAGATGCCTTATGTTCTAACTCAAATGGGAGGTGGCACGCTTTTCCATAGACAAGCCTATAAGGCGTACAACCAATTGGTGTTTTAAAAGCCGTCCTAAACGCCCACAAAGCATCATCAAGCTTATCCGACCAAGAAGCTCGATGCTCTCCCACCGTTCTTTCTAAAATTCTCTTTAAACCATGATTTGTGACCTCGGTTTGACCATTTGTTTGAGGGTGATACGCGGTAGAAAGTCTATGATTCACTCCATATTTCTTCATAACTCTCGTGAATTGATCATTACAAAAGTGCGTACCACGATCACTTATGATGGCCCGAGGTACACCAAATCTAGCAAACAATTGTTTCAAAAACTTTACAACCACTCTAGCATCATTGGTAGGTAAGGCTTTAGCCTCCACCCATTTGGACACATAATCCACCGCTACAAGTATATACTTGTTTCCCTTAGAGGATGGAAAAGGTCCCATGAAATCAATGCCCCATACATCAAATATCTCACACTCTTGGATAAAATTTTGTGGCATCTCATCACGTTGTGTAATTTTTCCTTGTCTTTGACAAACATCACAAAATTTCACCATTTCATGGGCATCTTTGTAAATGGAAGGCCAATAGTAACCCGAATCAAATACTTTCTTGGCGGTGTAGTTAGGCCCAAAATGTCCACCCGTAGGTCCTTTATGACACGCCTCTAAAATCTTAAATGCCTCGGGCCCATCTACACACCGTCTAATGATTTGGTCCGCACATTGCCTAAAAAGATATGGATCATCCCAAAAGTAATACTTAACTTCCTTAAGAAACTTTTTCTTTTGTTGATAAGTAAGACCCTCAATAAGCACATTGCCCACAAGATAGTTTGCGATATCCGCAAACCAAGGTGTGGCATCCTCTTGGGAAGAGATAGACATGAGATCCTCTAATGGAAAGGATTCATTGATTTCTTGGTGTGGGAAATCTCCTTGAAAAGGATGCTCAAGTCTACTCAAATGATCCGCCGCTAAATTCTCGGCCCCTTTCTTATCGCGACCTCTATCTTAAACTCTTGAAGCAACAACACCCATCTCAAAAGCCTAGGCTTAGCATCTTGTTTTGTCATAAGATACTTGAGAGCGGAATGATCCGTATACACTATGGTTTTGGAAAGCACAAGATATGGTCTAAACTTCTCAAAAGCATATACTATAGCAAGCAACTCCTTTTCCGTGGTAGTGTAATGAAGTTGTGCACCGGTCATGGTTTTACTCGCATAGTGTATAGGTTGAAAATGCTTATTAACTCTTTGTCCTAAGACGGCCCCCACCGCATAATCACTAGCGTCACACATATGCTCAAAAGGTAATTCCCAATTTGGAGAAACCAAAACGGGAGCCTTAGTCAATTTTTCCTTAAGAGTCTCAAAAGAGTCTAAACAGTCTTGGTTAAAAATGAAAGGAGCCTCTTTCTCCAAGAGGTGAGTCATCGGTCTAGCTATCTTAGAAAAATCTTGTATAAAGCGCCTATAAAATCCCGCATGACCTAAGAAACTCCTCACACCTTTAACCGAGGTGGGTGGGGGAAGCTTAGCAATCACATCAATTTTAGCTCGATCAACTTCTAATCCCTTATTGGATATCTTGTGTCCTAAAACAATCCCCTCTTTCACCATAAAGTGACATTTCTCCCAATTAAGTACCAAACGTGTTTCCTCACAACGCTTAAGCATTCTCTCAAGATTGGTGAGACATGAGCTAAATGAGTTTCCAAATACGGAAAAGTCATCCATAAAAACCTCCATGGTTTGCTCTATCATGTCATGGAAAATCGCCATCATGCACCTTTGAAACGTCCCCGGTGCATTACATAAACCAAAAGGCATTCTCTTGTAAGCAAATGTACCGTAGGGACAAGTGAATGTGGTCTTTTCTTGATCCTTAGGGTCAATAGGTATTTGGAAATAACCCGAAAAGCCATCAAGAAAACAATAGTACTCATTTCCCGCTAAGCGTTCAAGCATTTGATCCATAAAGGGAAGCGGGAAATGGTCTTTCCTAGTTGCCTCATTGAGTTTTCTATAATCAATGCAAACTCTCCAACCGGTCACAAGTCTCGTGGGAATAAGCTCATTGTTCTCATTAGGCACCACAGTGATTCCACCCTTCTTTGGAACATAATGAACCGGGCTAACCCATGGAGAGTCGGAAATGGGATAAATCATACCCGTATCTAAGAGTTTAATCACTTCTTTCTTAATAACCTCATGGATTTTTGGGTTAACTCTCCTTTGGTTTTGAACGGCGGGATTATAGTCATCCTCCATAAGGATTTTGTGTGTACAAAAATGTGGATCAATTCCCCTTATGTCGGATATTTTCCATGCTAAAGCTTTCTTATGTTTCTTAAGAACTTCAATAAGTTGCTCTTTCTCATCCTCTTTCAACTCTTTAGCAATGATCACCGGTAATTGGTCTTTGCCCTCTAAGAAAGCATATTCTAAGTGGGATGGAAGGTCCTTATGTTCAATGGGAGGTGGACTCTCTATGGAAGGTTGTACTATGGAAGGTTCCTCAATAGTAATCTCTTGTGGAATAGGAGAAGGAATAGGGTCCTCATTGAGCAACTTTTGGATTGTAAGAATATCTTCTTCCCAATTGATGGGAGAATCATCATCACCAAGAAAGTTGGACTCAAATTCCCCCAAGAGGAAATCACTCTCTCCAAAAGGTGTTAAAGAGGGAGCAATTGAGGCCACGGTTTCAACATGGGGTATCTCATCACTAGCACTCTTACAAGCATCATGAAAGTGTTCATTACACACTTCATCAAGCACATCCACAATGTTAATAGTCTCACAAGGTCTAGACTCCTTAACCTCTTTCCTATCACAAATTTTCCCTAACTTAAACACCACTCTCTCATCTTCTACTCTCATAATTAATTCTCCTTCCGCCACATCTATCAAGGTACGACCCGTTCTCAAAAACGGTCTACCAACAATCAAAGGCACTCTAGGATCCATGTCATAATCAACCACTACAAAGTCGGCCGGAAAGGTAAACTTATCCACACCTACAAACACATCTTCCGCTATACCTACGGGGTGAGCTATGGTTCGTTTGGCTAGTTCAAGAGTCATCCTAGTGGGAGTGAGCTCGGGAAGAGATAGTTGTTTCCAAACCGATAAGGGCATGAGGTTTATGCTCGCCCCTAGATCCGCCAAAGCCATGCAATTTTCAACACCGAGAAAATTACAAGGTATCAAGAAGCGCCCCGGATCTCCAAGTTTTGTTGGTAAGGTTTTAAGTAACACCGCGGAACAATTTTCATTAAGGGATGTGTTGGGCAAATCAACCAATTTTTCTTTGTTTAAGAGCAAATCCTCGAACATCTTAGCAAACTTTGGCATATAAGCAAGAGCTTCCGCAAAGGATATATTGATGTTAAGTTGCTTAAACATCCTTAAGAAATTGGAGACTTGGATGTCATCCTTGTTCTTTAACTTGTCCTTTTTCAACCTTGAAGGATATGGAAGAGTAGGTTTTGGTGTAGGTGGAATAGGTGTAGTAGTGGAAGATTTGTCTTTGTTAGCTTCTTCATTGGGAAGTGTGGAAGGTAAAGGAGAAGTATGAGGTGGTTGAGAAGGTGTGTTTGAGTGAATAGGAGCATTTTGAGGAGGCAAAGTAGAAGTAGAAGGCTTGTCACAAGTAGGAGCACAAGTGGGTTGAACAATAGTAGGTTTAGGAGGTGAAGGATCCTTTGTTGTTGTTCCACTCCTTGTTGTAATAGCATTGACATTGGCCCTAGGGTTTGTTTGTGTGTTGGAAGGTAAAGCCCCTTGTGGTCTTTGATTTATTGCCACTAAAACCCTATTGATTTGATCATCCAATGTACGTTTCATTTGGTCATTCATTCTCTTCTCAATTTCACGCATTTTCTTGTCAACATACTCTTGAGTCTCTTGCATCCCATATCCTTGATTTTGAAATTGAGGGTAAGCTTGATTTGGAATTGGAGCATATGCTTGATTGGGAATAAATGGAAGTGGTTGATTAAATCCTTGTTGTGGTGGATAAAAGGTATTTCCTTGATGTTGAACATTGTTGGGTGCCTTATAGTTATTTCCTTGGTAAGGTGGTCATTGCCCTTGATTCCTTGGTAAAATTTGAGGAGGATTTTGTTGAATTTGGGTGGGTGGTTGGGGTGGGAATCCGGGTGGAGTAACGTAGTTTTGGGACTTGTAAGAAAGGTTATTTGGATTGATATTAGGCTTGAAGTGTTCACGGTGTTCCTCTTGGTAAGCATAGCATTCCCCTTGATACCCTTGCACCTTATCACATTGTTCATAAGAATGGGGATCTCCACAAGTAACACAAGAAATGGCAATGGCATTCACATTATTTGAAGAATTGTTCAATGAAACGGACTTAAAGGCTTGAACTATCTCGTGAGTCATTTCTTGTTGTCCTTGTTTGACTTGTTGAAGGATCTCTTTAAGAAGTTGGTTGTCACAAGGAGTTTGAGAATTGTTTTGGATAACATGAACCTTTTCTTCAAATGGATTGTTTGTTTGAACCATTGCTTTAGTCTCAATGATGTCCAAAGCCTCTTGATATGTTTTAAGAAGAATATTCCCTCCCGCGGAAGCATTGAGTGAATCTTGGTGGTGAGATTTAAGGCCATCATAAAATAGGTTGATTTGGTGAACTTGATCCAATCCATGATTAGGGCATCGCCTCAATAACTCACTATACTCTTCCCAAGCATCACTAAAGGATTGACTAGGTTTTTGTTGAAAGCCCATAATTAAAGTCCTCAAAGCCATAGTCTTACGTGGAGGAAAGAACTTGTTCAAAAACTTAGTGGTGAAACCATCCCATGTGGTGATACTATCGGGTGGTTGGGTGTCTAACCAATGCTTAGCGGTTCCTTCTAAAGAAAATGACACTAACATCAACCTAATCACCTCATGTGGAACCCCATTATGCTTAATGGTATTGCAAAGAGAAAGGAATCTCTTAAGGTGAGCATGAGGATCCTCATTCTTGTTACCAAAGAAAGGTGATTGTGAAACCATATTGATCATAGATGTATGTAGCTCAAATGTGTTTGCGGGAAAGTCGGGAATCTTAATAGCACTAGAATATCCATGAATGTTGGTTTGCATACGTTCATACAAAGAGCGATTATCAATAGCCATGGCTTCTTGTGGTGGAGTCAAAGCACGATTCTCGTGATCGGCTTGGTGAACGATGGTGGTCTTACTCTTTCTCTTTTTCTTCCTTTTCGGAGGAAGAGGTTGTACACCAATCGGTATTTGTGCACGCCCGCGAGTGAGCATGCAACTCAATACGAGGAATGAGAGAGAAGCTCTCGTGTGACTTTGAAGAGAAATGGATTATCCTCTTCGAGTTTCAATATTAAATATCCACAAGAAAATAACACTATATGTATATACTACTTGGGTGCAAGACACTCAATGAAGCCTTCCTTCTTAGAATACTTACAAGTGAACGGGGGGTTAGGTGGCGCGAAGCACTTAAGTACCTATTGACCCTTAGATGGCATTTTATAGCACATCGCCTTTCTATTCACTTAAATGTTCGTATTCTTCGAATTGTTGCGTATTGAGAGTATTTATCTATTCTTGCTTTATTTTGTTTGATCGATACACGTGTCAAGGACCGGAACGCCCCTCAACACGGTGTATTGCCTCGGCAATACTTATGGAGAATATGTAGATTGGTTGTTCTTATACGTATACGTATTTACTTATAATAATATATGGAAAATATTTTTGTATTTATGATTTTTTAAGGGAAAATACTATATGTACATAAAAACCGAGAGAATCTCATAATATATATTTTTGTTTGCAATCTCTTAGGAAAAAGATTGCTTTTTGGATTTTTTATTTTTTTGGTCAATTCTTTAGGAAAAGAATTGTTTTGTTAATTTTTTAGTTTTTATATATTTCTATATTTTTGATTTTTTATTTGTTTTTTATTTATGATACGTAAAAATAACGTTCACAAAGTGAACGGATCCCAAAAGCCAATGAAAACCGTCAATCGATAGTCTCTCGTGTAGTCAAAGAACCGGCAGCAGCGCCATTTGAAATTGCAGTATAATGCAGTTCGTTTTTTCTCAGTTCTTGCTAATGGAAAGTCCATCCAATATCGGGTTTTTAACTGTTTTTGGTTGTTAAGCTTGTTTGGATATTCTATTTGCTAATTCAACAAAGTCTTTCAAAAAGGAAAAATATTACCTACTTATATGTAAAACATATTGCAAATACCAAATTTTTATTCAATTAAAATTCAAAATGTAAAATATGAAACTTAAAGGACTGAAAATGTAAATCCTAGGAAATATAAATGCTTGAAATGTAAATTCTAACAATTCTAGGGACTAAAAGTGTAAATCTGTTAACTAAAAGGATCAAATATGCAAAACTTATAACCAACTAACCAAAATGTAACAAACTTAACAACTTGCTAACTGAAATTAACAACTTCCAAAATTACAAGGACTTACAAAGTGCAAACCCTAAATACATTGAAGTTTAGCCAAGTTTAGAATCTGTTTAAAATATTAGGGACTAAAATGCAATTTCAAGAACTTGTTAAGCCAAAAACGGGTTTAGGATGAAAATAAGCTCATTTGAGCTTATTTCTAAACCAAATTCAATGAGACAAGTTGCAAAACTCTTCAAATCCAAAATAAGCTACGTTTGTAAAAGGATTTTGGCTAAAGATGTAAAATAAGCAAATGAGAACTTATCAATAAGCCCAAAATAAGCTATAGCAAAAACTAGACAATCACAACTTGATTTCTTATTGAAACTGATTAAGCAACTCAATTAATGAACGGGAAATCAAACTAGAACATTTTTCATCAAGTAATAAGCTGGGAATTTGAATTAAGCTGAAAATGGGGTTATCGTTGACCAGCGTTGACCAACTTTTTTTCCAAAAAGCTGAAACTTTCAAAAATCATGTAACTCTATGTTTTAAGTGGATTTGTGAAGAAAAATGGCCATGTTTATGAATAGGATAAGGAGATACAAATTTTCAGTTTCCATTTACAGAAACTTGCCTCAACCTTGCTTAACTGAATTTTGCTTATTACTATTTGATTATTGAAAACTGTAGAGAATGCTCTTGGAATCTAAATCTATATGATATAAGCTACAACTAAGAACATATTTGGTGCAATTTCATCAAGTAATGAATGAGTACTAGCCAAATGAAAATGACAAGTTCTAATGAGCAATTCTGCATAAAGATGACCCAAACCTTTTCCATGCCATTTGCCTGTTTGACTTACTAAATGACTTGTAAATGACTTGAAACACTCTATTACCACCTATTAACTGCAAATGAACTTTAAAACGCCAAAACTCAATACTTGAAAACTCTTGATTAACTATTGCCAAACACTCCTTTATCTGATTTTACAAACTTTTGCAAAGACTTTTTAGGACCTAGTTTAAACTGAATCAAATGCTTATGACTACCAAACTTTAGACTCAAAATGAGATGGTTTTCAACTTCAAGCAAGCAGTGAAAACAACTTATACTCTATTAAGGTATAAGAATGGAAATTGACTGAATTTAAGTTATTACTAAACACAATCCACAAACAAATAGCAGTAAATCAAGATTAAGCTACAAATCAACAATCAAACAATCAGCAACTCTAAACAGCTTTTATCATGCAAACATCTAGATTACACTAAGAAAAGAAGCATGCATTTGACTTGTTGAGTGGAACAAAAACAAGAACTTTAAAACCTTTTGTAGTAAACCTTTGGGAAGAAGAGGAGTGCTGTGCTCTCTTACCCTAGTGATAACCTCCACCTTATCACTAGTTCAGCTACTCAATCATCAAAACAGCCATCAATAAACAGAAATCATCAAAATGCTTGAAAACTTCAATGAAACTAGGTTCTGAACTGGAATCACAACAAAATGCTCTCATACTTCTTCTAGGTCAGTTATGATCAATCAATGATCATAACAAACACAAGCAGCAACACTAGAATCCAATAGCAGCAAGAAATGAACAGTAGAATGAAGAACAGATTTGGCGGGAAATGGGAAATTTGAATTTTATTCAATGAAATTTGTTACAAAGCTGTTAGGAAGCTACTAACTAACTAACTAACTCAAGAGTTTGTCAGACTCTTGAGTAGTTAGGGTAGAAGGGAAGGAAAATTGAAAGGAAATTTAGAAATGTGTGTTTTTACAAAACTAAGCTACAAGTTACAAATGAAGTCCTATCCATTTATTTATAGACGTGAGGAAGATGGTTGTTGGGGTTGGTGACGTGTCAGGACCAATCCCAGCTCTCCACGTGGACAATTCTGCATAATTGCATTTGCAGGTATGAACAATGATTTGGGCTTTTCTTTATTATTGATCTTCAGGTTAATTGACTTGTACCATTGCGTTCGTATCTTCAAAATGATCAATTTTGGTGTTGACATCTTTTCATGAAATGGATTGTAGCTCAAACGTGATCCTGGCAAATATTTTTGATGAAGAAGATGCCACGTGTCAACATGTGATTGGCTAAAAATTGATCACACGGATCCAACTGTTGTGATTGGGTATTAATTGCATGGCGGCTGTGAGTGGGAATTAATTGCATGAGTTGGCAATCCGTGTGATTTGTTTTCTCTCTTCTCATTGGCCAATTCTTGTACACATGGATTAAACCTTGAATAACTTTCAAATGTTGGCAGAATTAGTCCTTATACTTGGCAGATTGTATTTTCAAGCTAGCAACTTCATTTCTTTGGCACTTTAAGTCCTCCAAACTTCATCTTTGAGCAGGATTGACCCTTTGACTTTGTTGACTTGATAGTTGACCAATTTTGACTTTGATCTTGACTTTTTACAATATTTGCACTTTAGTCCTTCTACTTTGGCAATTTGTCAAGATAGGTCCATGTACTTCAAAGTCTTGTCACTTTTGATCCTTCTTTGTCTTTTTCATCCATTTGAGCTTGATTTTTCTTTGTTTGCTTGAAAATGTATCCTTTTACCTACACAAGTGCACACAAACACAAACATACCACATAACACTGTTTTTTCAAGATAAATTGGTATTTTGCTTCATGTTTTAGGGTTATTTGTTGAGAAAAGGATATGAGTTTAAGCTCATATCACATAACTTGTGGTTTGCCTAAACTACTTGTGTATTTACCCTAATTACACTTCGTTTTCTTGAACAAGGTTGTAAAAACACTACATCATTTTGGCGCCGCTGCTGGGGAGGCGTGTTGTGTTTTGATTTGACAATTGTTGTTTTTATATATAGCCATAATATCTATTTGTATTAGTAGCACTCTACTAATACGTATTATCGGTTTTTCGTTTTGTGTGAATATTATTACTATATTGTATACGTAGAACAATAAATTCACAAGTACTCCAAAAGTGTGAAAACACAACCTTTACTTGGGAGGTCATTACCCAATCATTGTATTCGAATCTCAAACAAGAAAGAAAAGGCAGAAATAGATAAATACTTTCGTGAAGCTCAATTTTGAAAAATACAAACTATAAGGTGGGTATAAGGCGGATATTATAAAATATATCCTAAGGAAAAAGGCTCTTAAGTGCTTCGCGTCGCCTCGTTTCCCCGCTTGCTTGTGAGTATTTGATTTTGAGAGCTAACCGAGGGTTTTGCCGCCCAAAGTATTATTAAGTATCATATATACTTTCTTGGTTTCATTTGATTAAACCCTCTTGAACGTTTTGGTGTTCCATCAACGTTCTAAAGTCATCGAAGGCGTTCACTTCACGTGATCGTTTTCATTCCTTGAGGCTGCTTTAATCAAGAGATTTGATTAAGGAGGAGATTTGTAGATTTTGGTCTACCTAATACAATCAAAAAAATCCAAAAAAAAAGTAAAAAAATCAAAAACCACAAAAAAATTGGAAAAATACAAAACACCAAAAAAGAATCTTATTTGCTCATCCCCTCGTTGTACGTGACATTTATGCAAACCCGCAACCAAGCAAGACGTGCACGTAAACGAAAAACCGAAAGGAGTCAACACCTACTCCTAATCTTTCTAGTGAGGAGTGTCCTATTGACTAACCCATTGTAAGAGAAGAACCAACCATGGCGAATCAAACTATGATGGAGTTACTTCAAGCACCCACCGAGGGTTATGGAGAGGCTATTGTGATTCCCGCTATCCTTGCGGAGAATTTTGAAGTGAAAACGGGTTTGTTGTCAATGATCCAAAACAACAAATTCCGTGGTGATGAGAAGGACAAACCGCACAACCATATCCGCCAATTCAATCGTCTTACCGCCACTTGCAAGTTTAAGGATGTTGCTAATGAATCGATTAAGATGATGCTTTTTCCGGATTCCTTAGTGGGGCCCGCTAAAATTTAGTTAGAGAAAGAGCCACCCAATTCTATATTGACGTGGAAGGATCTCGTGTCTAAGTTTGTGAACCAATTTTTTCCGCCTTCTAAGACTACGCATTTGAAAACGAGATTTCAAAATTTTCACAAGAGTTTAATGAAATTTTTTCAATGACTTGGAATAGGTTTAAAGAAATGTTACATGAGTGTCCTCATAACAGTTTTTCCGACTTGCATCAAATTGACACGTTTTACAATGGACTTAATGATCATGAAAGGGATTATCTTAATGCCGCCGCGGGTGGTAATTTTTTGTGTAAAACGGTTGAGGAAGATTTGGTGATAATTGAGAATAGATCTAAGGTGTATAGTCCTCGTAGCACATCTAGTGTTCGTAAGGCTTCGTCTTCGGCTTCACCTTCTTTGTCTACTACCATCGATGCTTGCCAAATTGAGGCGAACTTGGAAAACAAAATCTTTGATAAGCTTAAAGGTCTTTTGATTGAGTTCAATGTTGGAGAACCAAGTGCTCCCGCTACGACTAAAGCAGTTGAGGTTTCAGGCATGTATTGTGGTGGAGGTCATGATTTCTCCGAGTGCATTACCAACGGTGGTAACACTTCGAGTGCCTACGCGGCCACGGGAACTTACAACCAAAATGGTCAAGTTACCCGCTCTAATCAATTGACTCCACCGGCTTTTGGTTCAAATCAAAATGCTAACAAAAACTATCAAAACATTCAAGTTGGTTTCAAAAACAATTACAACAAGGGAAACTATGGTAATCAAGGGGCTAATAATCAAGTTTCAAACAAAAATCAAAATGATTTTCAAAACAACATCAAAAGTTTGCAAACTTTGAAAGATCTTCCAAATGAATTTGTTGAATACGCTAATGGGAACGATGCTAGGTTTGACAACATTCAAAAAGAAATCATTAGCCTAAGATCCGAGTTTAAGAACGACTTGAAGAAAGAGTTAAAAAATGAGTTAGCAAATGAGCTTAAAATCCATACCAACAAGATGGAAGGAAATGTAACAAGGTTACAACAAAACCAACAAAAAATGGAACAAGGGAAACATGAAATTAAGCAAGAGATGATTAAAGCCGAGAAGAGGCGATCCATGTTTAAGGACAAAGTTTCATCTATGTTTGAGGCAATTTTGTGCAAACCGTCTTTGAGTAGTCTTCCTAGCGACACCGTATCAAACCCTAAGGGTGAGATGAAAGTGATTACCACACGTAGTGTTTCGTGATTTGCACTTTAATGTGAGTTTCGTCGATGCTTTGGTCATGATGCCTCGATTTTCCGCTAACTTTAAGAGTATGTTGAACAACAAGGAGAAATTGCATCAATTGTCTAGTTTTTCATCGGTTTATCTTAATCGCATACCTCAAAAAGTCGGTGATCCCGGTAAATTCTTGATCCCTTGTGCAATCCAAGATATGGAAGAATGTTTTGCCTTGGCCGATCTTGGTGCTAGCATTAACTTGATGCCACTTGCCATCTTCAAGTCGCTCAATCTTCCTAATCTTACTCCTTCACTAATGTCTATCGAGTTGGCCGACAATTACACGATTCCCGCATGTGGATTGGCAGAAGACTTTTTTGTGAAAGTGGGAAAGTTCTATTATCCGGTAGACTTTATCGTTGTCGATATTCCCAGGGATCCTCAAGTTCCACTCATTTTAGGTCGTTCGTTTTTAGATACGTCTATGGCTTTGATCGATATTCATGCTAGAAAGATCACCTTACGTTTCAACGACGAGGAACTTGTTATAAACGCAACTCAAAACTCTCAAATTTCTCATGTTTATTCCGTTGCAACCATAAACCTCGTTGATATGATCGACGTGGTTTGCGAGGAATTTTCACAAGAAGTTCTAGGTTTTGGTGATGATGAAAATAGTGGAAATCCCACTATGTTAGATCCCATTCTTGATAACTCGACATCAACCTTCACTCCATTTGAAGGTGGTGGTTTTACGTTGGAAGAATTCGATGTTCCACGTACTTGTAACGAAGACCTCGACAACGATGAGGACTTCTCGATTATCAAGGATTTTCTTAACGATTTCCCATTTCCTCCACCCGAGGAGGTTATGAATATAGAGCCCAAATCTTCAATTAAGGAACCACCTATCCTCGAGTTGAAAGATTTACCTCCTCATCTCGAATATGTCTATTTGGAGGAGGGCGACAAGTTGCCGGTTATTATTGCGAAAGAACTTTCGAATGATGAAAAAACCGCACTTGTCGATGTTCTAAAGGATCACAAAGGGGAAATTGCGTTGAAGTTATCTGACATTAAGGGGATCGATCCCAAATTTTGTACCTACAAAATCTTAATGGAGGTGGATTACAAGCCCGCAATCCAATGTCAAAGGAGGGTGAACCCCAAAATTCACGACGTCATCAAAAAGGAAGTCCTTAAACTCCTTGACGCGGGAATGATTTACCCTATTTCCGATAGCCCTTGGGTGAGTCCTATTCATTGTGTCCCTAAAAAGGGAGGAATGACCGTTGTGCCAAACGATGCCAACGAGTTAATTCCTACTCGACTCGTGACCGGATGGAGAGTGTGCATTGGCTATCGTAAGTTGAATGAAGCCACTTGTAAAGACCATTTTCCCTTGCACTTCATGGACCAAATGTTGGAGCGTCTTGCGGGAAACGATTTCTATTACTTTTTAGATGGTTTTTCTAGTTACTTCCAAATCCCCATCGATCCTCGTGATCAAGAAAAAACTACGTTTACGTGTCCATATGGAACGTTTGCCTATCGTAGAATGCCATTTGGACTTTGTAATGCATCGAGAACCTTTCAAAGGTGAATGATGGCTATTTTTCATGATACGATCGAGAAGACGATGGAAGTCTTCATGGATGACTTTTCCGTGTTTGGTAATTCGTTCACTTCGTGTTTGTCGAATCTTGAGAGAATGTTGAAGCGTTGTGATGAAACCAACCTTGTGCTCAATTGGGAAAAATGTCATTTTATGGTTAAAAATGGAATCGTCTTAGGGCACAAGGTCTCTAAAGCGGGGAGTAAGGTAGATCAAGCTAAGGTAGACGTCATCGCCAAATTACCTCATCCCAAAACCGTTAAGGGAGTTAGGAGTTTCCTAGGCCACGCGGGCTTTTATCGTCGATTCATCAAGGATTTTTCAAAGATCTCTCGACCTATTACACATCTTCTTGAAAAAGAGGCACGTTTTGTCTTTGACAAATATTATGTACGAGCCTTTGAAATCCTTAAGAGGAAACTTACCGAAGCTCCCATTCTTGTTGCTCCCAATTGGAACCTCCCCTTTGAGCTCATGTGTGATGCTAGTGACTACGCTATTGGGGCAGTATTGGGGCAACGTCATGAAAAGCACTTCTTGCCTATTCACTATGCTAGCAAGACGATGACCGAGGCTCAACATAAATACACTACAACAGAGAGAGAGTTCCTTGTCGTGGTGTATGAATTTGAGAAATTTCGACCTTATCTCGTCTTGACGAAATGCATAGTGTATACGGATCATTCGGCTATCATGTATCTTATGGCTAAACAAGATGCAAAGCCGAGATTACTTCGTTGGATTCTCCTCCTTCAAGAATTTGATCACAAAATCGTTGACAAAAAAGGAGCCGAGAATCTAGCGGCCGATAATCTTTCTCGTTTGGAAGATCCTCACCAAAGTGTTTACGAGCCAAAGGAAATCACCGAAACATTTCCGCTCGAGACACTAGGTGTAGTGAATTCTAAGCTTGATTCTTCCACCCCATGGTTTGCAGACTTTTCAAATTAGCATGCGGGCAACTTCATCATCAAGGGTATGACGACTCAAGAAAAACGAAAATTCTTTCGTGACGTCAAGTTCTACTTTTGGAACGAACCTTACTTGTTTCGAACTTGTGCGGATCAAATTATTCGACGTGTGTTTTTGGCACCGAAGCTTCTAACATCCTTAGAGCTTGTCACGAGGGACCCACGGGTGGTCACCATGGTGCTAATCTCACGGCTAAGAAGGTGTTTGATGCTGGTTTCTTTTGGCCTACTATTTACCGAGATGCACATGAGCTTGTGAAGTCGTGTGAATCATGCCAACGATAAGGAAAAGCCTCACAAAAAGATGAAATGCCACAAAATATCATCCAAGTGTGTGAGATCTTTGACGTTTGGGGCATTAACTTTATGGGGCCGTTCCCATCATCTCGTGGTAATAAGTACATCCTTGTCGCGGTTGACTACCTATCTAAGTGGGTGGAAGCTAAGGCTTTTCCCACCAATGATGCTCGTGTGGTAGTCAAGTTTTTGAAAAACTTGTTTTCTCGGTTTGGAACCCCTCGTACGATCATAAGCGATCGTGGAACCCATTTTTTTAACGACCAATTCGAAAGGGTCCTAAGGAAATATGGGGTTACACATCGGCTTTCTATGGCTTATCACCCACAAACGAGTGGGCAAGTCGAGGTTTCAAACCGAGCGTTAAAGAGGATCTTGGAGAGATCGATTGGGGAAAACCGACAATCTTGGTCGGATAAGTTGGACGATGCTTTATGGGCCTTAAGGACCGATCATAAGACGCCCATTGGGTGCACTCCCTATAAGCTTGTGTATGGGAAAAATTGTCACTTGCCAGTTGAATTGGAACACAAGGCTTATTGGGCCCTAAAGCATTGTAATGATGACATGGAGACCGCGGGAAAACACCGGAAAATGCAATTAAATGAATTGGATGAATTAAGAGATATTTCTTATGAAAATTCATTCATTTATAAAGAAAAGACTAAAAAGTTGCATGATTCTAAAATTAAAAACCGGGTTTTTAACATTGGGGATCAAGTTTTGCTTTTTAATTCTCGTTTGAAAATCTTTTCCGGTAAGTTGAAATCCTGTTGGTCCGGTCCATTCACCGTGACTAAAGTTTTTCCATATGGGACCATCGAGCTACCTCAAAATGATGGCCCCAATTTCAAGGAGAATAGACATAGGTTGAAGCACTACTTTGGCGGGGAAGTTCCATCCTTGAACTACCTCGACCAAATCACCTTCCCCAATGATAATTAGTATTGAGGGGATCGAGTCGAGCTCATGACTTGGTAATCAAAAACGAGGTACCTCGTGGGGGAGTCCCATGCTTATCCTATGTACATATTATCGCTTTCTAATATAGTAACGTGTTGGTATTTGTGCCCTTCCAACCTTTGTTCCGTGGTTGTTTGTGAATTGTGGATTTTAGATGATCATGATCTTCACGTTTGGAGCCTCTCGTGTTCGTTTTATGGGAGCACTCGATCGTTTGCTTTGAAGACTT
The DNA here is from genome assembly GCA_025667525.1 of Glebionis coronaria. Classification (NCBI taxonomy): domain Eukaryota; kingdom Viridiplantae; phylum Streptophyta; class Magnoliopsida; order Asterales; family Asteraceae; genus Glebionis; species Glebionis coronaria. The sequence goes on along the minus strand of CM046879.1, from coordinate 370,642,729 downwards.
TCTCAATATCCATTATATATCCTTTGATGTTCTAACCTTAGGTTTATAGCACACTTCATAAACGGATTTAAGTTTAACGGTTACACCCTTTCCATGCTAGATTAGGCATTCGACTACGTCTCTAGTATGGGGGTGTTTGCACCCCTATACTCGAAACATTGAGGACAATGTTTAACTTTAGTATGGGGGGGTGAATAGATACTTGTCTTGCCAAACCTTCACGCTTTCCAAAGTTTATCTTTTTGTTTATCGTTTTGTTGCAAAATAAGGCTAAAAATGGCCAAATTTTAAATTGTTTCTCATGTTTTATAAGTGTTTGAAGACACGAATGTAGGTTTTCTGATGGCCAGAATAAGAGTAATTTTTGACTCGACCGTGTGCGTTGAGCACTTAGCTTTGATTCCTTAACTTCACATTAGGCTAAGTCTCTTAAATAAGGACGAGAAATGATAGGGTTAATTATAAGTTACTATGTTAAACGTAGAGTACTTGTATTCTTTCTAAAACTCATGTGTTCTCGTTGTTTGCTTATTCTCCCTCCGCTTGTAAATATTTTTTGCTTAATAAATATTGACTTAGCGGTTTAGTTAGGATTGTTGGGTTTCTAGTCTTTTCTAGTAGCTTCCGTGTAATTAAATTGGGAAGACATTAAGGTATCGCCAGCGTCACGGTTTTGAAGTATTGGCACCTGAATAATCAAAAGCTTCACCCAATAATAAGATTTCAAGTGCTCACCTAAATCAAGCAAACAATTTGAAGCCCACAAGGCCGAAAAATCTATGCAAAATTGAAAGTGAATCAAGCCTTAATCTTTGAAGCTTTAAAGATCCAAAATTAGCCTTAGCGTGAGGATATACGTCTTTGGCTAATAAAACTACCGATGAGGTGGATAATAAAAGGCAAGACAAGACCGAAGTCATAATAAAAGCTTCATGGTGAAGTTGAATAAAAGATGGAGGTAAACCAAAGATAATAAGGCCCTTCCGTTAGGGGGCGTATAAAAGTCTTGGTAATAAGTCTCATGTTCAAAACCGTTATAAAACCGTGTTTATCGATCCTTCTTATTGACTTAATTTTTTGACATCGTTGTCTATTAGGAGGGGTTATTGATTTGATGGTCTTGGTTACACCGTTAGGACTCTATTTTTAGACCTAAATCTCTATTATCGCATAAGTCAAACAATGTATCCTCGTGAAACATTCAAGACATAATAAAATATAAGAGATACAACTTAGGAAATTGGGAGGATAAGTACGTGATTAGGGCATATGAGTAGTGTTAGCATTACTAACTTATAATGACAATGATCTCGTTGCACGCTTGGCATGGAATTGGGGTGAAAATCGAGGACGATGAAATTATTCCTAACGAAGCATTCACGTGTTCTTATTCTATGAACCTAAACGTCTCATTTTGTGATGAAAATCATACATTATGTCTAAAACGCAAGTAGTAGTAATAGTAGTAGTGTAGCTAGTTTATCGTTCAATAAAGTGAATAAAAATGAATTTTGGAGGTGCTACGATACTTTATTCTAGCATTGCGTGAGGGCACGAAAATGGTTTAGTATGGGGGAGTGATGAGACTGCTTTTATACATAGTCTCATCGTCCAAAAAGGGCTTAAAATGCATTAAATATCATCAAAATACCCAAATATATGCTTGTTTTTGTTGCTTGTGTATTTTAGGTACGGATATTGAGAAAATGACAAAAGATCACAAGAATCATGCAAAAACGAACACGGGAAACGAAGCCGCACATTGAACCAAGCCCTAATGAAGAATTTTCCAAGAAAACCCTTGAAGATTTATGAAGAAAGGTCCTCCAATATTGAAGAATTGACACTTTATACCCTTGAATCCTCATAATTACAAGATTGGTCCCTAAAGTTTGTCAATCTTACAAAAAGGGCCCTCCACTTTGAAGAATTGGCAATTTTAGTCCCTCATCAAAACTAAAATGTCAATATTTATCCTCCTCAAAGTCAAACATACCATGAAGAACTCCAAGTTATAAGAATTACAAATTTGGTCCTTTGAAAATGTCAAAATTACCAAAAGGACCCTTGACTTTGAAGACTTGGCAAAAATGGTCCTTCATTAATCATGAATTGGCAATTTTAGTACTCCAAAATGTCAAATATACAAGTCAAGACCATTATACTTGAAGAAAATACCAAATCAGTCCTTCAAGAATCAAGAATTGGCAAGAAATACCCCTGAAAATACTTTAGAAAAGTATTTGGGGGCAAAAGTGTGAAAAAGCAAACTTCAAATACCAAGGAAATGGAGTTTGGACAGATTTATTTGCAAATGAAAGGGTTTTTAAAGGTGAAGGACTAAAGCTGGCCAGACATAAAAGAAACCTAGACCACTCACAACCTCCCACGTATCCCACTCAACCCCCTCAACCAATGAGAACTCTCCCTTCCTCCACATCACCCTCCACTCACCCGGATATTATTAATTAACTTTTAAAATGTTAATTAATAATATAAACTAGTGCTAAACACCTCTTAAACCCAAAACAAAGATCAAACCTGGTGTTCTTGGTGTTCTTATGAAAATTGGGTATTTTATTAATACTTGATATCAACCCTTAATTCACTCCAGATTTGTGATTAAGGTAAGACTAAACCCAACCCCACCTTAAACTCTTGGCAACGTCACCATACCAGCTCACATGATACCCCTGCTTTTGCACCTTTGGACAAGAAGACAAGAAGAGGCCAGTCATCCAACGTCCAAGGATCCAGCTTACATTTCAAGCTTAATACAAGCCATTAGATGAACTTTTCACATTCCAGCTACAACAAACTGCCAAAAATCAGTCACATGATTCTCCAAGAGTTCAAACTTCAAAGGGAAAATTTGGAACTTCATTCGCTAGGGTTCACGTTTTTTATGCATTCAGTAGTTAGTTTGTAGCCTATATAAAGGCCTTAGGGTGCAACATTTGCATTTTGCTCTTGAATTTTCAGTTGTTCACAAATCTGTAAATCTCATATTCATATCAATGAAATGTGTTTGAATTTGTTGAAGAAAGCTCAAGTGCCACTCTTATAATCTGTTTATTATTGTTCTTTGTTCATTATTCTTGAATCAAAAACCTGTTTTCAAAAGGAGTGTGCAAAAGTTTGCACATTTTCCACTTTTCATGATATTTTGCTAAGACTTGATCAAACCTTGGAATTCTTGGGCTATAAAGCTGATCATAGCATCCTGATATTAAGTTATCAAGGTGTGGTGAAGCCTATAACTTGGGGATAATCAAGTGTGGGGAATCAAGGTTGCATTAATCAAGGATTTTTACTTTTTCTGATTTTCATATTGTGCTCTTAACCTTGTTGATTCATAGCAGGGTTGTTTGTGGAAGCTTGTACTTGTTCTTGCTAGTACATAAGCTCAAAAATTCGTGGGTGTGGATGTACATCCATGAGGTACACACCTTTCTACCCAAAATCTGATAAAATCTTGATTTTTGGTGAATTTGTGTGCTACTTGTGTTCTTGCTGATTTTATGGTCTAATCTTTCTTAAATCTGATTAATATATCTGTTATTGTGCTAATTTGGGCTTGGGTGGTCTTGAAATACACTTTTGATTTGAAAATTTTGGTTTTGAAAATATAAAGGGGTGTTTGGAATTACCTGTTTGAGATCATATGTGGTTATTGTGTTGTTAGAAGTTTGTGTTTATGCTTGTTATCTGTTCTTGACTTGGTTGAGTGCATTTTGCTGCAAGTTATTGGGTTTGAAACCTCAAATCATACATTGTGCTATAACCACTTGATTTTAATTGTTTTTTACCTAAGATTTTGGTAAAATCTAGAATTTATGCATGCTTAGGGTTAAAAGTTGTTTAAACATCATTTATATAACATATATGATAGATTTGGAGGTTTGAATTTGGCTTGTTGGTCAATTGCATAAGCAAAAGTAAAAACTGCATGTTCATAGTTCATCAGTAACTTTAAGTGCTTGAATCTTGCTTAATACTTTGAGTCAGTGCATGAAACCTGTTTAGACTTGCTTATTTAAGTTTAATATTGCTTGTGTATGCATTTGGTTAAGTTTGGCTGGCTGAATTGTGCTATAAGTGCTTATTGAACCTCAACTGCTTATGTGTTCATGTCTGTGAGTGATCTGTTGATTGATTGAATTAACGGTACAAATTGGCTGTTGTTGATTGTGATTTCTTTGTTGTTATTGACTCCTTATGATCCACTGATCATTTGGGTGCCTTTGTGTAACTTGAATCTCCAAAAAAGTCACTAAAGACTAAAAAGTCAACAAGTCAAGCAGTGGAAAAAGTTTCCACTGCTCAACACCCAAAACTGGCCCTTGCTAGTACAATTTTTCATTCAGCTTATCAATAAGCCATTTTGGCTTATCCAGACCTGCAACAACTTATTTTTTATGATAGATCTTCATTATTTGACCCATTTGATTGAACTGGAGCTTATTAGACTTTGACTTTGACTTTTTGCTAGAAAACCAACTTATTTGACTTTTTCATAAGTGCTTATTTGCTTTTTCCAGCTTATTGAGTCAACTTATTTGAAAACTTTTTGTTGATTAAGCTTAGTTAAGTGATTTAAAAGCTTTAGAAACTTGAATCAGCTCTTGGGATAGCCTAGAACTCAAAAACGACTATTTTGTCGTTTTCTGTAGATTGCTTTTTGCATTTTCAGGCTTATTCCTTTGGCTTATTTCAAATTTCTTTTTACAAAAGTCTAAATCAACTCAAAAGAAGCTTGTGTGTCTAATTTGAGCTTATGACATCAGCTTATAGCTTAATGGGCCAAAAAGCCCATTAAGAATAAGCTGTTTGGTATAAGTCAGCTTATTTCACATTTTCAGCTATTGGGCCTTTGAAAAGTTGTGTTTAAAATCAAACTTTGAGTCAGATAGGAGCTTTTGGGCATAATTGGACAACATTTTTCTTATTGGACTTATTTTGGCCCATTAAGGTGACTGTTTGGACTTTTGGCCCATTTGGTGGCCTATTAGGGGTATTTTTGTAATTTCAGCTTCATTTTCTGTTTATTTAGGTTAAATTAAGCTAGTTTGCAAGTTTTTAGAATTTTTTATAAATTTTGGATTTTGAATATTATTTTATTATTATTTTATTATTAAAAATTAAAATTTAGATTTTTCAAGTTTTTATATTTTTCTTAGGTTAAATACATAAAGTTAGGAATTTTACAACTTTTAGAATATTTTTATTGTTCTTAGATTAATTTTTATAATTATTTCTAAGTTTTAATAGTTTTTAATTGTTTTTAAATAGTTTTATTTAATTTTAAAATTTTCAAAAATAGTTTTAAATTAAGTTAGGGCATTTTAGAGGTTTACAAAGTGATAAAACTCATTTTGGGCTTTTTGTTAATTAAATTGATTTTTAGGGATTTAATTAGCATTAAAAAATCATTATTTAATTACATAAAAGGTTTGGGTGATTTTTGATTTTTTGTAAACTCTTATTACATTATTTAGGATTTATTGCAATTTTTTCAGGATATTTTAGAGTAAATTTTTAAATTTGGTGCTTTTACGGTTTTACGTGTACGACCTTTTCGTCTTAATGTAATCGCCATCGTAACCGTCATTCTCTTTTTATCCCCTTTCTATTTTCTTTTTCATAATCATATAATCACATAATTAATCATTTCATTACACACACACCAAGCCTCCTTGAGAACGATCCCCACTTTGGGTCATAACTTGTGGTTTTCCTAAACTACTTGTGTATTTACCCTAATTACACTTTGTTTTCCTAAACAAGGTTGTAAAAACACTACATCAATGTGTATACTTGGATTTGTGTTGTGTAGATCCAAGTTACATGTGTATACTTGGATATGTGTTTTATTAAGATGTAATAGTTGTGAGTTGTGAGTTCTCACTAAACTATAAAGTGATGTGGTTGTGTCTTGTTAGTTCTCACTAAACTATAAAGTGATGTGTAGTTGTGTCTTGTGAAATTCTCACTTAGCTTTAAAGTGAAGAGTCGTGAAGATTGGTTCTACCTTTCAATTAGAACTCGACATCTATCCTTGTGTCGTAAAATGGTTATGTAGGCAACGTTGTCAAGATTGGTTCTATCTTTCGGTTAGAACTCGACATCTAGCCTTGTGTCGTAAAATGGTGAAGTAGGCAACGTTGTGAAGATTGGTTCTATCTTTCGTTTAGAACTCGACATCTAGACTTGTTTCATAAAATAGTGAAGTGGGCGACGTTGTGTAGATTAGTCCTAGCTAAGATTAGGTCTCGACATCTAGACTTGTTTCATAAAATAGTGAAGTGAGCTCGAGCTACCACGGATCGTGGACCTGCATGCATGCCGCACAATCCTTCGTGTATGTCACTAATCACATAGGCCGCCTGGTGTGGTCCAACACACCGCAGCCACGGCTGCAAGAAAGAGCGCTTATAAAGGATGCCTTCCCGGAGTTCGAAATATTGTGACTTCCTTTTAACGCGCCTTGCTGCTTTTTCCTCGTCTGGGAGTGTTCCACTAGCCAGATAGTTGATGATTGGGGTCATCCACGTAGGTCCCTCTTCTTCAACTATAGCAGTCACTTCCCCTTCCGTAATAGACTTTTCTTTGAGTATTTCCACCAAAACCTGTTTAGACAAGTGAGCGAAGCTTGTGGACGCGATTTTACTGAGGGCGTCCGCTTTCTTGTTCTCGCCCCTTGGTACCTGCTTGATGGAAAACTTACTGAAAGTTGCGATTAACGTCTTGACTTTTTCCAAATACCTGACCATGTTGTCCTCCTTAGCCACATACCCACCTAGAATATGGTTCGCGACAAGCCGTGAGTCCACGTAGGCCTCAAGGTTGCGAACTCCCATTCTAGCGGCGATTTTTAAACCCGCAATTAATGCTTCATATTCCGCTTCGTTGTTGGTGGCCGTGAACTCAAAACGGAGGGCGTACGTGAATTCCATACCTTCTGGGTTTGTAAGGATGAGGCCTGCCCCGGATCCGTCTGTGCATGAGGATCCGTCCGTGAATAGCACCCAAGGTTCCGATAGGGCCTCCTCTTGCTTAATGATTGGTTCTTCCTCATCCGGCTTCTCGATCAGGAAATCTGCCAAGATCTGGCCTTTAACAGCCGTCCTTGGTCTGTAAGATATATTATGCCCCCCCAGTAGGATGCTCCACTTTTCTAGTCTCCCTGCCACGTCTGGTCTAGATATAACCTGCTTGATTGGCTGATCCGTAATCACGACAATCGGGTGCGCCTGAAAGTACCGGCGCAGCCTCTTTGTAGCAAATACTAGTGCTAGTACCAATTTTTCCATGGGGGAATAGTTCAGCTCCGCTCCTTGTAATGTTCTACTTATAAAGTAGACCGGGGTCTGTATTGTGTCTCTGTCCGTCATCAGTACCGCGCTTATTGCGCCATGGGTAGCCGAGAGATACATAACAAGCTCCTCCTTTGGGCGGGGAGCTACCAACATGGGGAGAGATGCGAGGTGCTGCTTGAGTTGGCCAAAGGCTTCCTCAGCTTCCTTCGTCCAACGGAAGTCTCCCTTTCTAATACACTTCTTCAGTGTCGTAAATAAGGGCAGTGACTTCTCTGCGGATTTGGATAGAAATCTATTTAGTCCGGCTAACTTCCCATTCAGGGATTGCACCTCCTTCCGTGTCTGCGGGGACGGTAGCCGTATCACTGCGTCCGTCTTCTCTGGACAAGGTTTGATGCCGTTTGGGTCAATCAAATATCCCAAGAACATTCCTTCTGTTGCACCAAACGTACATTTCTTTGGATTTAACTTCATATTAATCCTTCTCAGCGTGTCGAATGTCTCCTGGACATCCCGGAGGAGTGCCTCCTCCGTGTGGCTTTTTATCACCAAGTCATCAACATATACCTCCAAGTTGCGTCCTATTTGTGATTCGAAAGCTTTATCCACCAACCGCTGATACGTAGCGCCGGCGTTCTTTAATCCAAACGGCATTTTCGTATAGCAATATACGCCCTGGCTTGTGTGGAACGCAGTTTTTTCTTCATCCTCCTCCGCCATCTGGATTTGGTGATACGCTTTATATGCATCCAAGAAGCATTTGAAAGGATATCCACACAAAGATTCTACTTTCCAGTCAATTTCTGGAAGCGGGTAACAGTCTTGTGGGCAGGCCTTGTTCAGGTCCGTGAAATCCACGCACATGCGCCAACTTCCGTCATGTTTCTTGACCATGACTGGATTGGATAACCACTCGTGGTAGTATACCTCGCGCATAATGCCTGCATCCACCAGTTTCCGCACTTCCTCCAATATAACTTTGCTTCTTTCGGGCGCCTGGCCGCGCTTCTTTTGCTTGATGGGTTGGTACCCTTGGCGGATCTGGAGCTTATGCTCTGCTATCGTACGTGGCACACCCGTCATATGTTTTGGCTCCCATGCGAATATGTCCAGATTTGCACTTAAAAGTGCACACATGGCCCTTTTGCCGCTATCTGAGAGAGCCCCTCCTATGGATACCTCCTGTTCCGGGTAGTCAGGGTGAATGGCCACCTTCCAATTGGGTGGTGGTGCCCCATCCTTGGGTGGTACAGGTGGTGCCGGTGTTGTCACGGTGTGACACTCGGATGTCGGCACGACTGTATTATAAATAGTAACGATTCCCCCATCAACTGGGAACTTAATCATTCCGTGTGCCGTAGAGGGTACTGCTCGGATAGCCAAAATGCCTGGTCGGCCTATGATTCCATTATAAGGGGAATGTGAACGTATTACCATGAAGTTCATCCACGTTGTAGTGGAATGTTCCTCATTCCCAATGGTGACAAGCAGACGCAACTGCCCTATTGGCCAGATAGTATCTCCACTAAAGCCAGTAAGCGGCGACGTGGCCGGTACTAATTGGCTTCTTATTTCTGGGCATAACTGCACAAAGCAGTGTTCATATAATACCTCTGCTGACGATCCTCCATCCACATACATGCGGCGGACATTGTGCGTTCCAATGCTTATCTCAATAGTGAGAGGCGCATCAACCACGTCACTTGCTGTGATGAGAGGGAATGAGATTTCCTTGCCGCGGGAAAATTTTTGGCCAATTTTCTGTCTCGTGCGGCGCTGTCTGGATTGGATCATGTATATGGTAGAAGGCTTGTCTTTTTGGGGGTCCTTCTTATCATACTTCTTGTTGTTGTCCTTTCCGTCTTTCCAATCCTTAACCAGGTGCTTAAGCTTGCCTGATTTGATTAGCGACTCAATATGCTTCTTCAGCTGGATGCACTCCTCGGTGCCGTGTCCTTTGTCATTATGGAATTCGCAGAAGCGACTTCCCTGCCGACGTTCCGGGGGTGTGGTCATTGGGGGAGGCCTTGGAAAATTCGCCCCTTCAGTCAACAAGATCTCCCGGTAGGACATCTTTAGGGGGGTGAACTTGTCGTCTGACCGTCCGCCTTTGCTCTGGCTCTTATAGTCCGAGCCCTTGTTATTGTTCTGGTTGCCTTGACTACCCGACTGTCTCCGGGACTGGTCATTTGAGCGGTACCCATTTCCTCGGGATGGGTAGGCTGCGGCCACCGCTGTCTCTCCCTCTATGAAATTCCTCACTCTCTCCATGAGGTCATCATATCTTTCTGGACGCTTGTCGTTGAGACGCCTGATCAGTTCTCTGTCTGTTATGGCGTGCATGTAGTCCGAGATTTTCAGGAGCTCTGGCATGGTTCTCGTGCGTGTGCACTCATCATTGAAGCGCTCAGTGAAGGCTTCTGTGGACTCCCCCGGCCGTTGCTTAACGGTTGCCAATGAAACCGGATCCCTATTATACTTCTTCCTCTGAGTATAATTGTTTTCGAACGCAGTGCGTAGTTCCGTGAAACTATCAATGCTCCGTGGGGGGAGTGCCTCGAACCAGTCACGAGCGTTACCAATTAAGGTCGAATTGAACATTTGGCACCATATGGGCATGGGCCATCGCTCAATTTTAGCCTGAGTATCAAATATTTTGAGGTGATCGACAGGATCACCGGACCCATCATACGTCTTGATACATGCCGGCATGCGACGTTTGGTGTCCTCAGAGTAGTTCCGTATGCGAAGGGTAAACGGATCTTCCCTAGGATCAGCCCATGGCCGTGTGAGCCTAGGGTCATCCCATGGTTCACACCACGGACACGAGAGGTCCTCTGCTTCCGTATCCCTATAGTAGGGGCCACCATAATACTCATCATTGCTTGGTGGTGGTGGCGTGCGCCTTGGCCGGCGGCGTTTGGGCGGATGGTCATCTGAGTCCTCCCCAGACGGATCTGGGGACGGCGGTGGTGCCCCGCCTTTTGAGTAGGGACCACTTTTTTGAGATGAGCCAGGAACCTTCCTTCCTGTGTTCATCCTATCCCACACACTTGGGCGGCGTGTGGTTCTGGTCAGCTCTCGGTCTGGCCGCTCGGGTGAGCCATCCGACCTTTCCCCATCTTAAGGTTGCGTTAATTCTTGCATGATGCGATCCCCTATGCGTTCAAACACATTCCGGGGTTGAGGGTCTTCCTCAAAGGTTCCCTGCTCCCGAGGCTAAGTCCTCCTTTTTCTCCGATTTCGGGAAGGAGTGGATGGTCCACTGTCGCCAAAGTTGAGTCGGGCTTGGAGGTTCCTCCCCAGGCTCAATCTTGATGCGATCCCTGGGACGATCCTTTCAAAATTCTGAGTGAGAACTCGAGTGAGCTCGTCCTCGCTGAGTGGTTGAGCTTCCACTTCTTCCTCCATTAAGGGTCTACGTGGCTCCTTGTTAGGAGGGGCTGGTGCACTTCCCGGATCGGGGTTGTCCAGGGTTGAAGTGGGCGGGGGTGTCACCGAGATCGTGCTCGTCACCCCTGCGGACTGAAGACCGCTACGGTTACCTGGACCGCCTGCGAGGCGGCTAGGTGATTGGTTGGGAATAAGAATCCCTTCCCCTGAGGGCTTCCGATTCCCAGGATTCACGTTCCTGGGGTTAACTGGCGGATGCCCCTTCGTCATTGAAACAATCGAGATGAGGTTTTGTTCTAGCTTAGTGTTAAGGTCCCACGGATGGCGCCAACTTGTTGATGCAAAAGTTGGTTGATCCTTGTTAGACCCGAATTAGGCTTAATTCGGGTTGGCTGGGTACCAGTTCCTGCACCAAGTGAATCTTCTGGTTGGGATCCTGCACACTAAACAACACGCGTTAGGCTTACCGTGGGAAGGTTTCCCACGATTAGACTCCGGCGTGAGAGTAAGTAATCGATTTAGAGTTATATGTGAGTTTAGAGAGAATTGTGATACCTTTGTGGAACCCTTGGGGGTTCCTTTTATAGGCAGTGAAACCCTAGTGGGCTTTCACTGATCCTTCGGCCCCAAGGAAAAGATAAACACCAGAATTAGGATGATTGTAATCTTCTAATTCTGGTAGTGAATATCCTCTCTTATTGGGGTAAAGATATCCCTAGACAGGATATTATTCTGTCTAACCCTATGTCGGCCGTATCGGCCGTACCGGGCCGTGGGCCGCACACGTGTGCGCGGTTACTGTTCACTCAGGCCCACAAACCTGACTGACATTATCCCACCCATACATAATGGGCCGGATACGGGTAGTACCCTTGGGCCGGGTTAATGACCCGGCTGGGGACTATACGTCATCAATTTAGCTTAGTGTCGGAAAATAATGTAAGAGACGTTGTAAGGTTTTCTCCGCCAAGAGGGGAGCTTGTGGATATAGAGAAATCTCGAGTAAGGTGTACTCGAGGAGTATAGTAGGAACGAAGATAGAGCTTTGTTGCCGAACCACTATAAATCATGGTGTCTTCCTATCAGGTCGCTTCTTTCCTTGCTCTTTATTACTCTTATTATCACATCATTCACATCTACTATTTGTCATTGTTAATGCATTAGAGTTGAACCTAATCATTATACAACTAGATTTCAAGTAAAAGGTAGTTCTGAGACAAACCTAATTGAAAGGAATTTTAACCCCCCTTCTAGTTTCTACATTGGTCTAGATTTGTTTTGTGGGGAGATTTTAAGGTCTTGATGGATAATCGTCCTGATACTGCCACTGCTGCCATTTGGGATGATTAGTCTCAATGTCTTATTCAGCGATGAAAGCTATATTGAACTTATAGGGTTAATGTCTTGGAGACTATCTCAGGCATATGTTGTAGCACCCCCAATTTCACAAGGTAGCGGAATATCAACTTTGGGTGTTACTTCATAGCGCATCACACATAGTCAAAGAAAACGAACTCAAAAGAGACGTTCTATCAAATAAATCATTCGATAACTTTATTAAATCAGAGTTCAATATAAAGAGGTCCCAACAATTTATACAAACTTTAATAAATATATAAAATTTTGTCAAATGTATCGAATGGAAATTGTTTGTATTGCCTTTACTTTATCCCGCGCGACTCCATGCTCCAGCTGCTCTTAAACCTATACACCTAAGAATACATGCTAAAATGTCAACACAACGGTTGAGTGAATTCATAGGTTTTTAAATAAACGATAAATCTTTTGAACCCAAGAATCTCATCCCAATGCGATAATTTACCACATACAATATCCATATTTCACAGTATTAAGCTAAAGCTCATGAAAAGATTTGTATGAATCTATGTAAATACAAGTCTCGCCCATACAATACTTGTATGAAGTAGATTCACACAAAAATTCCCATGACACAACATATGATTAAAAAAATAGTAACTTACCATCAAAGCCACTGGGTTAATCAGTATAAGTTGTGCAATAAATATAGTGCCATGCACAAAAGCCCCTATATAAATACTATGCAATTCTAGTAAACTAGGAAACGAGAGGTTGGCCGACCTCTAATAGCGCTATCCACAATATTTACACTCCATCACACATGAGCGTACGAACGGTACGTATAGATTGGGCTACGAACGATGCCCAATAGGGGACTAACAATGTGAGGGGGTACGAACGGTACAGCCCATAGGATACGAACGATATCCCACACATCCAACACTAACTATTTACGCACACAAAATATTAATATAGAATACGTGTAGTCTGAAAGTCGTCGTGTATTACAATAATACATAAAGTCTAGAATTTAACCAAGTCTTACATATTACCAAATAATATGTGAAGTCCAACATTTAATAACGTCATGCGTTTATCAAATAATGCGCAAAGTCAATCATAGCAATCATGGCAATTTATGGCATATGATAGATTATTAACCAATTCAAATAAAGTATTCCATTATAATATACCAAGTCAATAGTTCAACGTATTTTCAAAAGATCAATACTATCAACGTGTCCACAAGTTCAATATGTCCAAGTATGTCTAAAAGTATAGCACATTCAAAATGGTTGATACAATAGAATCATGTATTCTTTCTAAACATATATATAAACGCATATGTTTGATTTCCAGGCAGCATGTATTCCCTCTCACGGGTTTTATAAATAACATATAAAGTAGAAAAGCGAGGCTATGAACTCACATTAGCGAAAGCGATACCAAGCGATGATAAAAATCGACACAATAGTCACTGAAGCATAACAAAGAAATAAGATAAGACGGGAAGCCGTGACCTTCTAACGATGACCTAATATAAAACGATGCGTCTCAGAAATATACACGTCAATGTAGAAAGGTAATCGATTTGGGTTAATTATTTTAAAAAACTAGTTATTACAATTTAAAATGTATTTTTACAATTTATATTTTCATATTTAAGGAAATTTACAATTTAGTCCTTTTAGTTTCAAAAATGGCAGATTTAGTCCCTATAGTTTTAAAAATGGCAAGTTTAGTCCCTAAACATATTTTTAAGAATTTAAAAGTTTAATCCATGATTAATAAGTATTAAATATAGACAAAACAACCCCTTAGTTTTAAAAGATTAAAACACTTGGATTTACTTTATAAAATTTCATGTTGTGGGACAACTTTGGTCTCGATTTTTACCTATGATAGATGTCGTCCAAGAGGCTGAAACATGGATATGTTCAAGCCTCTAAGATGGTGATTTACCAGATTTAAAGAGTTGTATTGGTTACGTTCAGAAATCTTGAGTTTTGATGGCGTGAAAAAGCGTCCACAACCATGTTGAAAATAAGCTTTATGCAGCCAATTTTTGGGACATATTTGAGGCTATCATTTTAATGACATAAAAATCGATTTGAGCCTGATATTTTGGGTTTTTGTATCCTCTTATATGTTTATATAACAGATCCAAAAAAACATGGTGGTCGTGTTTCATAATTTTGAGTTTTGATGGTGAGAAAGGGTGTCCACATCCATAGTCGCGAATGAACATGTGCAGTCATTTTCAGGACAGTTTTGGACGTGAGTTTTAGATGAGCTTGACCATGACTTAGGGGCTGATATTAAGGATTTATAGAGTATCTTGGGTTGTGTTTAACAAATCCAAAAATCAGCTTATGTTGTTAAGATAAATCAAAAGATACAAGGGCGCAAAAGTAACCCGAGACACTCGATCTATAATTTTATGTGAAACCTATGAACGTATTTTAGCATGATTTGTGTTAAGAAACCTTATTGACCAGATATTAGGTGCATTAATAGGTATATTAAGAGTGTACAAAATGAAAATAAGCTTACAAGAGTTTGAGGATGATGGAATAGATTCATAGTGAGTCAAACGAAGCATAAAAATAACCCGCGGCCTTATATGATGAACAATGGATATTTCATTTTCTAAACCCGGCTTCAATACCAGTCCATAATCCCTCCTTGACCTTTATTACTGCTGCTACGACACCATACAAGATCGAGATGGAGAATTTTAATGTGTGCGTTGTGTTTTGATTGTGGTTTTGAAATAAGAAGAATTTAAGACAAATCTTGAAGCGTAAGTTCTGGAACGAAATGTGGCTGAAGATGTAGTAATACTTAACCACCAAGAAGATTACAAGGTAAGTAAATTGCAAAGATTGAGATGTAAAACATTTGTCGATTGTGCAATTGTGAAATTGATATCTACGTAACTTTTGTTTTATGCAAGATGTTGATATATTTAATATCTCCATAGTCGGCTATGGATGAAAATACATCAAGTTGGTATCTTTTGTTATATGCAAGATATTTTATGCAAGATGAAAATACATCAATGATATTGTTTTGTGATTTTTTTGTATAAGCGGGTATTATTGAATCCCAATATTGTTAAAGTTACGCGATTTAAAAATTACACGTAGAACACGGAAAATAAACGTTGAATATCAAATAACAACGACGACATTCGGAGAATGTTGACATTTTGATATAAAAATGAGGGCTTCTATGTGAACAAACATTGACGCGTTATATAGACAAACGACTTTTAAAATGTTTATCAAAATTTACAAAGAATGCCCGTAAAACGAAAAATTCAAAAGACGATAAGAAAACTATTTTTACGCCACGAGGAGAATATTTACGATCGATGTGAATATAGATATTTTCTATAAATAATAAATGACACGTATTTGATACGTTAAAGCTTCAACCATGCCGGTTAGCCTAGAATTCCATATTATTTGTATATAAGAAAAAAAAGAACGTGATAAATAAAAGTCGGGTAATAAACATAGGTCCGAAATTACGAATTATTACATTCTCCAACCCATAAAAGAAAATTTGTCCCGAATTTTAGTTTACGTTACTCGCCAACGCATAGGTTACGACAATGTGGGAATATTGAGTTTTAACCCAATGTATTTGTCGAGGGTTTATCTTGATCACAAGGGGTCAAATGGTTTACACTCGTTGTATAAGGTTAAGGTGTTCTTGAAATGAATGTACGTGATTATATAGATTGACAAGAAGGTCTGGGAATTGTATAAAAAAGATCTAGCAAAACAAATCGGGGTTCACAATTGTTGTTAGATTGATGGTATGTTTGGATAACTTGATACATTTCAAAGAGTTCGATTAAAATAAATAGCTAAGGTTGTAAGTGTATATGAGATTATGGATAGTCATTACAGGGGGAGTGTATAATGTTTATGAGGAACTTGAAGTAAATGTTGCAAGGATTCTTAAGGAAAATGATAATATAAATGTTGACGATAATACAACCGAAATGAAGAATTCGAAAAGGTGTCAATTCCCAAGAAGGGTTGGTGTTTCACCACGATCATCGCCATGAAGTTTCGGCGGGAGATAGAAAATTAACAAATAAAGATTATATAACAATTTTCGAATAGAAGAAGGTTCTAAATGGTAAGTATTATAGTTTTTTTGAGACCATGAAACATGATTAATTTTTCTAAAAAGTGACTAATAAGAACGATATCTAAGTACTTGATTCCATGAGAAGTAATATCAATTCACTCGTCGGTATTTTATATAATCTTAGGCATTAATTTTTCTTCCTCAATGACGTTAACTTTAGAGTCAAGATTTTATGCATAAATATTTAATGAATCGTCTAATCTAGAACAAGTAACAACATAATCCTTTCCTTTCGTCTCAAAGCGTCAACTATCACATAGTTCTTTTCGAGGTGATAAAAAAATGTCTCAATTCCAATCATTAAGAAGTTCGATCCACTAACTATCTCACATAATAAAAAAATAATTGATGTACTTAATAGCTTCCACTTTAATGCTTGAGGTGATACATCAACTTCTTCGTCCCATTCGTACATTTTGCATAAGGGTTTCATCATCGAGAAAAACCATTGATGAACATTTAATAATAATAATAAGCAAAATTTCAAAATCTTTTCACTTAAGATAAGTTGTTGATGGTAATCTTATCGTCGATCGATGTTCAATTATACGCTCGAATCTTGGTGTTGATTAACCAAGTAGTACGTTCTCGAAAGGGAAATGTTTCTTAATGTTGGAAATACGTTTTTACGTATTTAGAAAGGATCGGTCACTCCAACAATATATTCGTAGATTGGGCTCGTGATCCAATATGTAAACAATATAGCCCATCAAGCCCACATGTACGGTGGGCTATATATACCCCCTCCTAGCATGTTATTAGGGGTTGGTCATTAGTTGTTCATAACATTTTACTAATCCTCTCCTTTCTCTCTCTAGTTCTTCATCTCCCTCCCTCTCTTTAGATCTTAACAACACTTGCACAATAATAAGAAACTAAGGACCTACAATTGGTATCAGAGCCATGGTTGATTGATTTGTTCTTGTGTTTGTTTTTGATTGATTTTGGTGGGTTTTGATTTAATCAAGCTCAAATCTTGAAAATGTTTGCGTTTTTGTGGTTTAAGTTTATAGCCAAATCTACTACATAGTTGTGGTAGTGATTTGGGTTAATTGATTTGGTCAAAATCGTAAACTTTTTGGTTATTTTGGTGATTTTCAGGGTATTTTTCGCTTAACAGTGGGTTCAGATTGCAGATTTACTTTGATTATTATAAAAGTTAAAACTTTCGTAAGAGGATTTATCTATTTCTCCGAATGTTCTTTGGTGAATTATCCAAAAAGCTCATATTGTTTAGAAAGTTCCTATACTTCCGAAAGTTCATATTACGAAAGTTAGAAGCTACGAAAGTTCAAAAGTTCAAAAAGTTCATTTTGTTCCGAAAGTTCACAAAGTTCCGAAAGGTTATATTGTTCAGAAATTTCATTTTGTTCCGACAGTTCACAAAGTTCCGAAAGGTTATATTGTTCCGAAAGTCCATTTCTTCCGAAAGTTTTTTTTCTTCCGAAAGTTAATTTTCTTTCGACAGTTACTATTTGTTCCGAAAGTCAAAGAGTTTCGAAACTCAATTCTCCGAAAGTCATGTTTGGTATTACTCTGAAAGTTCAAGTGTTCCAAAAGTCAAAGGGTTCCGAAACTTAACTTTCTCCAAAACTCGTTTTTTCCTCCGAAAGGTTTTTTTTTGCTCCTAAAGCTCTCAACTGGTTCTCACAACCTGATTCTTCGACAAAACTTGACTCGGTTAACTACACCAATTTCGACTCAACAAGACTCATTTTCGCCTCATTTTCGACTCTTTATAACACTAGACTCTCAACCAAGACTCGAAGACACAGAAAATTATCATAAACCTTTCACTTTGAATCCACTCAACAAAACCACTCGACACTCGCACAAACACAGCCTCAAACTCATTCTCGACCCATTCTCAAACTTGCGCAAACAAACCCACACCCAACCAAACTGACACACCCTAGACTCTCACGACTCACTGAACAACAATCAAACTCGGCATTCACAACACTCGAAACCAACAAAATAGTCGCCAACAGACTCGATCGACTACACACAACAATTTCGACTACAACAAAACTGACTCACACAAACGCTCGCTCAAACACAAACAAAAACGCAACACTCTCATCAACAAAACTCTCACAAAACACGCATCGGTCTTAACAACACTTGCACAATCATAAGTCACGTATTTCTTTTGAAAACGTTGGCTCACAACGGGAATGAATTTTCTCGGGCATGGTTTACTTTAAAACTATAAAAGGGATCAAGTTTACTTTATAACTTGGTCTAACACAAATTTGTGTACGCTTCAGTGCACTTATTTTGTAAAAATAAGAGAAATCTTATTGCCACCACGAATCATTTTTATATCAATCTAAACGGAAGAAGTCTTTCATCAGTACTCCTTAATACAAAGACTACAACTCTTTAAATAGAAAACGGGTCTGTATTTAATGGGGAGAAAATATCAAATCATTTTCATCATCAAATCTGTCTTCAAAAGTCTTACAGAAAATTAATTGGTTACATGCTTAATGGTGAATAATTCTTCGTATGTATTTGTTATGCTTCGTGATTTTCGTGATTTATGTGACTCGGAGTTAGGCATTTTTGTGGTAAAATGATCAATGCGCGTTAAGGCATAGGAGTTTAAGTGCGTTATTTGGTTTGTGTGAACAAATAGTTAACAGACTGTTTACCTGATAACAAATGTTAAAGTTTATTTTAATAGACATTAACTAAAAGAAAAATAGAAAGAAAATGTAGGTCTAAAGTGTAAAAAGGGGGAAAGTTCAACTTTGCCTAGGTCAAATGATATTAGCCACCCCCATCTCTTATCTTTTCTTTTCGAAGACCCAAACAAACACACACCCCCTTTCCGACATTGATAAATCTTCAAAACACCAATTTTACTTCGTTTCTTGCGTTTAATCCAGTCTAAGGTAAACATGATTAACTTTTTGTTCTCCTAAATCAAATCCATTACTTCTTTATTGTTTTCTTAATTGGTTAATCCCCAAATGTCAAATCAGGGTTTATGGATTTCTTAGGATCGAATAAGTTAAATTGATTAGTGGGTTTTGATTGGAAAAGCATTAGGAACAGATGGGTATGCCTAGATCACCTTAAAACACAATGCTTTGGCCTTAAGATTATCCCTAGTTGCGTATTGACTGATAAACAATGTATACCAAAGGTTTATCCAAAACTGAGTGTTCTACGAAACTTGTTGTTCTACAAAACTTGCTTTTCTACGAAACTTCGATTTCTACGAAACTGGATTTCTACGAAAGGTTTTCTATGAAACTGGATTTCTACGAAAGGTTTCTACGAAACTTGATTTTCTAAGTAACTTGATCTTTCTACGAAACCTTTTTTTCTTCGAAAGTTATTGTTCTACGAAAATTATTTTTCCACGAAAGTTATTTTTCTCCGAAACTTATTTTTCTACGAAACATATTTTTCTACGAACGTTATTTTTTCTACGAAAGTTATTTTTCTACGAAAGTTATTTTTTCTACGAAAGATGTTTTTCTACGAAAGATGATTTTTTTGCGAAAGATGTTTTTCTGCGAAAGATGTTTTCTACGAAAGTTGGTTGTTCTGTGAAAGATGGTTTTCTGCGAAAGATGTTTTTTTTCGAAAGATTTGTTTCTGCGAAAGTTTTGTTTCTACGAAAGGTGTTTCTACGAAAGTTTGTTTTCCTTCTAAATGAAAGACACAATATAAAGAAAGACACAAAAATGAATAAGAACTGATTCGCAAAAATGAAAGACGCAATATAAAGAAAGCTATCATGCAAATTAAGAAAGATACGGGGGGTAGTGGTTCTGGTGTGAAGGCAAAAGAAACCATACTACCTACTGATTTGATGAATTTGGGAATCCTGATGACTATATACCTATTTGCGAGAAATCTACCCAAGATGATGAAATTGTTGTCCTTCATGACGAACAACAAGCTCATGACGTATTGAAGGATATGGACATTGTCGGGTCTGCTGAGACGACAACATTTGTAAACACTAAACATCTCGTTACAAATGTTGAACCTACCAAAGCCACAAGTACTACAGTGACTCCACGAGTTATTACAGTGACTCCACCTACCTCAAATCAACTTCCCTTAACTCTACCATCTCAATCTCTCTCAACTTCAGTGTCAAGTACTACAATGACCATTGCTCCTACACAACAAACACTAGTAGCACCAATATCTTTGATTCCATTATTACCGGCATTGTTCATGCTACAAATGGAAAAACACATGAAAGCTCAACAAGAAGAGATGGTTCGAGTCAAAGAGGAGTTAGCTCGTCGACAGCAAAGTGAAGAATCTACAAGAAAAGCTCAAGAAGAACCATTGCTAAATTCCAAGAAGAGATAGAAATATCCCGAAAAGCACATGCAGAAGAACTAGCTCACGTCAAAGCAAATGAAGTCGCCAAAAATAAGCAACGTTCACTCTTCTTCAAGAACTAAAAAGAGGTAACGAGATGAGAAAGAGATTCTTGCCAAAGCTAACGAATCAATTGTTGGCTCACTTGATGAAAAGGTTAAGGAATCCATCGGCACTCTGCGAGACGAGTTGAAACAAATTGTTGCAAGCAACTTCATGATCAAGTATTCTGACACTCATCAGTCAGAGTTTCTTATTGCTCAAAGGCTCACGGATTATGATTTGAAGAAACTCTTACATGCTCGGATGATTCAAGTCGGGTCCTACAACCAAACAGAAGTTCAAAAGAACCTTCACAAGGCTCTTAAAATGGCTATGGATGAAGATACTGAGATATTCAAGAAACATGGTACTATAGTTCCTTAGAATATCTTAAATGAAGAGAAAGAGGAAGACGAATCCAACAACGATGACGATGATGATAATGATGATGATGGTGATGACGAAGAAGGTAGTGATGACGAAGGAAGAAGTGATGACGCAGGAGGTAGTGATGACGAAGGAGGTAGTAATAACGAAGGCGGTAGTGATAAAAACAATGATGGTGATGATAATGGTGATGGTGAAGGCGAAAATGGTGATGATGAAAAAGAAGGGGAAGATGATAAAGAAAAAAATGATGGAGATAAGGAAGACAAGTCTGAGAAAGACAAGTCCAAAGGTGAAAAATCTCACAAGGATGATGTTACCAAAGATAAATTAACTCCAGCAGCAAAGACACCTCCACCCCGCCAAGGCAAACACACCAAGAAGTTTCATGATGTAGATGCAAATACAGATTCATCATATACTCCAGCCACAACCGCTCCAGCAACCACAACCGCTCTTGCAACCACATCTGTCCCTGTCACATCTGCCCCAATTACGGTTGCTTCAGTTACCATACCTTTCGTGCAACAACAACTGACAGAACCCGATCAATTTGTACCTGATTTTCCAGTATCTGATCAAGCCCATGATATACCAGAAACATAAGTCATACCTGTTGTTGATGTTCATGTATCTACTCAAGTTCCTGAGGTCCCAGTGTCAAGTGGACCATCATGGGTGGATACACTCGAAGAAGATGAAAATGCACCTGCACAAACTTGGGTTACAAACGCTGTTGCACTTCGTCCACTGACAAAGGCTGATGAAGTTGAATTTTCCCAATTCCTCAGCAATCCCATAGATTTTTCAAGATACTTGGAGTATAACTATGGGTCTAACATAACTCAAGCGATGGTTGTGCGAGGACTCAAAGATCCTACACTTCGTGTTAAATCCCAGATCAACAGCATGGAATACGAGTACAACGCTAATGAGCTTCTGAAAGCGATGAGAACTACTTAAAGGGACGACCTTCATGCACCTGAAAAACCTCCTCTCCCTACAGCTGCAGATGATGATCAAATCGCACTCGAATTCTTCATCAGCAATGATCTCGAATACTTGGTCAAGGGAGCAAACAAGTATGCGACCTCATTAACATTGCTAAAAGCTGCAAATTGGGATTCGATACCTTGGATAGAAGAAAATGTCAATCGTCTCTGGGTACCGCAATTATATTCTGAATATAATCGCTATGCCGAATTAGGAGCTTCACATTGGGATGAGCGTGTGCGACGTGCCTGCAACTATGCATGTCTGCACAGCTCAGGTTCTCAAGTCTTTTCTCTCTTCCGAAGCAAAAGCATCCAAGGAGTTAGGATTGAACCCAAAATTGGCTATCACCACTTGACAGAGATCAGAATCAAAAGAGATGATGATAACATCTACACTATCCAAGAAGGAGATTTTCCACTTCTTCGTCTCGAAGATATTGAAGACATGCTGCTTCTGATAACTCACAACACGCTAAGACATTTGAACTTTGAAGAAATCATTGCCTTGAATTCAGCTCTTAGAATGTACATACGTCAAATTGTCATCAAGAAAAGAGTTGAAGATCTGCAACTTGGAGTAGAAACTTATCAAAGGAAGCTAAATCTTTCAAAACCACGTACTCAAGTGTTGCCTAGGCATGCGACCAAATCTCCATACACCAGCACCACTGACATGATTCCTGACATTTTCTACTTGAATGGCCGTAGACTAATGAAGTTCATGAGAATTCCAGAGATCAACAAATTCAGTGATGGGACTCTCAACCATATCCGGGAAAAGTTGGTGCATCTCAACAAGAACAAGACTCTTCCAGAGGTTACTGTAGACTGGCACCCAGGATTTCAGTAGAGTGCCAACTATGTGATCAAGAAAATTGATGAAAAGCTAAGGGAAAGACGTGTTATGAGAAGTCTAGAACGATTTTTGGTGGAAGACCATATGGAGCGCACCACAAGCTAATGGAAAGATCCATTTAAAATGGGTCGTACTATCTTAGGTCAACTCCATATTTTACTTGTGAATATGTAGATACTGTGAATATTGTTCTTTTGTGGCTTGCTGTAGTGTGAAAGTATGATAATTTTTCAAGAATTTCTCACGAGATTCTAAATCTTTCAAATATATCATACTCAAGCACTACAACTAACCCTCATTAACTTGACGGGGAGCATTGATATGTTCTATGGCCAACAGCTAATTTCATTGTTACCCAAAGACCGGTTGATATAAGCAAAAACTCATATCAATTAATCAACAAATCACCCTAAAACACAAGGAAAGTTCCTAACTTTTTTGCTATAAAGCGGAATTATGTGGTATGTTTTGTGTTTGTGTATAAATAGGTAAGAAAGATACATTTTCAAGCAAACAAGAAGAAAATCAATCTTATTTGGATGAAAAGACAAAGAAGGATCAAAGATGACAAGACTTTGAAGATAAGGGACCTATCTTGACAACACTCTAAAGTTGAAGGACTCAAAGTGTAAAATTGCTAAAGTCAAGATAAAAGCCAAACATGGTCAACTCTTCAGTCAACCAAGTCAAAGGGTCAAATTTATCAAGAATGCAAGTGGAAGGACCATTTATGCCAAAGGAATGAAGTCCCTAGCTTATGTTGATAATCTGCCAAAGTACAAGGGGTTAACTTGCCATTTTTCAAAGCTAAAACAAGTTCAATCATGTGCATTGTTTCCAACCAATGAGAAGGCAAGATTGTGTTCACATGGATTGCCAAATATCATGCCACCTCACCCTTTCAGTTAATGCTCCGCAAAGAAATTAATTACTTCCACTACTTCTAAATCAACCAATGAGAGACTGCCATGCAATATTCAAATTATCCAATACGGATAATGATCCGTGTGACTCCCTCTCTCCCAACAAGAACATGACACATGGCCTTCTTCTTCAACAAAGAACCCAGGGACGAATTTGAGCTACACTTAATTTCAGAAGATGTTTTCTACATGAAAGTTGTTCGTTTTTTAGAGAGGAACACATTGGGCACACTCAATTAAGCTCAAAATCAATAAATCAAAAGTCCCCAATTTATGAAGAACATGATGATGAACAATTAGCAGCTTGATGACACGTGGCAACAATTAAGTGGATGGAACACGTCATCAGACCCAAAACATACTCACATTTTGTCTATAAATAGGAATTGTACTCTTCATTTTCTGTAGTAGCTAATGTGTGAAATTTTCACACACATCTCCATTTTCTCTCAATCCTAGATTCTAGTTAGTTAGCTTAACAAACTCAAGAGTCTGACAAGCTCTTGAGTTAGTTAATGTAGTTGTAACAACTTTACCAGATTTGTAACAAATTCCCTCCTTCATTCAATAAAATTCTACTTTCATTTCCCTAAATCTACTGTTCATCTACTGAATCTTGTTATCCTAGTGCTGTTGTTAGCTATTTGTGATCATTATGTATCATGAATAGCAATTGTTGAAGACTTGTAGCTGTTTGAGTTGTTCTGTTCATCTAATACCAGTTCTTGTTGATTTTGAAGCTTAAAGGTGCAACAATGGTGATTATGATGATGTTAGCAGGTTGATAAGTGTGCGATAGTGTTAAGGTGGTGGTTAACACTATCTAGGAGGCTCAGCGCCTACCTACTCCATCAGAGGAGGCTTTTTCTTATAGGTTTCACATTTTTGCATTTTTTTCCTCTAAACAGTCATGCCTGCTTAATTCCTAGTGTAATCTTGTTAGCTGGTATAATCAAGTGTGATTAGATTGAATTTGAACTGATTTTGGTGTTTGAGTAGCTTAATTGTAGTTTAATACTTGTTCACTAGCTTAATTCTTGTTCCTGTTATTAGATTATCAGTCATCTTACCCTAATTGTGCATTTTGAGTTCTAGCTTGTGTAAATGTTTGTTATTGGTTTCTTTACACTTCATTTTGCTTATCAAACTTGGTCTGATATTTCATTTTGATCAGTTTAGCCAATTGCTCAAATTCCTTTCATAAAAGTTTGTAAAACTTGGTTAACTAGTGTTTGGTTTAAGTTGGCATTGTAGTTTAAAGTGTTGTTGATTGGTTAATTCCTGTTCATTCTCAGTCATTTAGTCATATTAAACAAGGTTCAATAGTTCTCAAGTCAAGTTTTAAGTCAAAAAGGCAATTGGTTACAAAAAAAAGTATGGGTCAGTTTTCAGTTTAATTGTTCATAAAAAGTTCTTGATTTGATTTGCTTGGCATCTCTTCATTCCTGGATGAAATTGTCTCAAACCTGCTCTCAGTTGTCCCTTAACATCTGAACTTTAAGATCTTTCAAGGAAATTATACAGTTTTCCAATTCACAAGAGAAATAAGCATTTTGATAAGCTGTTGAGTTGAGTGAAGTTTCTGTAATATAGTGCTTAACTGATTTCTTGAAACAACATTTCCACTTCATAAACTGTAACACCCCCAAATTTATACAACTTAATACAGCGGAAGACTCGTTGGTGTTACGGGATAGCACATTACTCACATCATAGACAACGCATGAAAATCGCGTCGTTCATTAATAAAATATTTCCATTCATAAATATCAAAGTTACATCGGTCCCAAGTCATTATATTTCATACAAAGTTTTACAAAGTATTTGAATGGAAAATATAGTTTAGGTGCGGGCCATGAATTCTTGTCGTCTTCCCGAGAATTACCTTCAAGTACCTGAGATAAAACATGTTAAAAGAAAAGGTCAGCGATAACGCCGAGTGAATTCATAGAGTTTAATAAAATCCATCAATATAATATCAGTATAAAATTATTACTAAAAATCATTTTGTACAAATCATTTTAATAGGCCATAAAATAGCCAAAATCCTTTTATACAAATCCTTATTGAAAATCATAATATAGGCGTTTGCCTTAAAAATCATTATACGAGCCAATGTCGTAAAAATATCATACAATACGTCGTATGACGTTGTATAAAATCAAATAAAAACCGTTATATGAATATGGTTATGAAAACCAAAACATAAACATAATATCAATAGTATGACCCAGTATTGCTAGTCAGGCAATACATCGTTCTTCGGAGCGTCTAGTAGTGTTTCGTTAGTTTTTGGATTATTACAAGCCGCATGACATTGTTACCTTACTAAAACCAAAACGGGTAGCTAACCCGATACCAATTTTGCCCATCTAAAGTAGCGTGTCGTCACAAAGGTCACGCTATGGAAATCTTCTCATACATAAATTCGCTTACCAATCAATGTGGCACGACGGGGATCAACCGTCAAGGCGCGAACTAGGGTGATCATCCCCAAATAGTACTATTAAATGCATAAGCGTCTACCAACTCCCGGTAGTTCACAATTCATGCTAATGGGACTTTTAGTGACATAACCTAGCTTTAATAATCCATTTTATTTCATCTATCGGGTCCATTAATCATTTATCGGGTCATACAATCGGGTCATTCAATAATTCGGGTCCAAAATCAATAAACAAACAATCGGGACAAATGGTGTCCTATTTAATAAAAACTAACATGTTATCTCCCTCGCGGGTTTATAAAACATTTATAAAACATTTAAAAGAGTGCGAGGCTATGAACTCACGTTGATGTGGGAAGGCGGGTTATCGGCAATTCGGACGTACGGTACGTGCTTCAATCACGGAAACCTAGACAAATAATAATCGGTCTTAGACGTTTGTCCAATGACTTTATAAAAATACCAATTATGTATACATATGATGATTATATATATATATATGATGATCAAGTGGGTTTACATATTCTCGTTTACTCATTTTAGTGGTATATGTCGGTAACGTTTATACTAGTTTACTAGTTTTACCTATTTACGTGTTTTAGGTCCAATAAGCCTATTATAAGTTCTTAACTTATATTAATCCATGTTATACTTATATTATCAGTATCTACACCTTACAAGTTGGGCCTAAATGGGTTAAGCCCAATAAGTTCTTTTTACAAGTTTTTATCTTATTTAGTCCAATAATTAGTCCAATATGCTTAATTAGCTCGTAAATGTCCGTATTTCTTATAGTTCGGGTTTTATCGGTTTTTACTTGTCTTAGTTATCTATACATCAGTATATGACTTTTATAAACTTTACATTAGACGGGTTTGGTCGTCTAAGTTTTATTTGGCGAAAAACGTTAATTTTACGGCGATAGCCGAAAAAGTCGTAAAAATCATGTTTATAGTTTTTATAACTTATAAAACATAACAAGTTAGCATTTTTATAAAATGTCCACTTATTTATCATTGTACATATTTATATAAATAAAATCCATAAGTTAGTGGGTTTTTTTTTTACATTTTATACTATTAAATTTTGAGTGCTTATATAATAGTATTATTCTTTATTTTCCAAAAATCTGATTTTTAACTTTACTTTCACCAAAACTGCGATATCTTGAGTTCTACATGGAGATAGAAGCTCAAATGTTTATCACATAAACTACATGATATGTGCTACATTTAACTCTTCTATAGCTACTGTTGAATCATCTTCTAAATATTTTCTTAAAATCGTCCAAAACAGTAACTTCAGATTTATACCCTAAACTTGTTTTGATCATATCTCACTCATTACAATGATTCCATTGCATGTCCAACTCTCACATGTGTAAAAGACCCATAGCTTACTGTAAATGGATTCTACTTCATCATATTATCAGTCCATGACTTGCTTTTTTACTGTTTTATACAACCATCAAATTTAGACAAGATTTTAGCCTTGTTTCTTATAGTTTTTCATCTTTTTATCCATGATTATCAACACCAAATCCCCACACAATATTTTTATCATCATATAATCATAATAAATATATACAATAGGAAATAAAATACATGTTTACATAATCAAAATAACAAGAAGTTGAGGAGGACAATCTTTATACCACCAAGTTGATGTAGGTTATGATTTTGACATGGTTTTTGATGGAGAAACTTGTGATGCACCAAGACCATCTTCATGACCACCATGCTTCATGAACTCCTTGTGGAAATCAGCCCCAAGACTCCATAAAAACTCCTCCTTGGATGTTATAATCACCACCAATCTTCATCTCTTTTTAAGGAGATTAACATATGTAGAAATAACATGAGGTTTATGGTTAAATTTGATCAATGATGGTGTTTATGGTGAGGATATGGACGGCATAGATAGAGAGAGATGAGAGGATTGTGTGTTTTGCATGAGTATATAAATGAGTTGCTAGTTTTGGTTTGAGTTGTTTTGAGTGCTAGTGGTTTAGTGTAAGAAATGGCTTACAAAGTAAGCTTGGTAAGACAAGTGGAAGCATTAAGCTACCACTTTGACACATCAAGTGTGTGGTGGCAATGCTTAAACCGTCCCATATTGGGGGTGGGGCAAAACTTGTTTTGTCTCATCCCCAATTATTTACGGGTACTCCTCGATTCTAGTTTCCTCGATTTGCGTGCCCTCGGGTCGTTTTACGAAAAACGTTTTTATAAATTATGAATCACCATCATAAAACGAATCCAATAAAAATTGTCTCATCAAAAACGGAGTTCGAAAACGTAAATACGTAATCCTAGGGTTTCCGGTTTAGTCGTAAAGGACGTTAAAATAAAATCGTAAGTCCTAATCTTTTCTCGTAAATTTGTGAGTTTATGAACCAACACAAATTTAAAACTCCAAAATAATATTCACGGATAAATTTATTTTCTGAAATGTCAGACTGTCACCAAAGACGGTGTATGTAAACGTAAGCACGTAACGTTGAATCCTCCGGTTTAGACGTAGTCGATGCTACTCCAAGACGTAAATCCAAATTTCTTCCCAAAAATAAGTGAGTTCATATTGTAACATTAAAATAATGTTTTTCAAATAAGTATTGAGAATAAAAATATCAACCATAAATTGACGGATTGTCACAGCATTTACCCCTAAACAGGATCTTTGTCCTCAAAGATCATCTTACCTTACTACTCGCTTCTTATAGAGTTAAAGTCATGTGGGTATTTCCTCCACACTCGGTCTTTTCTCACAAGTTCAATTACAATACGCGAGTTTCATCAAACATAACTACGGGAATAAGATCAGGCTTAATGTTGACTTACTTTCTCTATCCATGATGTTCACGGGTTTTTGATGAATGCAACTTTTCGCCGATCTAAGCTCTACTAAGAAACAATCAGATTCTCACTTGATAGATATTCCATCAAGTTCGATTTACGAAACATAATTCACGCAGTCTTTGAAGTCCTAGGGTAGATCCAGCTTATATGCCTTTCAATCCCAACTTTTACATCATCTCAATGGTCCCAAACAACGGGGACTTATATCCCATGATTTGTTAGATCATGAA
Organism: Glebionis coronaria; assembly: GCA_025667525.1. Classification (NCBI taxonomy): domain Eukaryota; kingdom Viridiplantae; phylum Streptophyta; class Magnoliopsida; order Asterales; family Asteraceae; genus Glebionis; species Glebionis coronaria. The sequence goes on along the minus strand of CM046879.1, from coordinate 370,613,437 downwards.
TTCATTTTTCCAAGGTTAAAAATTGTGGCATAACTTTGCTACCCATTTGGCACTTCAAGATCTACATTTCATATTCACATAACCTCTTGCCCACTACCGGCAGTCAATAATCAAGTCCTAATTTCAACAATCATTTCAGATTTCGCGGGTCGGGTATTTTGCAAGATTAGGTTCGCCATCATAGGAAACCTTAAACCTAAGAGACATGTCCAACTCACAATGGGTGTATGTCAGATGTCTTCATCTCAACTCTTGCTTACAGATGCTCTAATTTCTAAATCTTAACAAGATTCGATCTCGATCCTAACATGAATATTATCAATGATAATCTCTCCAAAGGAAAACTATTATACGGTCTATTACCAAAGGTCAATCATTCAAACATAGAACAGCGCTTATAGTATTTTGTATCGTTACTTTACCTCGTCCCTTCGATTGGGGTGGTACATAGTACTCTCATCAAGGTTCGTTCTCAATGACTTCTGAGCAAATCTCTAGAAATTCGATGCGAAGCGAGGATCTTGATAAAGATGTTCGATACAGGCACACTATGTTTACATAACTCTTTTGCATTTATCATTAACAGGAATGATATTAGCAGATTTGGTCAGTCTGTCGACGATGACCCAAATCAAATCAAATTCAGATGATGACCTTTGCAATAGCTAGACGTTTACTAATGTATGAGGCGATGTCTGCCTTCATAATTGCCATTAGTACAACTTCTTCAGACAAAGATACTTTTAGTCAAAAACGACATACATATAATACTTATACTTACAAATTCCAACATAACTATATCTCAAAATATCCATATTTAGAAAATCACAAGTGGTCTTTAAAATATTTAACGCTATCGGCTTCTCAATTTTAATGGTTCACATTAGCCGCGAACCACTTTTTATTATCTATATTATCCTTTTTACAATCATCGGCTATTTTTAAATTGTTCGGCAATTTATTATGCACCTTCATTATTAAGGAACATGTCCTAATTGGTTCTTTATCCTTCTTATAAACATCGGCTATATTTTAAATTATTCGGCAATTTGCACATTCATTATTAAGAAATACATTCTAATTGGTTCTTTATCTTTTATACATAATGCGTCGGTATCTATATTCACTTCTCATGATGATATAATTATCATGTCCACAATTCACTTAGATATTCTTTCTATATTATGCGTCAGTAATTACGTTCACTTTCTCCTGATGAAATAAATATCATACTGTATTTATTCAAAATTCTTTCTTCATATCTTTTATGTTTCAGTTTCGTTTCCACTATCATTTTTATCAGTTTTTCTCAATCCGACGTTTTAAAGCGTCGATAATCATTACAATTAATTAAATAATAATTAGTTATTATTTATGAAACGTAAACGTAAAAATTTTAAATTTTCTTAGTTTGACCAATTATATAAAATGTTCAAAATAAATTTGAGTTTAATTAACAAGATTTTTGTTGATTTATCGAAAATAATTAACAAGATTCGTAAATGTTCGAAAAACCTTTGTTTATACTTTGGTCAAAGTTTTCTTAGTTTGAAAAGCAAAAATTGTCGTTTTAAGTTTTTAGGTTATGGTATAAATGGTTTTACTCAGTCCTTCTTAAGTTATCTCTGGGTATACACAAACATTTACCCCTAAACAGAAGTTTAGTTAAATGGTTTGTGTATAAGGGAATAATCCCTTAAAATTCTTTGCTAAAACATTTGTCAAAACATATTTCCATTTCTTTTTGGTAAAATCCAAAGTCTTAAAAGGGCTCTTAATTTTTGAAGAGTCTATATGCATACATCTTACCATTATTAATCCAACGGTCATTTTATGTAAAGGATTAAGTTTTTAATCACATGTTAAATATTTAAGGTATAGGTTTTCATTGTTTAGCCAATTCAGGGCAATTTATAACTAATTATTAACTCATTATTATTCTTATATACAAACAATTAGTCCTTAATGATCGCAAGCATGAATTTATCAAATTACAGCCTACACACGTGATTCATCATATTTATGAATGCTACATGTGCATTGGTCAATCCAAACGACATCACGTGGAACTCATAATGTTCATTACAAGCACCGGATGTAGTGATTGGAATAGATAATCTCTTTCGCAGATGCGAAGTTGATGATAACCATGCTATGGATCAAATTTGCTAGAACCTTGTAAATGATCGAACAATTCTTCCATTTCGAGTTATGGATATCGCTTTCGATTGTCAATTTACTCAATTCACAGTAATCTATAAATATAAGGAAAGATAACACCATAGCTCTTCAGGATGACAGGCTTGGTATAATAAAATCTTTCTCCGACAACTCTCTCAGTTGTACGGTAATTCCTTAAATTCAGATGGTGCTGACGTACAGTGCACAAGCCACAGGTGCAGCACCGGAAATATAATCAATACCAATTTCAATTTGCCTTAATGGCGAAAGTCTAGGTAATTCATCAACAAATACCTCCTAAAGTTTCAGATAACATAAACGTCTTTTAATAATTTTAGTTTAAGTTCTTTCTAGGTTATAATATCTATGACTAGTTCATAACCATTCACGTTATAATTTCAAGTCTAAATACAGGATATGGTCATCCATCAAGAATTATTTAGATCACTTTTGATAATCAACATCTTATCATTTAGGGAATTCTACTTGAGTTCCCATCAATTAAGTGTCGTCATGTCATAATCAATCAATCCATTCTACTGGCATTACCAACTTTCCAGTTTTATTGCCGTCGATAAGATGTGAACTTCTCAAAAGTCTAATAATAACTCATAATCCTTCACAATTTCGAGGATATCAGGAGACACAACTACTATTAAAAGAGTAAGGTCAACGCATAATCTACTCGATAGAATTTCAAATCAGATACAGATGAAAACATTTAACGAATATGAATATATCCCATGTTTTCATGATTTGAGTACGCATTCGAAAGCTCCTCGGATCGTTACCCAGGTCATTAAAATGAAATCAAATCATAAGAAATGATAAGAACGTCGATACATCCAATCGGGTATCAACACTCGGTAATCAGATACTTTTCCTAAGAATCTCACTACGGGAGAATTGGACAAGAAAGAATTGTCAATTGTCAAATAAGACAATTTCCACAGATGAGTAAATTCGACTCAGAAGAATAGATGCTACAGGCACATATGTAGGTGTCCCTAACATTATGTCCTCATTTTTCACTTCTTGCAGATCTCATAAATTTTAATCTTTCACAATCTTCAAAGAAAATTTAGTGTTTATTAATCAGTTTTATGGTGACTACTAATCAGTCTTGCATAGTCCATTCCAAATTGTATGTAGGCGTGCAACTATATACAATTTCAAGATTAACGATGCAATACTCAGTTCGTCAAAATTTTATCATCATGTTTATAATAAAAACATTTTCATGCTTAACTCTTAGATAAGAATCAAGAATAAATTTACAAAGATTTTCCTTGTTATGAAAACAATTAAGTTTTCCAAGATATTTCATAATCAACTTTATTTCGATGACGATTATTTATAAGTCTCACTTTAAATAATTCATATGGTAATGAAAATAAAATTTTCCTCAAGGAATATTGTTTTAACTTATAAATACAATGAGTGATCTGCAAAGGAGTGATGAAGAGTTGTTCACCGAGAACTTACTATAATATGATAAGAAATGAGCTTAGCCAATTAATCATGAGGTTCATGACCTTGATGGCACTCAAAAGAGAATAAGCCACAACATAACTCAAATCGAGATGAGTACTTGTTCAATGGTTACATCACTAATGTGAACATTAGGATGAAGCAAGAAAAGATAGATAACATCGATACATGTAGAATTTAGCAATCAAAGGTAGTCTTTTCATTAATCATAAACAAGTCAAATTGTACCGTAACACATTACGTGTCACTATGTCATACAATTCTCAGATTTCATCCTACCAACTGATATCTCAGTTAAGTTAGGGATTTTTAAAAGATACCACAATGAATACTAATCTACAAGAGTCATTAGGTGTTCCACATGTCCCAGAAGATCCATCGGTCCCAATTTAGAAGAAGATTTCTTCAATTTATTTCTTGGACACTGGGCATCCTCGTCAGTGGACAATGGCCTAGGAACAACCCTTAACACAAACTAATAATCAATTAAAACCTTATAATTCAATCACAAAACTTAACAATTTCCTCTTAACAATTTCTTATTCCATATGGGTTAAATTTTACTTTAACCAATTTGATACTCAATTCGATATCCTATCTTATTTCCAAATACTTTCAACCTTATTCTTCGGCCTGGTGAAGGCAATACAATCTCAATATGAATCAACACTTAATTCCAATCCTATAACTCCTTTATCAATAATTATCAAATAAGTCACTAGCATGAGATGACTCATACATTCAATTAGACTTCTCGGAAAGGTACTAGTGGCATGAGACTTTTGGGTAATGATTCCAATGACAGCCTCAAGTGCAACAGTCACCCTTTCGATTTCAATTTAAGAATTGGATGACAACGAATCAGATGACATCTTTCTAGGTGGTAATGTTTTTTCAAACTCCACTCTATAAGAAAAGATCGTCATGACATTGATATCAGATTTAATCTCGCCAATTCTTCTTCAATTTCTCAATCAACTAATATCTACATTTCTACGAATATTAACCATTTGTTGGGATCATAAATATCCACAACTTGGTTTAGATCTAGGATAGCTAGAATTCCTACGAGAATAGCTTCGATTAATTTACTAGGGGAGTTAGGGTTACTTGTGACAATCTACGTCGTATAAATACCTCGTATAAAAATCAAAATAATCATCAAACAATCATGTAATAAAATTACATCATATATATATATATATATATATATATATATATATATATATATATATATATATATATATATATATATATATATATATATATATATATATATATATATATATATATATATATATATATATATATATATATATATATATAATCCAAGTTATATATATATTAAAATAACACTTCTCAGTCTGGCCTTGTCGGTAACTCGGGAATTCTTCGGCACCGTTATAGTCAAAAGATTTTTAGACATTTTTGAAAAATGTTTATAATTAAAAGATTTTGAAAAGTTTTATTCAAAACCTTGGTTTTAAAAATCTTTCGTTCTCTATAACGAGAGCTCTGGTACCAAACTGTAACACCCCCAAATTTATACAACTTAATACAGCGGAAGACTCGTTGGTGTTACGGGATAGCACATTACTCACATCATAGACAACGCATGAAAATCGCGTCGTTTATTAATAAAATATTTCCAATCATAAATATCAAAGTTACATCGGTCCCAAGTCATTATATTTCATACAAAGTTTTACAAAGTATTTGAATGGAAAATATAGTTTAGGTGCGGGCCATGAATTCTTGTCGTCTTCCCGAGAATTACCTTCAAGTACCTGAGATAAAACATGTTAAAAGAAAAGGTCAGCGATAACGCCGAGTGAATTCATAGAGTTTAATAAAATCCATCAATATAATATCAGTATAAAATTATTACTAAAAATCATTTTGTACAAATCATTTTAATAGGCCATAAAATAGCCAAAATCCTTTTATACAAATCCTTATTGAAAATCATAATATAGGCGTTTGCCTTAAAAATCATTATACGAGCCAATGTCGTAAAAATATCATACAATACGTCGTATGACGTTGTATAAAATCAAATAAAAACCGTTATATGAATATGGTTATGAAAACCAAAACACAAACATAATATCAATAGTATGACCCAGTATTGCTAGTCAGGCAATACATCGTTCTTCGGAGCGTCTAGTAGTGTTTTGTTAGTTTTTGGATTATTACAAGCCGCATGACATTATTACCTTACTAAAACCAAAACGGGTAGCTAACCCGATACCAATTTTGCCCATCTAAAGTAGCGTGTCGTCACAAAGGTCACGCTATGGAAATCTTCTCATACATAAATTCGCTTACCAATCAATGTGGCACGACGGGGATCAACCATCAAGGCGCGAACTGGGGTGATCGTCCCCAAATAGTACTATTAAATGCATAAGCGTCTACCAACTCCCAGTAGTTCACAATTCATGCTAATGGGACTTTTAGTGACATAACCTAGCTTTAATAATCCATTTTATTTCATCTATCGGGTCCATTAATCATTTATCGGGTCATACAATCGGGTCATTCAATCATTCGGGTCCAAAATCAATAAACAAACAATCGGGACAAATGGTGTCCTATTTAATAAAAACTAACATGTTATCTCCCTCGCGGGTTTATAAAACATTTATAAAACATTTAAAAGAGTGCGAGGCTATGAACTCACGTTGATGTGGGAAGGCGGGTTATCGGCAATTCGGACGTACGGTACGTGCTTCAATCACGGAAACCTAGACAAATAATAATCGGTCTTAGACGTTTGTCCAATGACTTTATAAAAATACCAATTATGTATACATATGATGATTATATATATATATGATGATCAAGTGGGTTTACATATTCTCGTTTACTCATTTTAGTGGTATATGTCGGTAACGTTTATACTAGTTTACTAGTTTTACCTATTTACGTGTTTTAGGTCCAATAAGCCTATTATAAGTTCTTAACTTATATTAATCCATGTTATACTTATATTATCAGTATCTACACCTTACAAGTTGGGCCTAAATGGGTTAAGCCCAATAAGTTCTTTTTACAAGTTTTTATCTTATTTAGTCCAATAATTAGTCCAATATGCTTAATTAGCTCGTAAATGTCCGTATTTCTTATAGTTCGGGTTTTATCGGTTTTTACTTGTCTTAGTTATCTATACATAAGTATATGACTTTTATAAACTTTACATTAGACGGGTTTGGTCGTCTAAGTTTTATTTGGCGAAAAACGTTAATTTTACGGCGATAGCCGAAAAAGTCGTAAAAATCATGTTTATAGTTTTTATAACTTATAAAACATAACAAGTTAGCATTTTTATAAAATGTCCACTTATTTATCATTGTACATATTTATATAAATAAAATCCATAAGTTAGTGGGTTTTTATTTTACATTTTATACTATTAAATTTTGAGTGCTTATATAATAGTATTATTCTTTATTTTCCAAAAATCTGATTTTTAACTTTACTTTCACCAAAACTGCCATATCTTGAGTTCTACATGGAGATAGAAGCTCAAATTTTTATCACATAAACTACATGATATGTGCTACATTTAACTCTTCTATAGCTACTGTTGAATCATCTTCTAAATATTTTCTAAAAATCGTCCAAAACAGTAACTTCAGATTTATACCCTAAGCTTGTTTTTGATCATATCTCACTCATTACAATGATTCCATTGCATGGCCAACTCTCACATGTGTACAAGACCCATAGATTACTGTAAATGGATTCTACTTCATCATATTATCAGTCCATGACTTGCTTCTTTACTGTTTTATACAGCCATCAAATTTAGACAAGATTTTAGCCTTGTTTCTTATATTTTTTCATCTTTTTATCCATGATTATCAACACCAAATCCCCACATAATATTTTTATCATCATATAATCATCATAAATATATACAATAGGAAATAAAATACATGTTTACATAATCAAAATAACAAGAAGTTGAGGAGGACAATCTTTATACCACCAAGTTGATGTAGGTTATGATTTTGACATGGTTTTTGATTGAGAAACTTGTGATGCACCAAGACCATCTTCATGACCACCATGCTTCATGAACTCCTTGTGGAAATCAGCCCCAAGACTCCATAAAAACTCCTCCTTGGATGTTATAATCACCACCAATCTTCATCTCTTTTGAAGGAGATTAACATATGTAGAAATAACATGAGGTTTATGGTTAAATTTGATCAATGATGGTGTTTATGGTGAGGATATGGACGGCATAGATAGAGAGAGATGAGAGGATTGTGTGTTTTGCATGAGTAGATAAATGAGTTGTTAGTTTTGGTTTGAGTTGTTTTGAGTGCTAGTGGTTTAGTGTAAGAAATGGCTTACAAAGTAAGCTTGGTAAGACAAGTGGAAGCATTAAGCTACCACTTTGACACATCAAGTGTGTGGTGGCAATGCTTAAACCGTCCCATATTGGGGGTGGGGCAAAACTTGTTTTGTCTCATCCCTAATTATTTACGGGTACTCCTCGATTCTAGTTTCCTCGATTTGCGTGCCCTCGGGTCATTTTACGAAAAACGTTTTTATAAATTATGAATCACCGTCATAAAACGAATCCAATAAAAATTGTCTCATCAAAAATGGAGTTCGAAAACGTAAATACGTAATCCTAGGGTTTCCGGTTTAGTCGTAAAGGACGTTAAAATAAAATCGTAAGTCCTAATCTTTTCTCGTAAATTTGTGAGTTTATGAACCAACACAAATTTAAAACTCCAAAATAATATTCACGGATAAATTTATTTTCTGAAATGTCAGACTGTCACCAAAGACGGTGTATGTAAAGGTAAGCACGTAACGTTGAATCCTACGGTTTAGACGTAGTCGATGCTACTCCAAGACGTAAATCAAAATTTCTTCCCAAAAATAAGTGAGTTCATATTGTAACATTAAAATAATGTTTTTCAAATAAGTATTGAGAATAAAAATATCAACCATAAATTGACGGATTGTCACATAAACCTTCTAGTTTTCTTCCACATTTGTGTTTAGTGAGTGTTCCTGAATAGATCTAGAGAATTTCAGCTTTTCCAAAAATCTGGTCAACGCTGGTCAAATAAGCTTGTTTAAGCTTATTTTCATTTTCCAACTTCGTTTCTTGATCATTTTCAGTTTGAAAAGACATTACATGCTCCTTATGGCTTGATTAACAAGTTTTAACAAGAAAATCAATTTGTGCACGTCTAGCTTGTTAGATAGCTTAATTGTGGCTTATTAGAATTAGCTTATTTGAGTTTTACTTAGTTTCAGACTTAATCCTGTTATAAGCCTAGGTAAAATGAAGTTTTAAGCTGTTTGCAAGTTACTAGAGCTTATTTGGTTGACTATACAGCTTATACGAGCTTATTGTTCCACTTTGCCCGTTTTTGTCAAAAGTTTACATTTAATTACACTTTAGTCCTCATGTTTTGGAACAGGTTGAATAATTAGCTAATATTTCACTAATCTAGGGTTTACACTCATTAAGTCCTTTTACTTTTCAAAACTTACATTTTCAGTTAATCAGTTTTCAAGTTTGTTAAGATTTAGTTAGTAGTTTGTTACATTTGCATAAATAGTCCTTGTAGTTAACTGAATTTACATTTCAAGCATATTAGTTTCAAGATTTTACATTTTAAGCACTTAAATTCCATAGTTTTACATTTTTTTCCTTATTTGAATAAAAATTTGGTATTTGACTAATTGTTTTACGGATACGTAGTTAATATTTTGCAACTTTTTACTTGATTGTTCAATTAGACATAGAAAAGCCAAATAACCCTACCAACCAAAAACAATCATAAACCAGATTTTGTTAGGACTTTCAATTGGTTAAGAATCGAGAAAACGAACTTCATTTATACACAATTTCAAATGGTGCCGCTTTCAGTTCTTTGACTACACGAGAGACTATCGATTGACGGTTTTCATTGGCTTGTGGGATCCGTTCACCTAGTGAACGTTATTTTTACGTATCATAAATCAAAAACAATAAAAAAATAAAAAATATAAAAATATATAAAACCTAAAAAATAACAAAAACAATTCTTTTCCTAAAGAATTCACCAAACAAATTAAAAAATCCAAAAAGCAATCTTTTTCCTAAGAGATTGCACCCAAAAATATATATTATTGGATTCTCTCGGTTTTTATGTACATATAGTATTTTATCTAATAAACTCATAAATACAAAAATATTTTACATATATTATTATAAGTAAATACGTATACGTATAAGAACAACCAATACACATATTCTCCATAAGTATTGCCAAGGCAATACACCGTGTTGAGGGGCGTTCCGGTCCTTAACACGCGTATTGATCAAACAAAACAAAGCAAGAATAGATAAATACTTCGCGCCACCTAACCCCCCGTTCACTTGTGAGTATTCTAAGAAGGAAGGCTTCATTGGGGGTCTTGCACCCAAGTAGTACATACGTATATTATTATTTTCTTGTGGATATTTCATATTGAAACTGGAAGAGGATAATCCTTTTCTCTTCAAAGTCACACGAGAGCTTCTCTCTCATTCCTCGTATTGAGTTGCATGCTCACTCGCGAGCGTGCACAAATACCGATTGGTGTACAACCCCTTCCTCCGAAAAGGAAGAAAAAGAGAAAGAATAGGAACACCACCGTCCATCAAGCCGATCCCGAGAATCGTTCTTTGATTCATCCACAACAAGAAGCCATGGCCGGAATTGATACTCGATCTATGATGGAGGAATTGTAATCCAATGTGCAAGGATATGCCGATGCTATCAAGATACCCGATATTCCCGCAAACACATTTGAGCTAAAAACATCCATGATTAACTTGGTTTCAAACACACCTTTTTATGGGAACAAGAATGATAATCCACATGATCACCTAAAGAGATTTCTTGCTCTTTGCAACTCCATTAAGTACAATGGAGTTCCCCATGATGCCATTAAGTTGATATTGGTGCAATTTTCACTAGAGGGTCCGGCTAAGCATTGGTTAGATACACAACCACCCGAGAGCATTACCACATGGGATGGTTTCACTAAGAAGTTTTTAAAAAATTTCTTTCCCCCATCTAAGACCACAGCTTTCAGGAACTTAATTATAGGCTTCCAACAAAAACCTAGTCAAACATTTAGTGATGCTTGGGAGGAGTATAGAGAGTTATTGAGGAGATGACCTAACCATGGATTGGATGAAGTTCACCAAATCAATACTTTCTACAATGGCCTTAAGCCTCATCACCAAGACTCACTCAATGCTTCCGCTGGAGGAAATATTCTTATTAAATCCATTCAAGAGGCTTTGGATATTATTGAGACCAAAGCAATGGTGCAAACCAACACACAATTTGATGAAAAAGTACATGTCATTCAAGAAGGAGGTTCTAAACCATTGGAGACTCAACTCATTTCATGCATTTAAGAATTGACTCAAGCTCAAAAGGAAAGTCAAACACTAATCCAAAACAATCAAAAGATGAAAGAAACAATGATGAATGACTTTATGAAGCTTTCTATGGCCAATCATTACACAAATGATGTGCATGCCATTACTCTTTCATGTGAGACTTGTGGAGGTCCTCATTCCTATCAACAATGTGATAAGGTGCAAGGTTATCAAGGGGAATGTTATGCTTACCAAGAGGAACATCGTGAACATTTCAAGCCAAACATCAATCATAATAACCTTTCTTACAAATCTCAAAATAATCTTGCACCACCGGGTTTCCCACCCCAACCACCCACCCAACCTCAACCAAATCTCCCTCAATTGTTACAATGGAATCAAGGTCCAAGACCACATTACCAAGGGAATAACTACAAGGCACCTAATAACTTTCACAATCAAGGAAATAACTTTTATCCACCAAATCAAGGATTTAATGCACCACCTCCACCTTATCCAAACCAAGGTTTTTATCAAGGGAATGTGCAACCTAACCCCATGGATTTGATTCTTCAAAATCTTACTTCCTATAAGAAACAAATGAAAGATGCTCAAGAGGAAAATAACAAAAATTTGCTCTTCTTCATAACCAAATTATGTATAATCAAAGACCACAAATCTACTCGAAGTGTTGCTGACTTTCCATATTCCACGCCTGCTATAGATGATGTGGTACATGCTTTACTTCCTTTTGCTCATCAGAAATCTACTCGAAGTGTTGTAGCGAAACTTGTGTTGGCTGCGACAACATATTTTATATGGCAGGAGAGAAATAATCACGTCTTTAAGATTACTAAGAGGAAGGATGCCCAAGTTGTTGAGGTTATTGAAAACACTGTTCGGCTTAAGCTTATGTCCTGTCGTTGGAGATATTTTCGGAACGTCTCAGCTTTGGTGCAACAATGGAGGCTATTGGCTCAGTTGATTAGCTAGTTTTCTTTATGGAGGGTTTATTTTGTTTATGTTCCTATATATGGTTCTTTCCTATAGGTGTTTTAGCTTATTTTATGCATTGATTATATGGCATGTCATATAATCTTGTAGTTCAAGGTTTCCTTGAGGTTAACACGGTACTTCTGCCGTGTTCCATTGTACTTAATGTTTTTGGGTGATTAATATATTTTACCAGGGAATAATTTTCCCTTTTACCCAAAGAAAAATATAATCAAAGACCACAAGGAGCTTTACCATCTAACACACAAACAAACCCAAGGGCAAATGTCAATGCTATTACAACAAGAAGTGGAAAAACAACAAAGGATCCTTCACCTCCTACACCTCCTATTGTTAAATCCACTTTTGTTCCTACATGTGACAAGCCTTCTACATCTACTTCACCAACTCCAAATGCTCCTATTCAATCAACCATACCTTCTCAACATATTCCCACTTCTCCTTTACCTTCCACAACTCCCAATGAAGAAGCTAACAAAGACAAATCTTCCACTACAACACCTACACCTAAACCAAATCTTCCTTACACTTCAAGATTGAAAAAGGACAAGTTAAAGAACAAGGATGATATCCAAGTCTCAAATTTCTTAAGGATTTTGATCCTTTGCGGAAGCTCTTGCTTACATGCCAAAATTTGCTAAGATGTTCAAGGATTTACTCTCCAACAAGGAAAAATTGGTTGATTTGCCCAACACATCCCTTAATGAAAATTGTTCCGCCGTGCTACTCAAAACCCTACCAACAAAACTTGGAGATCCAGGGCGCTTCTTGATACCTTGTAATTTTCCCGGGGTGGAAAATTGCATGGCTTTGGCGGATCTAGGGGCAAGCATAAACCTCATGCCGTTATCGGTTTGGAGAAAACTCTCTCTTCCCGAGCTCACTCCCACTAGGATGACACTTGAGTTAGCTATCCGTACCATAGCTTACCCCGTAGGTATCACGGAGGATGTGTTTGTAGGTGTGGATAAGTTTACATTTTTGGCCGACTTTGTAGTGGTTGATTATGACATGGACCCTAGAGTTCCTTTGATTGTTGGTAGACCGTTTTTTAGAACGGGTCGTACTTTGATAGATGTGGCGAAGGGAGAATTAATTATGAGAGTTGAGGATGAGAAAGTGGTGTTTAAGCTAGGGAAAGTTTGTGATAAGAAAGAGATTAAGGAGTCTAAACCTTGTGAGACTATTAACATAGTTGATGTGCTAGATGAGGTGTGTGATGAGCATTTTCATGACGCTTGTAAGAGTAATAGTGAGGATATGCCCCATTTTGAAACCGTGGCCTCAATTGCTCCTTCTTTAACACCTTTTGGAGAGATTGATTTCCTCTTGGAGGAATTTGAGTCCAACTTTCTTGGTAATGATGATTCTTTCATCAATTGGGAAGAAGATATTCTCACCATCCAAAAGTTGCTCAATGAGGACCCCATTCCTTCACCCATTCCACAAGAAGAAACCAATGATGATCCATCAATAGTAAAACCTTCCATAGAGAGTTCACCTCTAATTGAACTTAAGGACCTTCCATCGCACCTAGAGTATGCTTTCTTAGAGGGCAAAGACCAATTACCCGTGATCATTGCTAAAGAGTTGAAAGAGGATGAGAAAGAGAAACTCATAGAAGTCCTTAAGAGACATAAGAAAGCCTTAGCATGGAAAATATCTGACATAAGGGGAATTGATCCACATTTTTGTACACACAAAATCCTTATGGAGGATGATTACAAACCCGCCATTCAAAGCCAACGAAGGGTTAACCCAAAAATCCATGAGGTCATTAAAAAGGAAGTTATCAAACTACTTGATGCGGGCATGATTTACCCCATTTCCGACTCTCCATGGGTTAGCCCGGTACATTGTGTTCCAAAAAAGGGTGGAATCACCGTAGTACCTAATGATAAAAATGAGCTTATTCCTACGAGACTTGTTACCGGTTGGAGAGTTTGTATTGATTATAGGAAGCTCAATGAGGCTACTAGGAAAGATCACTTCCCATTACCTTTTATGGACCAAATGCTTGAACGCTTAGCGGGAAATGAGTACTATTGCTTTCTTGATGGCTTTTCGGGTTATTTCTAAATTCCCATTGACCCTAAGGATCAATAAAAGACCACATTCACTTGTCCCTACGGTACATTTGCTTACAAGAGAATGCCTTTTGGCTTGTGTAATGCACCGGGGACATTTCAAAGGGGTATGATGGAAATTTTCCATGATATGATAGAGCAAACTATGGATGTTTTCATGGATGACTTTTCTGTCTTTGGAGATTCATTTACCTCATGTCTCACCAATTTAGAACGAATGCTTAAGCGTTGTGATGAGACACATTTAGTTCTTAATTGGGAGAAATGTCATTTTATGGTTAAAGAGGGAATTGTTTTGGGACACAAGATATCCAATAAGGTATTAGAAGTGGATATGGCTAAAATTGATGTGATTGCTAAGCTTCCCCCACCCACTATGGTTAAAGGTATAAGGAGTTTCTTAGGTCATGCGGGGTTTTATAGGCGCTTCATACAAGATTTTTCTAAGATAGCAAGACCAATGACTCATCTCTTGGAAAAAGAGGCTCCTTTCATTTTCAACCAAGAGTGTTTGGATTCATTTGAGACTCTTAAGGAGAAATTAACAAAGGCTCCCGTTTTGGTTTCTCCAAACTGGGAATTGCCTTTTGAGCTTATGTGTGACGCTAGTGATTATGCGGTGGGGGCCGTCTTAGGACAAAGAGTGAATAAGCATTTTCAACCTATACACTATGCTAGAAAACCATGACCGGTGCACAACTTCATTATACTACCACGGAAAAAGAGTTGCTTGCTATAGTTTATGCCTTTGACAAATTTAGACCATACCTTGTGCTATCCAAAACCATAGTGTATACGAATCATTCCGCTCTCAAGTATCTCATGACAAAGCAAGATGCTAAGCCTAGGCTTTTGAGATGGGTTTTATTGCTTCAAGAGTTTAAGATAGAAATTCGAGATAAGAAAGGAGCCGAGAATTTAGCGGCGGATCACTTGAGTAGACTTGAGCATCCTTTTCAAGGAGATTTTCCTAATAAAGAAATCAATGAATCCTTTCCATTATAGGAGCTCATGTCTATCTCTTCTCAAGAGGATGCCACCCTTTGGTTTGTGGATATTACAAACTATATTGTGGGGATTATGCTTATAGAGGGTCTTACTTCCCAACAAAAGAAGAAGTTTCTTAAGGAAGTAAAGTACTACTTTTGGGATGATCATTACCTCTTTAGGAAATGTACGGACCAAATCATTAGACGGTGTGTAGATGGGCCCGAGGCATTTAAGATTTTAGAAGATTGTCATAAGGGACCTACGGGTGGACATTTTGGGCCCAACTATACCGCCAAGAAAGTCTTTGATTCGGGTTACTATTGGCCTTCTATTTACAAAGATGCCCAAGAGATGGTGAAATTTTGTGATGTATGTCAAAGACAAGGAAAATTTACGCAACGTGATGAGATGCCACAAAATTTTATTCAAGAGTGTGAGATTTTTTATGTATGGGGCATAGATTTTATGGGATCTTTTCCATCTTCAAAGGGAAATAAGTATATACTCGTAGCGGTGGATTATGTGTCAAAATGGGTTGAGGCCAAAGCCTTACCTACTAATGATGCTAGAGTTGTTGTGAAGTTCTTGAAGCAATTGTTTGCTAGATTTGGTGTACTTCGGGCCATCATAAGTGATCTGGTACGCACTTTTGTAATGATCAATTCACGAGAGTTATGAAGAAATATGGAGTTAATCATAGACTTTCTACCGCGTATCACCCTCAAACCAATGGTCAAACCGAGGTCACAAATCGTGGTTTAAAGAGAATTTTGGAGAGAACGGTGGGAGAGCATCGAGGTTCTTGGTCGGATAAGCTTGATGATGCTTTGTGGGCTTTTAGGACGGCTTTTAAGACACCAGTTAATTGTACCCCTTATAGGATTGTCTATTAAAAAGCATGCCACCTCCCATTCGAGTTAGAACACAAGGCTTCTTGGGCTCTCAAGTGGGCTAACTTTGATTTAAACCAAGCCGGTTCACATAGAAAGGATCAACTTAATGAGATGGATGAATTGAGAGCCAATGCCTATGAGAATTTTGTGCTTCATAAGGAAAAGACTAATAAATTGCATGATGCTAAGATCAAGAACCGTGAGTTTAAAGTTGGAGAGCCGGTTCTCCTCTTTAACTCAAGGTTGAAACTTTTAGCTGGCAAGCTTAAGTCGACATGGTCCGGTCCATTCATTATTGCTCAAGTATTTCCATATGGAACTATTGAGTTGTCACAACCCGATGGTCCAAACTTTAATGTGAATGGTCACCGTGTGAAGCACTATTTTGGGGAGGACATTTCCGTTGAAATGGTCCAAGAGATCCCCATTTTCCCCATGAATTAATTCATTGTGGGAAGAGTCGAGCTAGAGACTCCTTAAATCAAGCTTGAATAACTAGGTTTAGAGTTGTTAGATCTAAAGTGTTGTAGGTTAGAAATAAGGATAGCAATTGATGAGAAGTGTTGGGGTAGACCTTCTTTTGTCTTCATGATGTTTGTAGGGTTGCTCACTCATTTCATGCTTGGAGCTTATGGAGGAGGCCCTTGTATCCGGTTCACTTCGTTACTATTGTGATCTTTCATAGACACCTTGTGCTTTAAAAATGAATTCACTATAGTTGATCTTTCCTTAACTTGGACTAAGCAAAGTCTATTCATTGTCATAAGTGTAGGGGAAGTTTTATCCTTCCATGCTCTTAAACATTGAGGACAATGTTTAGCTTAAGTGTAGGGGGTCTTCTATCGAAGTGACCTTACCTAGAACTTGTCATTGGCTTTCATGATAACTTAGAAAATTAAAATTTTCATACATTTTTCAAATTTTTGATCTACTTTTGCCACCAAAAATATGCATTCACAATTTTTGCATTAATAATTTTTCATTTTCATAACAAATTTGTATTGTATATATTTCTTCTTTTACTTTTTATCAAAAATATATAAAAAGAAAAAAATATAATAAGGACATGTTTAACAAATCTAGACTTCTTTGACATATTAGGCCCGCCATGGATACTTTGACTCAACCCGAGTTTGCTTATCTTAGCATTCTCTAGCTAGTATCCTTAACCATGTAGTCCTTCATTGGTCTATTAGACTAAGC
Organism: Glebionis coronaria; assembly: GCA_025667525.1. Taxonomy (NCBI): domain Eukaryota; kingdom Viridiplantae; phylum Streptophyta; class Magnoliopsida; order Asterales; family Asteraceae; genus Glebionis; species Glebionis coronaria. The sequence continues at coordinate 370,596,185 of CM046879.1, read as the reverse complement.
ATCTACCAATCTCATTCTTTGAGATTTTAAATTTGTGGAGAATGGGAAATGATAGAGTTGAAGTAAGTATAAAAGGGCTAGATAAACTTCATGATAATTACTTGTGGCTAAACCTTTCTCTTCTTTACCTCTATTTTCTTCGCATGTATATATGTTAATAAATAATCAAGAACGGTTTTAATTGGTTTGTAGTCTCTTATGCATTTTTATTTAATCATTCACGGTTGGTATAAGTACGTCTTAAGATTCTAAGTTAGAATTTTTTATGTGTACCAGACTTATGTCATGCTTAATATTTAGCGGGTCTTTTTCCTTTTATTCTTTTCAAATTTCTTTGTGAGGAATAAAGAAAAATAAGAGCAGCTTACAAAAAAATGAGTGGCTAGAAAAAAAAAGAAAAAAAAAGAAAAAAAATAATTATACAAGACTCCCAAGAGGGGAAGTGAAGTGTTAATTATAGTAACTATTAGATTCCAATATTACCTTGACGGGTTGCGGGGATTTAATAGTTGCTCCAATCTAATATTACCTTGACGGGTTGCGGGGTTGAAGATCCAAAGTCTCAAAAAGATGGCGGATGTAAATTATTTCCTGAGTATTATTTTTCTTTCCTTAGCGAGTGTGTAGCTACTTATTAATGCATGACATGAGGATTTTACACATAAGGCGAATGACTTATTATTCTTGAAACGGACTTATATTAATTATGAGCGGTTTTTCAAGTAATGGATGAGAGGAGTATTTAGGATTAAAACCGTGCTTCCTTATTTTTGGATTTTACATTTCTTATATTTCACGCTTCAAATAATGACAAATTTGCCCAAAAGCAATTTGCTCAAATATTAACCGGTTCCACATTTAATTGTCATGAATAAGTTGATGCACTTTTTACTTGTGAATGCAATGATCCAATTTTTAAGCTTGGTATGGGGAAAGTGAAACTTGAGGGTGATAAGTGTCCATGGTACCAAAGCCCTAATTTAAGTCATTGATTTCTTTATGAGTTATTTCCATCAAAACCATTTCAAGAAAATCCAAAAATATATAAATAGAATTGTTTCTTTTGCATTGCATTGTTCAAAATCAAAATCATGCATCATACAGTGTAGAGTAGTGCAGATGTATTCCATATTGGCCAATGTAGATTAATTATGAGGAGAATGTAAATTTGTGCTTTAAAATATAGCATTGCATGAGGTCATGGCAATGTTCAAGTGTAGGAGATTTGATATGAGCAAAAACTCATATCAATTAATCAACAAATCACCCTAAAACACAAGGAAAGTACCTAACTTTTGTGCTATAAAGCGGAATTATGTGGTATGTTTTGTGTTTGTGTATAAATAGGTAAGAAGGATACATTTTCAAGCAAACAAGAAGAAAATCAAGCTTATTTGGATGAAAAAGACAAAGAAGGATCAAAGATGACAAGACTTTGAAGATAAGGGACCTATCTTGACAACACTACAAAGTTGAAGGACTCAAAGTGTAAATTTGCTAAAGTCAAGATAAAATTCAAAGATGGTCAACTCTTCAGTCAACCAAGTCAAAGGGTCAAATTTATCAAGAATGCAAGTGGAAGGACCATTTATGCCAAAGGAATGAAGTCCCTAGCTTATGTTGATAATCTGCCAAAGTACAAGGGGTTAACTTGCCATTTTTCAAAGCTAAAACAAGTTCAATCCATGTGCATTGTTTCCAACCAATGAGAAGGCAAGATTGTGTTCACACGGATTGCCAAATATCATGCCACCTCACCCTTTCAGTTAATGTGCCGCAAAGAAATTAATTACTTCCACTACTTCTAAATCAACCAATGAGAGAATGCCATGCAATATTCAAATTATCCAATACGGATAATGATCCGCGTGAATCCCTCTCTCCCAACCAGAACATGACACGTGGCCTTCTTCTTCAACAAAGAACCCAGGGACGAATTTGAGCTACACTTAATTTCAGAAGATGTTTTCTACATGAAAGTTGTTCGTTTTTTAGAGAGGAACACATTGGGCACACTCAACTAATCTCAAAATCAATAAATCAAAAGTCCCCAATTTATGAAGAACATGATGATGAACAATTAGCAGCTTGATGACAAGTGGCAACAATTAAGCGGATGGAACACGTCATCAGACCCAAAACACACTCACATTTTGTCTATAAATAGGAATTGTACTCTTCATTTTCAGTAGTAACTAATGTGTGAAATTTTCACACACATCTCCATTTTCTCTCAATCCTAGCTTCTAGTTAGTTAGCTTAACAAACTTAAGAGTCTGACAAGCTCTTGAGTTAGTTAATGTAGTTGTAACAACTTTACCAGATTTGTAACAAATTCCCTCCTTCATTAAATAAAATTCTACTTTCATTTCCCTAAATCTACTATTCATCTACTGAATCTTGTTATCCTAGTGCTGTTGTTAGCTATTTGTGATCATTATGGATCATGAATAGCAATTGTTGAAGACTTGTAGCTGTTTGAGTTGTTATGTTCATCCAATACCAGTTCTTGTTGATTTTGAAGCTTAAAGGTGCAACAATGGTGATTATGATGATGTTAGCAGGTTGATAAGTGTGTGATAGTGTTAAGGTGGTGGTTAACACTATCTAGGAGGCTCAGCGCCTACCTACTCCATCAGAGGAGGCTTTTGCTTATAGGTTTCACATTTCTGCATTTTTGTTCCTCTAAACAGTCAGGCCTGCTTAATTCCTAGTGTAATCTTGTTAGGTGGTATAATCAAGTGTGATTAGATTGAATTTGAACTAATTTTGGTGTTTGAGTAGCTTAATTCTAGTTTAGTACTTGTTCACTAGCTTAATTCTTGTTCCTATTATTAGATTATCAGTCATCTTAGCCTAATTGTGCATTTTCAGTTCTAGCTTGTGTAAATATTTGTTATTGGTTTCTTTACACTTCATTTTGCTTATCAAACTTGGTCTGATATTTCATTTTGATCAGTTTAGCTAATTGCTCAAATTCCTTTCATAAAAGTTTGTAAAACTTGGTTAACTAGTGTTTGGTTTAAGTTGGCATTGTAGTTTAAAGTGTTGTTGATTGGTTAATTCTTGTTCATTCTTAGTCATTTAGTCATATTAAACAAGGTTCAATAGTTTTCAAGTCAAGTTTTAAGTCAAAAAGGCAATTGGTTACAAAAAACGTATGGGTCAGTTTTCAGTTTAATTGTTCATAAAAAGTTCTTGATTTGATTTGCTTGGCATTTCTTCATTCCTGGATTAAATTGTCTCAAACCAGCTCTCCGTTGTCCCTTAACATCTGAACTTTAAGCTCTTTCAAGGAAATTATACAGTTTTCTAATTCACAAGAGAAATAAGCATTTTGATAAGCTGTTGAGTTGAGTGAAGTTTCTGTAATATAGTGCTTAACTGATTTCTTGAAACATCATTTCCACTTCATAAACCTTCTAGTTTTCTTCCACATTTGTGTTTAGTGAGTGTTCCTGAATAGATCTAGAGATTTTCAGCTTCTCCAAAAATCTGGTCAACGCTGGTCAAATAAGCTTGTTTCAGCTTATTTTCATTTTCCAACTTTGTTTCTTGATCATTTTCAGTTTTAAAAGACATTCCATGCTCCTTATGGCTTGATTAACAAGTTTTAACAAGAAAATCATTTTGTGCACGTCTAGCTTATTAGATAGCTTAATTGTGGCTTATTAGAATTAGCTTATTTGAGTTTTACTTAGTTTCAGAGTTAATCCTGTTATAAGCCTAGGTAAAATGAAGTTTTAAGCTGTTTGCAAGTTACTAGAGCGTATCTGGTTGACTATACAACTTATGCGAGCTTATTGTTCCACTTTGCCCGTTTTTGTCAAAAGTTTACATTTTAATTGCACTTTCGTCCTCATGTTTTGGAATAGTTTGAATAATTAGCTAATCTTTCACTAATCTAGGGTTTTCACTCATTAAGTCCTTTTACTTTTCAAAACCTACATTTTCAGTTAATCAGTTTTCAAGTTTGTTAAGATTTAGTTAGTAGTTTGTTACATTTGCATAATTAGTCCTTGTAGTTAACTGAATTTACATTTCAAGCATATTAGTTTCAAGATTTTACATTTTAAGCACTTAAATTCCATAGTTTTACATTTTTGTCCTTATTTGAATAAAAATTTTGTATTTGACTAATTGTTTTACGGATACGTAGTTAATATTTTGCAACTTTTTACTTGATTGATCAATTAGACATAGAAAAGCCAAATAACCCTACCAACCAAAAACAATTATAAACCCGATTTTGTTAGGACTTTCAGTTAGTTAAGAATCGAGAAAACGAACTTCAATTATACACAATTTCACCAGTTAATCCATTAATATCCAAAATATTGATGGTTAACATTTTGGATAAGGGGAGAAAATGGGATTAAGGAGACTTGTCAACATATGTGGCTAAAAATGAAAAGAGCTTAATGAAAAATCCAACTTGATATGTGCTATGCATATGTTAAGGGGGAGCATTTCTTTTATCAAAAACACTGAAGGTACAAAACACTCTTGATATTTATCTCACAAAAGTACCTCAGTGATTTTAAGGAATTTTCATGAAGACGAACACTTACCCAAAACACTCATCGATCTTACAACACTAGCACAAACACACCCAAACACAAAAAAGACACATTTTGAAATCAACAATACTCAAGATCTCAGTCTCATACAAAAGTCTCATCGATCCCAAAACAAAAAATAGAAACAGAAAAGACCTACCCGAGACCCCTTCAAGGATCTTGAAGCCAAAACTTATTGCTTGTTCTTCGTGGGTTTCTGTCGTATCCAGACTGATGTGTTGGGTTTATTGATTCGGGTTTATAATGATGAGGCATGTGAGGATTTTGATAATAAACGGGTTTCATTTGATTAAAAGGTTGTGATTGAATAGATCACGTTTGAAGTTTTCAGAAGTTGAGAGTTTATGGTGGCTGAGAACTGGATAATCAGAAAAAGATACGAATATAACTTTGTTGTTGTGTGAGGTGAATTCGAGAGACGAATATAGGAGATAGAAAGAAATAGGGCGGAGATAACAAGATAGATTGGAGGCTGTGTGGTGAGGGTAGTATTGTTGACTGGGGTGTTTATATAATCCCAAATAGTAGTGGGATCCAATTTCAGAGCAAATCCAAGTGGGCTTCATTAAGGACACGTGGTGACTATTTAAGTCCTGTTAAGAACTGTTTTTTCTTTTAAGTTTCGTGATTGGAGCGTTTACAAAGTTAAGTTTCGCGGGAGTGTGGGGTTGCAATAACGAGGCCAAGCCACGTGGGATTTTTAATTGATTGAGGGTAATAGTGAGCGGGTTTATTACATGGGTTTATTTCTTTTTTAAGAAATAAAAATGATTGAGAGTAACGTGTATAGCACAAAAGTGATTGAGAATAAAGTGTATTTGGACCGCCTATATTGATAACTTTGGACACTACATTTCGTGGCTAGTGGCCTTTTTACAAAGTAATTTTACTAGTAAATTTGTTTAGTCAATTTTTATAGTATGTTTTTCTTTATTTTAGCCATCGATCACATTATGGGATTTAAAATAGTGTGACGTGTCAAAGACATTTGACAAAGTAACGAGACAAGGTGACGAGAAAGATTTACATCTCACCAACAACGAATTAGAGTTATTTACGGATTTTTTCGTTGGTTTGTAAAATCCCGAGCAATCAATTTCTCGTCGAATTATACTCTCCCGTGTTGCTCTTATTTATCATCGATTAACAATGGATTGGTTGACTTCGACGTTTCAAGGAGAATTGCATCCAATGCAAGAAAAAGTTAGAGAAAATGGCATCACTTCATTCGACTACTTCAGTCTCATCTTGTGAACATTTCATGACTTCAAGGAGGGAGCGAATTTATGACACTCTTTGGTCAAGATCGTCATATATTCAAGGAATCGATGCTCATCATCTTGAACCAACTAACAGAGCAACTCCATAATGAATACTTTAATCACTCTGCATCGGTACTTGCATATAAGGCTCTTGTGACTCAACTCATGCCTTTCCTCCAATTCAATATCGTCAAGTCTGAAAGTTTAGTGATTTGCCAGTCATTTCTTCGAGATACACATACCAAGCTTCGAGATTTCCGTGGTATAATATTGAAACTCATGACATCGGTCTCGTCTTCGATTTATGAAAGATCTCGACTTCAGAAAGCGTATGATAATAGAGTGTAAGAATTTACGATGCAAGAGGAACATGGTCATACGATTGACGCATTGGAGGCTGCTAAAGATTGCAAGAGCATGGAATCGGGAGGAAAGCATGGTACAAGAAGCATGCCAGGGAATGATATAGACATCTCTTATGATGACACCGTACCCGTTTATGACGAAGAGCCTACAAACATGGTACAATGTAATGTTGTATATGATGTATATGATAATGAAATGCCGCATATTGAGCATTTCGAACCTAATTATGACAAACATGGGATGGAAAAGAGTGATAGCGATACCAACACTCACTCATCCGATGTGCGTCATAATGGGAGAGAAAACGTTCAAAATACTAACAATCATGATAATTGCTTTATGCCTGCTTCATTAACTGCTTCTGATTTCAAGGTTAAAGAGCTCGAAATGATTGTAGCTCAGCAATCTAATGATCTTAAGGATGCCAAACATAAATTTTCGAAGAAAATGAACAAATTTGAAACATATCCTGAAAAACTTGAAAAGTTAAACGTTGTTCTTGAACGGAAATTTGATCAAAAAGTTCTAGATTCTAAAGCTAAAAAGGATAATCTTTTGAAACAAATTAAGTTGCTAGAATCTATGTTGGCATCCCAAGATGAATTGCTCAAAGAGAATGAGACTTTAAAGGCTCAAGTACAGGAAAAGGTCTTTGCTATAGCTGCGTTGAAAAACGAATTGAGAAAAACTAAAGGATCTAGTGTGGACACTAAGCTTGAAAAACCATCAATATTGGGGAAACCGCCTACAAATCAGTCCGTTAGACAATTGTCTACATTTAGATCTGAGCGACCACAATCCTCGAGACCGCGGTTTGCCTCCCAAGTTGATATGGTTCATATTTCTAGAACAGTCACTCCATCAATTAGGCCTAATGTGACTAAATCAGCTTTAGCAAGACCTAATCACATGATTGCCTCTAGTTTCTCTACAAATACAAAGAACACGTCTAGAACTAGTTCAAATGACGTTCGCCATAAATTTGGTCTGAGGGAAGCTACGCGAAAGATACAAGTAAGAGATAGGAATTTTAAGCCTAGTCAGATGCCTTCTAGATTACCCAATACTGCTAACCGTAGCATGTAATATCCTAGGAGCATCAATCAATCATCTAGGAATTCTAGATCTTACTCGGACATTAAATATGCTACTTGTAAAACATGTAGGAAATGTGTATTTAGAGCCAATCATGATTCTTGTGTCAAGAAACTACTTAATGAGGGGAACTCCCGTGCTAGACTTAAATCCCAGTGGTTAGCTAAAATCAAACCCATTGGTAAAGCTTGGCGACCCACGGGTAGAACTTTCACTGTTGTAGGAAACGAGTTCCCCTTAACTAGGATAGTCTTCGATTCTACTAAGACTACTAGGGAGGAAATTAAAAAAGGATGATACATCACCTAAGCCTGAACTTAAGGTTTTCTATAAAAGGAAACATTTGCCAGATAAGACAAGTGAATCATCTCCTCAGGTCACCTCTGGCACTAGAAAAGAAAACTGTGAATCCTCGCAGGGTTCTAAGATAGATATCGATAACCCATATAAAAGCATATAAACATCAACTGAGAATGCAGGTACCAAAGTCAAGGATCAACAAAAACAAACCGGTCCGATCTTTGTACACCATTCAACTAAGGACACTCTCATAGTTTGGCTACTAAAGAAGCTGATATCAGAAAAACAAGTGTCTCAGGGGGTTTGCAGTTAAGGCTCATGTAAATGGCTCACATTCAAATCACAGTCAATGACCCGAACTTCAAATAAAGGGAAGTTTATCTCGTCAATGATAACTTACCCTCGAAACGAGAAATTAAATTTTCACGGACATGAGCTTACATTAAAACTATTCAACGGCTTTAAGCTCATGTAAATGGCTCCTCTTTAAATGACAGACGATGACCCGAGTATCAAATAAAGGGAAGTTCATTTATGCAACGATAACTTATCCTCACAACGAGAAATTAATTTTTCTCGGGCATGAGCTTATATTAAAAACATTCGAAGTTTTTAAGCTCATGCACAACGACTTGCAGTCACACGACAGATTGTAACTCGCGCTTCAAAGAAAGGAAAGTTTATCGCCGATGATAAACTTATCCTCATTAACGAGAAATTAAATTTTCTCGGACAGGAGCTAAAATTAAAATTATTCAAAGATTTTAAGCTCGTCTAAATGGCGTATAATCACATTTCAGATTATGCCCAGGACTTCAAAGAAAGGAAAGTTTGTCGTCGATGATAAACTTATCCTTACAACGAGAAATTAATTTTTCTCGGGCATGAGCTAATCTTAAAAACATTCAAAGTTTTTAAGCTCATGCACAATGACTTACAGTTAAATATCAGACTGTAACTCAGACTTCAATTTTAGGAAAGCTTATCTTTAATGATAACTTATCCTCTTAACGGGAAATTCATTTTTTCTCGGTCATGAGTTTGTATTAAAACATTCTAAGTTTTATGCTCATAAAGGAGAGTGTATCTTTTAAATAAGAGAACTTTTCCTCATAACGAGAAATTTATCTTTCTCGGTCATGAGCTTTCTGTTAAAACATTCAAAAGTTTTCAAGCTCATGAAAACGACTTCTAAGTAAATGTCAAATTAGGACTCGCTCTTCAGTTAAAAGGAAAGTTTATCGCCGATGGTAACTTATCCTTAACAACGGGAAGTTTACAACTTCTCTGACTTGAGCTCGTTTTGTAAGATACTTAATATCTTAAGCTCAAGTAACTGGTTTTCAAAACATTGAACACAATTTTTTGATAGTTTCTCAAAAGGTTTTTTATAAATCTTTCAAAATTGTATGTTCAAAAAATGTTTTGATAAAAAGAGCATGCCTTCTGGAATCGATAATATTTACGATACTACAAATGTCATTCAATAATGACACAGGGTTGTAAATAAAGTTCGAGCAGAAGTTCCAATGTTTTAAAACATGCTCAAAATGGCTTGCTAGTATTTCAGATAGTAACCCGTTTTTCACTTTAAAGTCAATCATTTCACCGGAAAGCTTTGACTCAACAACGGAATTAAGTTTCTCGGGCATGGTTTATTTTATAACCATGTAAGGGATTGTGTTTACGTAATAATACAATCAAACACGAATAAATGTACGTGTCAGTGCATTTATTTGTTAAAACAAGAGAAATCTTGTTTTTATGAAGTTATCATCTCCACAATTCGCAGTAATTTACAATTGATATCTATATACTCGACGATGCGGCTACTCAAACGGCGAATACATCTCTTTCAATAAAACACGGGTCAACAATTGAGGGGGAGCAATTGTCCAGCATTCAGAATCTTTGATGTTGAAAGTGCCAAGGTCACTAATTGGTGTCAAGACAAAGATATCAATCGTTCACATGGTGTCAAGAGATAACTTCAGACGTGACGAGGCGACCAATATTCGTGAACAAGAACCATGTGATTCTACAATATGATGTTCTCTATCATTCAGGTCCAACCACGTAAATTGCTAATATTGTGAAAACATTATCATATATGATCTTTACACGTGATAAGTACCTTACACTTGTGTTTAAAAGGTATTTTATTTACGTTTCAAGTACACCCTCATTAATTTGAGGGGGGGCTTGTGAAAATCATGAAGATAAATGGATTTGCATTTTTCTTCCCAAATTTTCTTAGAATGCTATTAAATCAGTTGATATTAAAAACATCAATTTGGTTAATATTTTTAATATGGGTGAGAAAATGTGATTTAATATAGGAATGATTAATCACAAATGGTTTGACTTAACGTGATAGCTCATCCCGACATGTGCGAAATGTTTTCGGATATCGTGGCATATGTTAAGGGGGAGCAAAATGGATTTGGACTTCAAAATGGATTTCATGGTGATTTCTACTTACCCACAACCAATTTATTTCACGACGATGAAGATTGTGGTGACATAAGGATAGTAGGATAGGTTAAGTCCAATGATTCTTCTAAAACTGGAGGAATCTTCCCAAGGACATTCCATAGCTAGAAATAGTAGTCCTTAGGAAAGATGGAGAAAGATTGTAAACGTAGCTGAATGCCGACCAAGTATTTAAGTTAGCACTGGAACAATCACAACAAGGTGCTAGTTATGACGTACTAGTAAGCATTGAAGGGGTTGAAGAATGAAAAAGAATTGTAAAGATAAAGGGTGTAAAGAAAGTAGCCCTCCTTACAAATTAGGCAGAAACCGGGTCAATTCATATGCTATTGAGATCATTTTTAATGATGCTCAATATTGAAGTTAGACATCATGGACCCAGTGATGCAATGCACAACCCATCCCAGCTAACTCAAATATCTCTCAAAATATATTTGTTTTAATCACACGGAGACAATTCATTATTTATTGATTTATTCACTCCGAATAAATTGGTATTGAAATGGTGGCACTCCAGCGTCCGATCACTAAAATCCAAAATGCACGATCGAGTCTAGAGCCATTTGAGATCATCAAATATCTCATTAGGACACACTTTCATAATTCCTTGCTTCTTCACATACTGTGAAAAGTAAGAAAGATCTTAAGAGTCCTACGCAAAATCTTCATGATCTTGCCTGAATATCTGAGTAATACGAAAGTATTTTCAATGAAGATGGAAATCCTTCTTGAGCGAACATCAAAAAACTCATGGTAGGTGACTTGTGTGACTCTTTATGAATCAAGCTTGTGATAACTGGAAAGCAACAGTGGTTTAACTGAATTTAAACACGTTCCAGGCCTCTACGTATTATCTTAGTGATCTTGCTAGAACACTCAGAGTGATACCTTAGTGTTCACAGTGATGAGTGGAAATCCTTCTAGTGTTAACCTCAAACAACACTTGGTAGGTAACTTGCAAGATTCTATACGAATCAAGCTCGTGACAACTGGAAAGCAACGATGGTGTAGTTCTTAATTGAATTTCACTTGTTCTAGGAACATGAATTGACGTCTTCAAATTATGCTTATATTATTATCCAAATGATTCACTCTTTATGTTCGTAGTCAGCTTTGGACGGTCGAATAAAGAGAACGGGTTTACCCGCGAAATCTTGTAAAGGAGGTTCTTAATTGAAACTACCTACCACAAGTACGATATTTAATATCGTCCAACGGTCTTCACCGACCGGAGGTAAAATGCTATCGAATTAGAATGAAATGTTCAAGGCCATTTCATCCGTGTATATGTTTTGTTGCTAACTGTCGTATGCAGCGTAACAAGAAGGTGGCATTGCGGTGTATAATTCAGAAGAAGTGGTCAACACATGCTTATAATGTATGCACTTAATACTTCAACAAATTCAAGAAAGCCTAAAAGTCAAGTCTTCCGTTGTATCAAACTTTGAAGCTTTCAAGAATTTATAAAGGTATAAGTATGTGGAACATGAAGTCACAAGGTGGCAAATTTCACAAGTGATGAATGCACAAGGTCAAGGCAAGGAAACATGCTCAAGACTAAAGTCAAAGATCTCATCTGCATATTCACAAGACAAAATCGAAGACTCAAGCATAGTATGCTAGGTTTAAGATTTTGTAAAATGGTGTGATCTCCTTTAGGGGGAGATTGTTGGAAATACATTTTTCCAAAGAAAGTCTCGGTCACATCATTGTTAGCATAGATCACGAGCTATAGACTATTTAGAACATTGTAACTTGGAGTGACCTCCCTTAGGGGGAGATTGTTGGAAATACATTTTTACGTATTTAGAAAGCATCGGTTACTCCAACAATATATTCCTAGATTGGGCTCGTGATCCAATATGTAAACAATATAGCCCATCAAGCCCACATGTAGGGTGGGCTATATATACCCCCTCCTAGCATGTTAGGAGGGGTTGGTCATTAGTTGTTCATACACATTTTACTAATCCTCTCCTTTCTCTTTCTTCTTTCTCTCTCTCTAGTTCTTCATCTCCCTCCCTCCCTTTAGATCTTAACAACACTTGCACAATCATAAGAAACTAAGGATCTACACTTAACGATGTGCTTATCAAACTTTCGGTAAAAATAATGGTTCATATAGACAAAGCAAATGTCGAGATAATTATAAAGAGTCGCTAGTACAAAGACGATAATCAGTAAAGATTATAAGGAGTACAGAAATGAACTATTCATAACAACGAAACACAAGTCAAAGAAATACATCCGTATACAAAAATAATCATAAACAATGTCGGATACACTTTAACCCACTCATTTATAATTCGTTTTTTACATCCAAATGCGTCCCAATCCATGTAAATAATGAAGTAGAAATTTATGGTTCGGGAATTTATAACTTTCTTGCTCAAATGAAAAGGCGTCCCAATTCATTTCAACAAGACAATTATAAATCATCCTACTCAGGCATTACCGTCACAAAACATAATATTATAACCAAATACATATTGTGACAAGTAAAAGGTGTCAACAAGCCTATTTATGATTTCCGTATTCAAACTTCCTCCATCTAAATAGGGAAACCATAAACAATATAAGGTTTGGTGGTTTAAAATTCTCTTATTCAAACGTCCTAATCTATTTCAATAAGAGAATCCCAAACAACATATAGTTAGGTGACATAAAATCTATTTATTTAAATGTCCCATTACATTTACGAGGTCTTAAGTTACTTAACTAAATATCTACTACGAGCATATCTTTGTTGTACCCTAAATATATAGTTGACTAGGGCATATATATATATATATATTTTAGGTCTAACATTCGCATCCTTTTTTTACCACTTAAACAAAATCATGCACACTCAAATTAAACGTTATATTACGTAGAAGATGTCTGCTTGAAGAAATAATTCTTCAAAATCATAAGGAGTAACGGAAATATGAATATCACATTAATCAATTACGTTTCGAAATGATATGTCCTAAAATGGCACATCACGATGCGATGACAACAATCGAGCTTAAATTAGTCGATATGCGGTCGATTACGAAACAATATATACGTACCCAAAGTATCAAACAAGTTCCATATTCGGATAATAAATTAATTATCAAGATCAGTAATTGGCGGCGACAGCAACTTCTATACAAAACCGCATTATAAAATGTATGATATTTAGGCAAGGACCATTTCTTCACGCGCAATGCCATTAACTACCATAGTATGTACATACATATACATACAACATTTTCTACATACACATAGGATCACATAATCACAACCAATCATTGGTTTCTAGGAGCCATGAGAGCGCGGTTACTTTGTAAGGCAACAAAACAAATTTTGAAAAGAGCTGTTATAGTCCAGGTGTTAAAAACGACCTAGTTCTCTATAACAAGTGCTCTGATACCAATCTGTGGCACCCCTAATTTCACAAGGCAGTGGAATATCAACTATGGGTGTTACTTCATAGCACATCACGCATAGTCATAGAAAACGAACTCAAAAGAGATGTTTTATCAAATAAACCATTCGATAACTTTATTAAGTCTGAGTTCAATATAAAGAGGTCCCAACAATTTGTACAAACTTTTATAAATATATAAAAGTTTGTCAAATGTATCAAATGGAAATTGTTTGTATTGCCTTTACTTTATCCCGCGCGACTCCATGCTCTAGCTGCTCTTAAACCTATACACCTGAGAATACATGCTAAAATGTCAACACAACGGTTGAGTGAATTCATAGGTTTTTAAATAAATGATAATTATTTTGAACACAAGAATATCACCTCAATGCGATAATGTAACACATACAATATCCATATTTCACAGTATTAAGCTAAGCTCATGAAAAGATTTAAATGAATCTATGTAAATACAAGTCTCGCCCATACAATACTTGTATCAAATAGATTCACACAAAAATTCCTATGACACAACATATGATTAAAAAATAGTAACTTACCATCAAAGCCACTTGGTTAATCAGTATAAGTCGTGCAATAAATATAATGCCATGCACAAAAACCCTTATATAAATACTATGCAATTCTGGTAAACCAGGGAACAAGAGGTTGGCCGACCTCTAATAGCGTTATCGACAATATTTACACTCCATCACACAGGAGCGTACGAACGGTGCGTATAGATTGGGCTACGAACGGTGCCCAATGTGGGACTAAAAATGTGAGGGGGTACGAACGGTACAACCCATAGGATACGAACGGTATCCTACACATTCAACACTAACTATTTATGCACACACCATATTGATATAGGATACGTGTAGTTTGAAAGTCGTCGTGTATTACAATAATACACAAAGTCTAGAATTTAACCAAGTCTTGCATATTACCAAATAATATATGAAGTCCAACATTAAATAATGTCATGCGTATATCAAATAATGCGCAAAGTCAATCATAGCAATCATGGCAAATCATGGCATATGATAGATTATTAACCAATTCAAATAAAGTATTCCATTATAATATACCAAGTCAATAGTTCAACGCATTTTCAAAAGATCAATACTATCAACGTGTCCACAAGTTCAATATGTTCAAGTATGTCTAAAAGTCTAGCACATTCAAAATGGTTGATACAATAGAATCATGTATTCTTTCTAAAACATATATATAAACGCATATGTTTGATTTGCAGGCAGCATGTATTCCCCTCGCGGGTTTTTTAAATAACATATAAAGTAGTAAAAGCGAGGCTATGAACTCACCTTAGCGAAAGCGATACCAAGCGATGATAAAAGTCGACACAATAGTCATGGAAGCATAACAAAGAAATAATATAGTACGGGAAGTCGTGAACTTTTAACGACGACCTAAAATAAAATGATACGTCTTAGAAATATACACGACAACGTAGAATATTATATTATGGTTTATAGTGTCTTCGTTGTTAATGAAGGTAATCGATTTGGGTCAATTATTTAAAAAAACTAGTTATTACAATTTAAAATGTATTTTTACAATTTATATTTTTATATTTAAGGAAATTTACAATTTAGTCCTTTTAGTTTCAAAAATGGCAGATTTAGTCCCTATTGTTTCAAAAATGGCAAGTTTAGTCCCTAAACATAATTTTAAGAATTTACAAGTTTAATCCATGATTAATAAGTGTTACATATAGACAAAACAGTCCCTTAAATTAAAACACTTGGATTTACTTTATAAAATTTCATGTTGTGGGACAACTTTGGTCTCGACTTTTACCTATGATAGATGTCGTCCTAGAGCCTGAAACTTGGATATGTTTAAGCCTCTAAGATGGTGATTTACCAGATTTAAAGAGTTGTATTGGTTACGTTCTGAAATCTTGAGTTTTGATGGCGTGAAAAAGTGTCCACAACCATGTTGAAAATAAGCTTTATGCAGCCAATTTTTGGGACAGATTTGAGGCTATCATTTTAATGACTTATAAATCGATTTGAGACCTGATATTTTAGGTTTTTGTAGCCTCTTATATGGTTATATAACATATCTAAAAAAACATGGTGGTCGTGTTTCATAATTTTGAGTTTTGATGGTGAGAAAGGGTGTCCACAGCCATAGTCACGAATGAACATGTGTAGTCATTTTCAGGACAGTACTGGACGTGAGTTTTAGATGAGCTTGACCACGACTTAGGAGCTGATATTAAGGATTTATAGAGTATCTTGGGTGGTGTTTAACATATCCAAAAATCAGCTTATGTTGTTAAGATAAATCAAAAAATACAAGGGCGCAAAAGTAACCCGAGACACTCGATCTATAATTTTATGTGAAACCTATGAACGTATTTTAGCATGATTTGTGTTAAGGAACCTTATGGACCAGATATTAGGTGCATTAATATGTATATTAAGAGTGTACAAAATGAAAATAAGATTACAAGAGTTTGAGGATGATGGAATAGATTCATAGTGAGTCGAACGAAGCAGAAAAATAACCCGCGACCTTATATGGTGAACAAGGGACTGTGCCTTTCTAAACCCGGCTTCAATACCAGCCCATAATCGCTCCTTGACCTTTCTTACTGCTGCTACGACACCATGCAAGATCGAGAGGAAGAGTTTTACTGTGTGCGTTGTGTCTTGATCGTGGTTTTGAAATAAGAAGAATTTAAGACAAATCTTGAAGCGTAAGTTTTGGAATGAGATGTGGTTGAAGATGTAGCAATACTTAACCACCAAGAAGATGACAAGGTAAGTAAATTGCAAAGATTGAGATGAAAAACATTTGTCGATTGTGCAATTGTGAAATTGATATCTACGTAACTTTTGTTTTATGAAAGATGTTGATATATTTAATATCTCCATAGTCGACTATCGATGAAAATACATCAAGTTGATATCTTTTGTTTTATGCAAGATGAAAATACATCATGGTATTGTTTTGTGATTTTTGTGTATAAGCGGGTATTATTGAAGCCCAATATTGTTAAAGTTACGCGATTTAAAAATTACACGTAGAACACAGAAAATAAACTTGAATATCAAATAACAACGACGACATTCAGAGAATGTTGAAATTTTGATATAAAAATGAGGGCTTATAATTTAACAAATGTCGACGCGTTATATAGACAAACGACTTTTAAATATTTATCAAAATTTACAAAGAATGTCCGTAAAACGAAAAATTCAAAAGACGAAAAGAAAACTATTTTTACGCCACGAGGAGAATATTTACGATCGATGTCAATATAGACATTTTCTATAAATAATAAATGACACGTATTTGATACGTTAAAGCTTCAACCTTTCCGGTTAGCCTAGAATTCCATATTATTTGTATATATGAAAAAAAGAACGTGATAAATAAAAGTCGGGTAATAAACATAGGTCCGAAATTACGAATTATTACATATGTATGTATATGTTTGTGGATCAGACGTATCCTCTCTCTCCTAGGACCATGGAGAGCGTGTTGGGTAAGAAGTTACGGATTTCCAAAACTCTAGTTGGAATTGATGAGGCTATGGCTGTGACCTTGGTGGAATCCATTCAGAAGCAACTTGTTGCTACTATGAGCGCAACTTCTGGTGTCTAATGCTAGTATATCTTTGTTTTGTTTTGTTTTATTTTTTTGTAAACTTTTATTTTTTTGTATATTCAATACCTTTTTCTCCTTGTAAATCATCTTTATACCATAAAATTGGCTGGTTTTTGTCTTCAAAGGTTTTCGGGCTGAATGTGTTTTGAAATTTTTGATTGCCCACTTTGGGTGTTGGCTGGCCACCACACAACAAATGTCGTGCTCAACTCACGATGTCTCACAAACAAGAAAGAGTTGATTCGCCATGAGGGTACGACTCTGGTGTGATTATCAAATCTGTTGATGGTTGTCATTTTACCCAAAAATGGATGGTTTTCACTCACCTTGGTCTTGGAATGAAGAGTGACTAGTCCATAGCAAACGACTTATGGTAAAGACTTCCTCAAATCCATTGATAGCTATAATAGTTTGCTCAAAACTATAGGGTTCTAAACTCAGCCATGCTTCTTTGCTGAGGGTTGGATAGACATGAGAAACGGCTTTGTAACACCCCCATTTTTACCTTATAGCAGCGGAAACTAATTTTTGGGGTATTACTTCATAGAACACAAGTCATAATAATAGAAAACAATTAAAGAGAGTGATGAAATCAACTTTCTTTATATATCATTAAAAATCAGAGTTTTACAATATGAGGTTCCCAAAATCTATATCAATAATTTCAATCTTATGCCTCTTCATGCCATCCTTATGTTGCTCCAAGCTATCAGTCACAATTTCCTGAAATATATGCTTACAAGTCAACACAAAGGTTGAGTGAATTCATAGTTTTTAATAACAGATTTGAATACAATTCTTATTACAAAAAGCTCATGACATCAAAACTAACAGAATTCACCGAAGTGACTATCACGACATGAACTCATGACAAGTAACCTACATGTCCTAGGTTACCCATTAATTCTAATAAAGTATGCTTGATTACCCCATGTATAGATAACACAAATATGATTCGTTAAACCCAATAGATCTATTTACCCAATCAGCGCACACGGATGTGTTTAATGATTCATGAAATTTGGGAAACAAGTAACAGTTTGGACACTCGTACAATAACATATTTCAGTAAAAACATATAGTTTAAAAACACATGTATTCCAGTTTTAGCATATATCCCCCTCACGGGTTTTAAAATCATTTACAAAAATTTAAAAGTGAGGCTATGAACTCATCTTGGCCTACGGAGTCTGAATCACGTCAAATATATATCAGTCACAGGCAAACAGCTTAGTCTCACAAACCTACGTCAACATATATATATATATATATATATATATATATATATATATATATATATATATATATATATATATATATATATATATATATATATATATATATATATATATATATATATATATATATATATATATATATATATATATATATATATATATATATATATATATATATATATATATATATATATATATATATATATATATATATATATATATATATATATATATATATATATATATATATATATATATATATATATATATATATATATATATATATATATATATATATATATATATATATATATATATATATATATATATATATATATATATATATATGTATGTATGTATATATATATATATATATATATATATATATATATATATATATATATATCTATATATATATATATATATATATATATATATATATATATATATATATATATATATATATATATATATATATATATATATATATAAATCAAGTATTTGGTTTTTAGTTCAATATTGTTAAGTAATAGTTATGTATTCTTTAATTAATATTTTTTTGTAACTATAGCACCATTGTTCGGGCCATCATACTCGGAAGCCATTCTATAAACGTTTGAGGAGCGAGTGCACTTTAAATCGTAAACCCAACCACCCACTAAGAACGTAATATTGAGATGGAACATCTTTGTACAAAGCTCCCTACTAACATGATACTTTCATTACTTCCTCATATTTATAATTAATCTTCTTTAGTTTTAAAATTGTTAAAAATAGCCCTTTTAGTTAATACTTTAGCTTAATTACACTTTTAACCCCTAAAGTATACAGTTTCATTATATACAATTTAAACCCTCAATATTTAACCTTAGGGCCTCAAACTTTCCAATATTTATTCTTATATATTTAGCTTTCACAAAATGACATTTTCGACCAAAATGTTAAATAGTTTCAAAAATGATAGTTTTAGTCCATATACTTGTAAAAATCACATAACAACCTCAAAAATGGACCAAATGATCTAGGATTTTAAAAAAAAGTTTCAAAACATGTTTGTAATCATATTAACAATACTTCTCAGAATTATAGCTTTTGAAATGTATTTTTCTTATTATTTCATGTGAATTACAAAACTAGGGTTTTAAGATATCTTTAGCTTATAACTTTCATTTAAAATGATCAAAAGCTATAATTTATTTTAGATTATCTTTCTAACTTTATTTTGGCATTATAAAAACTCTAATAATTCATTGTAACAAGATCAAAGCATAGCTAACATAGAAATTACCTAGGTAGCTCCAAAATGCCTCCTTATGGCTTCCTATAAACACGACTTGTTATCAAAGCTTCAAGAGCTTCAGTGGCTAACTTCTAGACCTGGTTTCTGGTCTTGGGGGATGTCATAGGACGTATATAGAAGTGTAAATGAGGTATGGGTAGGAGATAAAAATGAAACAGAGTGCAAGTGTAAATTATGTCCATTCACCCCTATTTATACTAGTTTCAACCCTTAGGCTGCAAGTTAAGCAATGAAACATGTAACATATCAAGGATAGTGACTAAGAAAATCTAGGGAAGATATATGCAAGTTTATAGGAGCTAGAAACGTTTAAAATCCATGGTAGACTTGTTGTAATAGATGTCAGCCACAAAAATGAACTATGTCCACAAAAATGAAGAATGGGCAGGAGATACCAAGAAAACGGGGTACAAGTGTAAACTATGTCCATTCGCCCCTATTTATACTAGTTTCAACCCTTAGGCTCCAAGTTAAGCAATAAAATGTGTAACACAGCAAGGGTAGTGACTAAGGAAGGCTATGGAAGATCTATGCAAGTTTATAGGAGCTAGAAAGATTTAAAATTCATGGAAGACTTGTTGTAATAGATTTCGGCCAAAAAAATGAATTAGGATGATATTTTGCCAACAAGTAGTTTATGCGCCTATGTTCTTGGTTGCTTAGGCTTGTAAATATCTTCTATGTTTCAAAAAATATCTTCCTTAGGTTTGAATGTTGGAGGGAAAGGTTTGAAATGGGTTTTTGGAGAGAAAATGTAAAAGTGGGACTAAATTAGGGCTTGTAACTTTATACTTTGTGATTTTAGTGATTAAGGGTTTAGGAATGTGATTAGTGATGGTTAGGGTTTAAATATGGTATATACATTGTAATTAAGAAGTTTGGGTCTTTGGTTTGAAGTTTAACAAAGGTTTGAGGTGAAATTGGAAGAAAACCTAGGCGGGTTAGGGTTTCTAATGATTTAAGGTTAAGTCTTAGTAAAACTGATTATCCTTCAATTAGCTACTGATTTAAACTCATTTTATATTTCCTACATCGCCCTCAATGTGTTCATGAAGTCCATACATTGGTTTTACTAAGTTATTCTAAGTAAACATGTCTAAAGGGTGAAAATACCCATTTTGACCTAATTTACAAGCCATGCATTTAAATCTTGTACCTTGTGCATTAGGGTACTTCTACATTGTCTTAACATAATGTTGTAACCTTAATGAAGTCCTATAAGTGTTTTAGACCTGTCCCAAAAGACTAGGTAGTGATTCTATGTAGATTTCTTAATATAAGGGTTTTTAGATCATTAAGCCTAATGACTTTCATCTTGGGTAATTAGGGTTTATATCTTAATGTAAGCTTATTTTAAGTCTTATATAGTATTTTTATAACTTCTAGTGTTTCTACATTCTTATTTTAAGGGTTTATATAGGTTAATCATATCTTATGGATAATTAAGTGAGCTTAGGGTCCTATGCTTTGAAAACTTGTACTTTATGCTTTAATAATTTGTAACTTAACTTGAAATAAATTCATTAAATTATTATGATACTTAATTGAGTTTTATAATTAGTTTCAAAAGATTAGACTTTAATTCAATATGAAATGGATTTTATATGCTAATCTTGGTTACTAGGTCTTAACTTGTAATTAGCCCTGAATTAGTGAATATTAGTATTTTATGATCAATTACTTTTCCTTTATATGATAGATTTAATTAGTATATTATATTTGATACTTGTACATATATTTTATGTAGTTATATTGCTTGAAACATTGTTTACTAAGGGTTTCTAGGTGATGACCTAGACTATTATGTACATTTACTTGTACTTAGCTTTGTATAGTTTGCTCTTACCACTCTTAGGTATTATCATGTCTTCAGAGTGTAGTATATAACTTGTTTATAATTCATAATCACTTATTAATATGTACTTTCTATTCATTGTTTACCATTTTTGATTTTACAACTCATTTAAAGGGATTCTTGAATTTCTTATGTAATTTAGGGCATCATAGTTATATTTGAGATTATGGTACTTATGGGATTACTTTCAGTACTTAGATTTGATATATATAAGGTCTTCACATCTTATAAACACAAGTAGAATTGATAGTGTGAGTTGTGTGAGTTTGTGCACCTTTCTATGTATGCTATATCACATAAGTCATGTAAGAAAAAGAAAAATAATATTCACCAAAAAAACAAGGTATTATTTATTCACAAGAGTAATATACATAATTCATAGATGAAAATATTGGGTTGTTATAGTATCTACCCCTTAAAGAAAATCTCGTCCCGATATTTAGTTCAAAGTGAGACCTCTTATTTTAAAAATAGAAATACGACTTGTTTATTTCTTGTAGCTGGCCCTTTCTTCTTGCAGTTCCTAGTTATACAACCTACATTATGGCAAATCTGACAACGAATAGTGCAAGGCTCCTCGTAATGCAGAGTACATCTTATACATAGTGGTAGTTATCCAACATACACCTTTCTCTCAGATGGGATAGCAGTATTATCCTTAAAGTTTTCTTACCTCTTATACTTACGGTCATTATTGTAGCGATCGTTGGAGCGATTGTCGTTGTCACGATCATTAGCGAAGTAGTGATCTTCATTGACTTTGGCGTCTCTTTTATCTTTGAACTTCCTCTTATGATCCTTAGTTCCTTGCACAAGATTGCGCTTTAGAACCTGATCCCTTAGCCTCTGAGTTATGGAAATTACTTCTTCCAAAGTTCGGGAGTTTGAAGCAGTAACATTTCCCTCAATACTAAGAGGCAATCCTCCTATGAACGCTTCCATAAGTTTCCCATAATTTGGCACCATAGTTGGGCATCATAGTGCTAGTTCTTGGAATCTTCTTATGTAAGTCTTGAGATCATTTCCTTCCACCTTAAGTTGATAAAATTCTTCTTCCATCTTTCTGATCTCATTTCTAGGGCAATACTTCTTTATCAACAGCTTCTTAAATTCGGACTAGGTGGTTTTATAAGCTTCTACAATTCTGATGGGTTGAGTAAATGAATTCCACCAGGATAATGCTTCAGTAGTTAGTGTACCAGTAGCAAATTTCACTTTGCAATCCTCAGTACAATCACTTCGAGAAAATACTGATTAAGTTCTCTCAAACTAACGAATAAGACTAACAACACCTTCAGATCCTTTGAAGTTAAAAGGTTGAAAGTTCATGAATTCCTTGTAGCTACATCTCCTGGCTACAAGAATTTCTCTTTGAACATTATTCCTTTCAACATAGGCATGTTAGTAGCTTGTGCTTGCAGAGCTGCAGCAACACTATCAGCTACCAATTGCCTAATTTCTTCTTGAATTATTGTTACCGTTGCAGATGTCGATGCTCTTGTGGGTGCCATTCTATCACCACACACAAGATAACAGAGGGTAAGTTTGTCGTAATCAAAAGGGGGAGGTTGTTAATGCAAGTGATGCCTAAAAACATTATTAGTGTTAACTAATCTTTCTTAGTTTTGATCACAACAAACTATATAACACATTTAGTGTAAAACACAAAACGAATTATTTAACTAACACTATCATCAAGGTAATAATCATATCACTAACCTTTCTTAATCATACTTAGTGATCATCAAAATGATTATCCTTAAAACTTACTTTTGTTAATATGACAAAAGACTTTTTAATAAACTTTCTTTTTTAGAAAATGTTTATTAAAATGGAAAACGAAAATTTGAAAATAACATATTCCAAATGCTATTAGAATATCCTTTGAAGGCTTCAAATACCTCAGATATTCCAACCCCACTAAAAGACAAAAAACGGAGCGTACTCTAGTGGCGGTACCTTAAGTGGCTAGGCGGTTCCTTAGCTATATGGAACCGCCGGGCGAGATAAGGTACCACGCACAGTAGCCGTTATATATCTGTTATACTTTGTCTCCTTTAAATAGTGGGTCAAATCTCATTTTCCAACAAGCCTCTTGGACGTTTTTCTCAGCCCCCTTTCTATTTTCTATAGTATAATCATTAGTAAATGATCACTTAAAGTGTTAAGGATGTTTACATATGATTATCCTCTTGATCCCCTCCTTTACCTTGTCTAATGAAAAGATCACTCACTCACTAGTGTTGTGATAAAGATGAATCTTTGAGCTAGTCATATTCATCATGATACCCTTTTTGTTTTAGGTCAATCCATTGTATTTATGAATACTTGGACTAGTTGTGTTCATCCAAGTTATTTGTGGATACTTGGATTTGTTGTGTACATCCATTGCATATGTGTTTGCTTGGATTTGTGTTGTGTAAATCCAATCTACATGTGTGTACTTGGATAAGTCTAGTTGAGTTTTAATAGATTTGATTAGTAGTTCTCACTAAACTATAAAGTGATGTGGTTGTGTCTTGTGAGTTCTCACTAAACTTGAAAGTGATTAGTAGTTGTGTTGTGTGAAGTTCTCACTTAGCTTCAAAGTGAATAGTCGTGAAGATTGGTTCTAGCTTTGGATTAGAACTCGACATCTAGCCTTGTGTCGTAAAATGGTGAAGTAGGCAACATCGTGAAGATTGGTTCTACCTTGAGATTAGAACTCGACATCTAGCCTTGTGTCGTTAAACTGTGAAGTAGGAAACGTTGTGTAGATTGGTCCTAGCTAAAGATTAGGTCTCGACATTTAGCTTAGTGTCGGAAAATAATGTAAGCGACGATGTAAGGTTTTCTCCGCCAAGAAGGGAGCTTGTGGATATAGTGGAAATCTCGAGTAGGTGTACTCGAGGAGTGGAGTAGAAACAAGGATAGAGCCTCGTTGTCGAACCACTATAAATCTTGGTGTATTCCCACTAGGTTGTCTCCTTCCTTACTCTTTACTTATTTCATTATCATTACACTTACCTATTATCTTTGCTAGTGCATTTGAATTGAACTTAACCATTATGCAACTTAGCTTCAAACAAAAGATAGTTTTGATACAAACCAAATTGAAAGTAATTTTAATTTGGTTGCCAATCGAAGAGAAACTATTCAACCCCCCCCCCCCCTTCTAGTTTCTACAATTGGTATCAGAGCGATGGTCACTCAAGATCTTTGAAGTATATTGAACATTGAAACTTGGATCGATCTATTGTCTCCTCAAATTAGAAGGTCAAGTTGTACTAAAGTTTCTATTTGGTCAAAACTAAGTTTTCTTTGAAAATAGGTCTTTTTAATTGGTAATATTACATCCCACTTAGATTAGTAGTCTTTATGCATTTTAGATCTACTCTTGAAATGTATCTACTAGTTTGCATCTTACTTTGTGTAGGTACTCATGAAGATCAATCACTTAATTGGTTGTGGATTGAGTTACTTGCACTTGTAAAAGACTCATCTTCATTGATCTTTAACATCTTTGAATTATGATACCAAGATGATTGGGAATGATACTAGTCCTTGAAGAATTAGTACTCATCATAGTCATTGTTGGGCATAGCATTGATTCCTTGATGGATTGCTCTTTGTGGCCAAGGTACGCTTTCGTTCTTCCACACGCCCTTTGATCATTACTTGACTATGTGCTTGTTCTTGGCATCCTTGCCTTGACATTTATTTATGGTTTGTGATTCTTTTCTTTTATCCTCTCAAACCATCACTGCTTGGATACTTGACTCACTATGGTGATGTAGAGTGAGTTAGTAGTAGCTTAAAGTATCAAGCATGATATCATGGTTTGCACCCATACGGTTAGTAGGCCCTTTGTGGGAGAGAAAGTGAATTAATACCTTGCTCATATTTTTGTTTAGACTAAGACTATTATTGAAAGTGATCTTAGTCTATACTTGAATAATTGCTTTGTGTTTATTCATTACCAAAGCCCTTTAACGTTTCGCCAGAAAGGCACGTCTTAAACCACTATATATGACACAAGCTCTTCGTTACCACTATTTGAAGATTGTCATTAATCCCTTGAGCATTGGTCCTAGTCTTGATTCACTTCCCTTGACTTCTCTCCACTTTGCCGTTTTGCTACGAGTAGTCGTTTGTCCGTTTCGGTTCTTTTCGATCTTGATTCAACTCATAATCCTTCATTAAAACATATGGCCTAGTGTTTATGATGATCCAATGCTATTCTAAAAGGTTCCTGATATATTTTTAAGTATCTTAGAAAAACTTGGTTTTTAAAATTTGGCGTTTTTCATTGATAAAAACCTGCCTCTGTAGGAGGTTCTTTATCTAGGCGGCTCAAACCCGCGGTACCTTATCGATAAGGAACCGCGGGCAGTAAAGTTTGTCAGAGCGCCAGTTTGATTATTTTATTCTTTTTCAAACCAAACCCTCTCTCTCCCAACAACACACAGCCGACGGTTTACCCTTTTTCCACCATTGTTGAAGCTTCCAAAACCTTCAATCACTCAAATTAATTGATTCCAAGTTGTGGGTTTCACTCGTCCTTCATCTAACATCAATTAATTGTAAGTATTTTCTTTCAATTTCATTTATTTTGTTCTAGGGTTCATCCTTTCATAATTGGGTATTTTTAAAAATGAAATTGAATTAAAACCTTAATAGGAATGTGGGTTGACATGGTTATTTTACTATGATTACTTAGGTTCATATTCATTAAGATTTCACTAAAACCCACTTGTAGAACAAATCCGAATTTAGGCTAAATGATTTTGGTTAAAAGATGGATTTGAGATGAACCCATGAACAAGTAGGTAATGACATTTTTAATGCTTACCTAAAAACCTTGTTTTGAAAAACCAATGTTCTAGTCCATTATTGATCTAACATAGTTCATATGTTCTTGGTAAATAATGGAATAACTACATTGTGAGCATGAGAATGATACAGATTCAATCCTTTGTTTGTCAAGAAATTGATATAACACATTCTCTTATTTTTGATCTTTGATTTTATTTTTCATATGAGTGATTGGATAAATTTTTTCTTGTGTTTATTTAGGTACTAATCATGCCTTCACAATACCAAAAGGATCATCAACTCACTAAACATTATATGCCAAACCTATCCGACTTTTGTCACTCAACTCACCTTGCCCATACTTTTTCCTCTCTTCAATCTCGTTGCTTTCATGAGGGTAGAGTTGTCCAAAAGGATATCAAGGATTATGTCTACATCAAGTCCATGTTTGAAAACATTGGATTTGATTGTTTGTTGAACATTAAGGAAGACATCTATCCTCGATTCCTATTGGAGTTCTTTAGCACATACTCCGTCATTGGAAACAACGATGGAATATTTGTTAGGTTCATCTTGAAAGATCAACTCATTCAATACTCTCTCGAAGTGTTTGGTCAAATTCTTGATGTCCCATTTGTAGGCACTTGTCGCTTCACGGATAAATGGAAGCTTAGTGCTCTCCTTGAATCCTACAATTGTCCTCCAAATGATCATGAGGAAATTGATCTTGACTTCATTGTCGACATTGTCTCCAAAAAGCGTAATCGACCCGTTAAGAGAAGCCTTCATACTAAGTTACGTTCGGTGAAACGTCATGAGGTTCTCTTAAGCGACCTTAATGATAATATAGTTCAATGGGCCAATATCCTTAGGGAAAATGTGTTTTGTCTTGGTGGAAACCGGGATCATGTTCCGGCGTGTTTAGTGCATATGTTATATTGCATCTTTACCAACACCAATTACAATTTGGCATATTTTATCGCTCAACGGATCAATTATGCTATTCACAAGCCTAAAACAAACCTCCCTTACGCAATGCTTCTCACTCGCCTTTTTAAAAGGGTTGGCTGTTAGAAATACGTTTTTACGTATATTAGAAGTATCGGTCACTCCACAATAATATTTATGTTGTAATAGCTCGTAGTTAGAAATTAGTCATTAGTTACTTATTAACTTAAGTAAGAACCGGTCCATGGGCTTGTCATGGACCGGCCCAAGCCCATGTTTGCTTGGAACTATAAATACCCCTTTCCACCATGGAAAGGGGTTGGTTGTTGTCATTTACTAGTTTCCATTTAATAAAATAACACATAGTTTCTCTCACTTTCTCTCTCTAGAAATCAACAAACCCCTTCATAGATTCATAGATTATCAATATTCTACATTTGGTATCAAGAGCTATGGGGTGATTTAAGGTAGTGATTTGTGTGGTTTTTTAGTTTTTGATTGTATTAGTGTTCTTTAAGAAAAACCATCTTGATTCTTGGTGTTTTTGGTGTTTTTGTGATTGGGATTAGTGGATAAGTATTAGTTTTTACTTATTATTGTTGAAATCACAAAACTTTTTGGGTTATTTGGTCAAAATCTGGGCTTAATCTTTATTTTTAGTGTTCGACTGTTCATCGGAACAAGCTTCTGATTATTCAGCAAAAGTTCCGAACCAACAAGTTCCGGATCAAGAAGTTCCGGATCAAGAAGTTCCGGATCAAGAAGTTCCGGATCAAGAAGTTTCGGATCAAGAAGTTCCGGATCAAGAAGTTCCGGATCAAGAAGTTCCGGATCAAGAAGTTCCGGATCAAGAAGTTCCGGATCAAGAAGTTCCGAACCAAGAAGTTCCGGATCAAGCCATAAGTTCCGAACCAAGAAGTTCCGGATCAAGAAGTTCCGGATCAAGAAGTTCCGAACCAAGAAGTTCCGGATTAAGCCATAAGTTCCGAACCAAGAACTTCCGAACCAAGAAGTTCCGGATCAAGCCAAAAGTTCCGAACCAAGAACTTCCGAACCAAGAAGTTCCGGATCAATCCAAAAGTTCCGAATCAAGGTAATTCCAAGCCAAATCTTCCGAATCAAACTTCCGAATCAACAAAAAGTTCCGAATCAAGGGTTATTTTGCTTGTTTTTTCGACGATTTTTTAGAGGATTTAATCTTGGTTTCTTACAACAAAAACACAACACAATCCACAAGCTTTACTTCACTGCTCGATCAACCGGTAATCTTTGTCTCTTTGAAGTTAACAAAATGAATCCGAATTCAGTAATGCCTCAGATGACATCACTTACGGATATTTCGGTGATTACTGGAACGGATAATCGCCCGCCAATGCTCATCAAAGAAGTTTTTGAAGCTTGGCAAGGTCGGATGATGTCTTATCTTAAGGGAAAACCGGTTTATGGAAGGCTTATGGTTAAGTCAATTTTAAATGGTCCACTCGACTATGGTACCATAGTGGTCAACAATGTGACTCGACCAAGAGAATTTGAAGAACTTACACCAGCCCAACAACTTGTTGCCGATGCAGACGAGAAAGCTCTTCAAACAATTCTCCAAGCCATTCCCCATGACATTTATAGGATGGTGAGTCAGTATACGGTGGCAAAGGATTTATGGGAACGTCTTAAGGTGTTGCTACAAGGAACGTCTCTCACCAAACAGGAAAGGGAATGTCAGTTGTATGACTTGTTTGATAGATTCACCTACAACCCAGGGGAAACGCTTCATGATTATTACTTCAGATTCACCACACTTATGAATGATCTGAATGTATACAATCTGGTGATTGCTCCATTCCAGGTTAACACCAAATTCCTGAATACTTTACCTCAAGCTGAATGGGGTGAGTATATTACCGATGTTAAGTTAACCAGGGATCTACATAAGTGCAATTTGGATCAACTATATGCTTTTCTTCAGCAACATGAGAAACATGTGATCATGCACCGTTCTCCAAGAGGTATGTACCCTGATTCATTAGCTTTGATGGCGAATCAACCAAGCTTGTCTCACAACAACACTCCTTATATTTTGGGACATCAAGCCTATCATCCATCACCTTACATGACACCAGCCTTTCCCCAATACTCGATTTTACCACAACCACCCACCTCACATCAGCAACAATATCGGTTCAGTGCACCTTCTTCACAATATGCTATACAACATCACCCTGCAAGTACTGCACCTTATGCTCAATCTTCATATTCATCTTATCAAGAGAATGCAGCATATCCAACAAGCTACCCTGATCAAATGAGTATTCCTTCTAGTGATTATGCAGCTCAAGATCAAGCAATGTACTGTGATGATGAGGAAGTCCCCGTTCCTGTATTTAAACAAGGTGCTGATCCAGTTGAAGTGTTAACCACTATGTCTGCCTATCTCACAAGGACTTTAAGCAAACGAAGATTTAGGGGATCAGCTCCTACCAACAATCAGTTGAGGAATTCATCCAATTCTCGCCAACAAGCTACAATTGAGAATGGCAGGGTAATGGTTCAGCCAATTCAACCATATCAGGGGAGACCTTCCACATCAACCAATGCTCGCACGGTCAATCCTGCTCTTGCTCCAATGGTCAACAATCCTCCACGGGCTAATACAGGCAAGTTGAGAATGATTACATGCTACAACTGCAAGGAAGAGGGTCATATGTCCAGGGATTGTAAGAAACCCAAGAGGAGAAGGGATGGACAATGGTTTGCAGAAAAGATCTATCTGGTGAATGCTCAAGCACAAGGAAGGGAACTTGATGAAGAGGAGCTTGCATTTCTTGCTGATCCAGGGATTGCTGAACAAGACACGGTCACCACATAGAATGCAGCATACCAAGCAGATGATCTCGATGCGTATGACTCAGACTGTGATGACTTTCAATCTGCAAAGGCTGCTCTCATGGCAACTATCTCCAGCTTAGGGCCAGAAAAGAGATCTGAGGTACTTATTAATACCACCGATAATGCCACTGATGCTAGTATTCAACCACATCAAGTTGTGCAAGAGAGTGCTAATTCGAATGAATCTTCGGTGGTGAGTCTTTCAAACGAGGAGACAAACAATGATAGCAATATCAATGTGAGTCCCCAGACTTTGAGTGAATCACAACCGGGACCCATTTCGCATACGCCTACTCCTGCTCAACAAGATTTGGTCATGGTTCCTGCTACATTACTTAGCCAAATGAATGCTGAACTCTTAGAAACCTTAGCTAAGAATAAGAATTTGTCTGATGAGCTTGCCTTAAGCAATGAGAAAGTTCAAACCTTGGAACTAGTGCCTTCGTCTAGTGTTCTAACTAATCCCGAATATGATCACTTTAGAAACAAACAAATGGGTCACTTGCAAGAAATCGAAAACTTAAGAGCAAATATGTCTAATGAACTTCAAGAAAAGGAGTTAGTGGTCACTAATTTTCAAAAACTTCAAACGGATTTTGAATCACTTGAGTCTAAGAAGAATGAAATGGAGATTAATGCCACTAATAAGATTAGAAGTCTAGATTACTTGCTGTTAAGACAATACGCTGCTTCTCAACTAGTGCACTTATTTGATGCTTCGTTTAGAGAGTTTAACTTATCACGTCTAAAAGGCCTTCCCCCTAATCCACGGTATGCAAAACAAGCTTTAAGACATAGTCCTAGACTTTATAATGCAACTCAATTAGGATTGGCTTTAGACCCGATTGTTTTTCCCGATGATCGAACAAGTAAGGATCTAGTTGATGAGGATCGATCATACAATTCTGCAAAATATCCCGAGTGTGATTATTTTAAATTGAATAAGGAGCTTGCAAAAACGGATTTTAGAATTCGCTTCCATATGGACAAAGATCTCATAACAGCACCGACCTACATATTAGATGAAGAAAACCCTAGTACATTTCCTACACTTGTCAATATGGAAGGTCCTAAGGAAATTCCAAAGGATCTTCCACCTGTTAGCACTGTATGGTTAAACTTGCAAGAGATTAATCAATACTTTACTAATTTTGACACGGTCATTTTGGATTGTACGACTTCAAATGGCTTAAATGCCGGAGAATGGGCTTTTGAACATATGAACGAGGTGTTTAAAAATGAGATCAATCCGTTTGTCGAAAGTCTAAAAGGAACTTTTGCATCTCTTAAAGAAAATCTTGTGTTTGAAATTGGTGAAGTTCAAAAAGTGTTTTATGAAATGGACACCGCTTACGAACTACAACTAATTGAAAAAGAAAAGATTTTAACCGAATATGACCGATTCTTGTCTGCAGTAATCTCGTGTGATGTGCTTACTACTGTAAATGTTAATTATTCGAATGAGCTTACATCCGCTATGATTAATTATGATGCTGTGAATATTTGTGAGGATATTTGTGATGATGTTTGTAATCTTTCTGTAAATGTTGCTGATACTGTAAATGAGGTAGATAATCATTCTTGTCACGAATCTAACGCTGAGTTTTTAAAGCTACAAGATTCTTACAATTTACTTTCAAAACGCTTTAATCAACTAGAACAACATTGTATATCTTTAGAATTAAAACAACAAACTCAAAATGAGGATCTTTTGATATCAAATGGTTGTGAAAACGGTGTTGAGACTAGTGACAAGATGATTGCAATTGTTAAGACATTAGAGGAAGAAATCATGAGATTGAAGAGAGAGGTATCATCAAAGGAAACATTAAAATTGGAACTAGAGGCTGCAGAGTCTAAAAACCAAGTCTTAGAAATTAGACTTTCGTCTGTTCTAGGGGAGATGGATCGGACAAGACAGGGATTATCCGCTCTTTATGGTTCACTAGAAGAACGCTTCGCTTTTAATGCGGCACAGCAACAATCTTTTGTTGAACAACTGAACCAAAAGTGCGAGGAAATCTCTGATTTGAACATCCTGCTCATAGACAAAAATATGGTTTTGGCTGAGTTAAAGGAGACACTTCTTCTCACCCGACAAGAAGTTGTTGATAACTTAGCTACCGACTCTGCACCGTCCACTAGTGCTCCAACAACCAAGTCAGTAGTGCTTTATAAGAATCCGCTTCATAAGAGAAACCCGGTTACCTATGATGATTATATGAGGAATGCCATTAAGCATGTCGATCTTCTTAGGGATATTTTAGACGATCTTTATGCCTTAGATCCCTCAAGTAACGACTATTATTCGGCTCATGCATATATTAAGCGAGTTCAATATTGCTTGGCATATTTGCAATACATAGGTACACCAGGTTCTGCACTACTTAATAATAGGCCCATTGCTGTCACTCCATTTAATAAGACTCCAGGAGCGAAACCGTCATTGGCACAATCAAGTAAGACACCTTTAAAATCTGTTGCTAATGTTCCCACTTTGCCTTCTACAGGATTAAAAGAGACTACTAAGGCTAAAGGATCGCCACTCAAGAAAGCTAAGATCAAGCCCTCCACTAGTAGTGCCACAAAGAAGAAAGTAGAAGTTCACAATAGGAATGCTAGTTCAGTTTTAAATAAAAAGAATCATGTTAAGACTAAAAGCTCTGCGCCTGTGCAGCAGCCTAAACCATTCGTGAATTCTGATTTGAATTGTTGGAACTGTAATGAATGTATGTTTTCCCAGCGTCATGATTTGTGTCTGATTGATCACGTTAATGAAATGAATGCTATTAAGAATGGTCTTGAATGGAAGCCAACGGGTAGAACTCGTGCCCAAGTTGGCTGGCAATGGCGTCCTACTGGTAGGACCTTTACATTAGATGGAAAAATGTGCCCCTTAACTAGGAATGCATCCATTGAGGTTAGGTCTGAGCGTCCTTTAGTTAGGAACACTCGCACTCAAGTATGGAAACAGCGCCCTTTAATTAGGTCAGCCCCCACTATAGTGCCTATCAGTGAAGAAATACCTCAGGATTTAAGCCAACTAGAATCTACACCACCTAGTAAGAAAAAGAAGGCTAGGAAATCTAAGAAACCTAGAGTTAGCAAATCTAAGATTATTAAATCTGTACCTGCTAATAACAAGGAACACTCAGATTCCGATACCTCTACATTGTCTTCGTGTGGTGATATTTTCAGGTGGTCCAAATCATCCTGTGGTATTTGGACTCCGGTTGTTCAAAACATATGACCGGAAATCGCTCGATGCTCCGAAATTTCGTCAGCAAGTTTCTTGGTACGGTTAAATTCGGGAATGATCATATAGCAAAGATTATGGGTTATGGTGAATATCAGATTGGAAACGTTACGATTTCAAGGGTATATTATGTAGAAGGTCTTGGTCACAACTTATTCTCAGTAGGACAGTTTTGTGATTCCAACCTTGAGGTTGCTTTTCGACAACACACTTGTTTCATCCGCAACTTGGAAGGAAAAGATTTGTTGAAGGGATCTCGTGGTTCAAATATATATACCTTGTCCTTACAAGACATGATGGCCGCCTCTCCAGTATGTCTTCTCTCTAAAGCATCTAAGACCAAGTCATGGTTATGGCATCGCAGATTATCTCATCTTAACTTTGATGCTATTAATCATCTGGCTAAAAACGATTTAGTTCGTGGTCTTCCAAAGCTTAAATTTCACAAGGACCATTTATGTTCCGCGTGTTCAAGGGGGAAAAGTACCAAGAAATCTTACAAGCCCAAAGCTGAAGACACCAATCAAGAAAAACTTCATCTTTTGCATATGGATCTTTGTGGGCCGATGAGAACTGAAAGTGTGAGCGGTAAGAAATTCATTCTGGTAATTGTGGATGATTTCTCCAGGTTTACATGGGTTATATTTCTACGTACAAAGGATGAAGCACCGAAGGCTATCATCACTTTTCTGAAATTCATTCAGGTACGTTTGAATACCACTGTCCGCCGTATTCGTACAGACAATGGTACAGAGTTCGTCAACCAGACTCTTCGTGATTATTATGAAGGAGTTGGTATATCACATGAAACATCCGCTGCACGCACTCCACAACAAAACGGTGTCGTTGAAAGACGGAATCGTACACTTATGGAAGCTGCTAGGACCATGCTTATTTATGTGAACGCTCCATTGTTCTTGTGGGCAGAGGCTATTTCTACTGCATGTTTCACCCAAAACCGTTCTATCCTTCGGAAACGCCATGGAAAAACACCTTATGAGCTTCTACATGACCGCAAACCCGATGTTTCATTTTTTCATGTGTTTGGTGCTCTGTGTTATCCAAACATCAATAGTGAGAACTTGGGTAAGCTTCAACCAAAAGCCGATATAGGTATTTTCGTTGGTTACTCACCATCCAAGAAAGCATACCGAATCTATAACCGTCGTCTTGGCAAGATTGTAGAAACTATGGACGCAGATTTCGACGAGCTGACAGTGATGGCTTCTGAGCAACACAGCTCTGAACCCGCGCTTCATGAGATGGGAACCGGTGCTATTAGTTCCGGATTAGTTCCCAATAATCCTACTTCTACATCATTTTTACCACCAACAAGGCCCGAGTGGGATAAACTGTTTCAACCGTTGTTTGATGAATTCTTCGATCCCCCGACTGATGAAGTTCCAGCACCTGTAGTAATTGCTCCAATACCTGAAGTGGTTGCTCAAGCTAATGAACCTTTATCTAATGCATCTACAATTCACATTGAACCGGATGCACCTTCACCAAGTGATTCTCAAACTACACCTGAATCATCACCCCGACTTGTGCCTAATGATGTGGAAGAGGATTCTATTGATCACGACTTGGAATATGCTCACTTGCAAGAGCTTCCTTTCTTCGGTGTAGCGATCCCTAAAAACCCTTCAGCCGCGTCTACCTCAGAAGAAGCTCCTTCTATTGTTCACTCTAGACCACCTAGGATTGAAAACCATAGCACTAAATGGACAAAAGATCACCCAATTAGGAATGTTATTGGAGATCTAGATCGACCAGTCTCTACACGTCATCAATTACAAGAGAGTGCACTTTATTGCTACTTTGATGCATTTCTCTCTGAAGTTGAACCTAAAAATTGGCAGCAGGCTATGACCCAATCATCTTGGATTGAAGCTATGCAGGAGGAACTAAATGAATTCCAACGACTTGAAGTATGGGAATTGGTTCCTCTCCCTGACAAGGTTAACATCCTTACTTTGTTATGGGTTTATAAGGTTAAACTTGATGAGATGGGTGCGGTATTGAAGAATAAGGCTAGACTGGTCGCTAGAGGATATAAACAAGCCTTGGGTATAGACTTTGAGGCATCTTTTGCTCCTGTGGCTAGATTGGAGGCTATTAGACTATTCCTTGCGTATGCTGCTCATATGAACATGATCGTCTATCAAATGGATGTGAAGACGGCATTTTTGAACGGTGAACTAAGGGAAGAAGTCTTTGTTAGTCAGCCGGATGGGTTCGTCAGTACGGAGTTTCCTAATCATGTGTACAAGCTTAAGAAGGCTCTCTACGGGTTGAAACAAGCTCCACGCGCGTGGTATGATCTCTTGTCAACATATCTCATTTCGGAAGGCTTCTCCAAAGGCAAGGTGGACCCCACATTATTCACTCTCAAGGAAGGCAACGACATGATTCTGGTACAAATTTATGTTGATGATATAATATTTGCTGCCACTAACATAGAATTGTCAAATCGATTTGAGAAGATAATGTCCACACGCTTTCAGATGTCGATGATGGGAAAAAATTCATTTTTCTTAAGATTACAGATTTCTTAGAATCCCAGAGGCATCTTTATTAATCAATCCAAATATGCTCTAGAATCTCTTAAGAAATATAACTTTGAAAATTGTGACCCCGTGGACACTCCAATGGTGGAGAAATCCAAGTTAGATGAAGATAGGAATGGGACTATTGTCGATCCAAAACTTTACCGTGGGATGATCGGCACCCATCTATATCTGACTGCTAGCAGGCCTGATTTGCAATTTGCTGTATGCATGTGTGCCCGGTATCAGGCTCGGCCTACCGAAAAGCACCTACATGTTGTGAAAAGGATCTTTCGGTATCTAAAAGGAACACTTCATCGTGGTCTATGGTATCCGAAGGATTCCTCTATTGCTTTAATATCATACGCAGATGCCGATCATGCTGGATGTCAAGACACGAGGCGTAGCACTTCTGGATCTGTGCAACTCCTTGGAGATAGATTGATCAGTTGGTCTTCAAAAAGGCAGAAAAGCGCTGTAATATCAAGCACGGAGGCTGAATACATCGCCATGTCCGGTTGTTGTGCTCAAGTCCTTTGGATGAGATCACAATTAACTGACTACGGTTTGGGATTTAACAAAATCCCGATGTATTGTGACAACAAGAGCGCCATTGCCCTTTGCTGCAACTATGTTCAACACTCCCGGGCCAAGCACATAGACATTCGCTACCATTTCATTAAGGAGCAGGTGGAGAACGGAGTGATCGAGCTATATTTTGTCACTACTGAGTACCAGCTGGCGGATATGTTCACCAAAGCCTTAGATCGAGGACGAATCGAGTTTTTGATCGACAAGCTTGGCATGAAATCATTCACTCCAGCGACTCTGAAAGAGTTGGCAGAAGAATCAGCTGAATAGTCGTGGTAAACTATTCAGAGTATCCTTTGTTCGTGATCATGTATATTATAGTAAATATATAAAACACAAAAAGAAAATACAAAAATATAAAACCAAGAAAAACCATAAAAAAATATAAAACCAAGAAAAACCATAAAAAATATAAAATCAAGAAAAACCAAAAATATTTTTCGTTTCAAATCGGGCATGTCTTTTAGTACGGTAATATTTACGGCCTTAGAAATGTCAATTAATATTGACACGGTGCCATAAATAGAGTCCGTATAAAAGTTGTACATTTTTAAAACATGCCCAATATGGCTTGTAGTTATTTCAGACTGCAACCCGGTTTTCATATTAAAGTCACGTATTTCCTTGGAAAATGTTGGCTCAGAACGGGAATTAATTTTCTCGTGCGTGATTTACAAGCCAAATCATGCAAAGGGATCAAGTTTACTTTACAACCTGGTCTAACACGAATTTATGTACGTCTCAGTGCATTAATTTGTTAAAATAAGAGAAATCTTATTAACACCACGAATCAAACTTTTTCAAGATATAAATTGGAAATGCTTTCATCCATATTTGACTCTTTAAACAATGACTACAACTCTTTAAATAGAAAATGGGTCATCGTTTAAGGGGGAGAAAATATTAAATCATCTTTGTCATTAAAATTGATTTTTCAAAAGTGATTGTGAAATTTAATGGCTAAATGGTAATTGAGTGGTTTTGCTTTAGAGTAAGATTTATGTTCGTTCTAAGTGTTAGGCATTGCTTTTAGATATTGGAGATATGCTAATAGATTGCGTTTGCTAAGTTGTGTGTAAGTTAAACAAGGGTTAAGAAAAATGAAAAATTAGAAACAAAAAGGAAAAGGAAAGATAAATAGAGGGACTTAAAGTGATATTTGTTAAACTTGTCAAAAATTTTTGACCTAGTCAAATAAAACACCCCCGCCCCCTCTTTTCCTTTCACTGTTTATCTTCCACTTGCCGCCATTGTTGAATCTCACACAAACTCTTAAAAACATCTCGTCTATTCATCTTGATCCTGTTCATTCGCTAAATAAGGTAAATAACATCAATTATTCAATTTCTAATTCGTTTAAATCATGTAAATCCAATTGATTACTTCAGATAATCAACTTAAATCTAGTTAGGGTTCGTTCGCCCCAATTTAGGCTTAATTGATTAGGGATTTATGGTGGGTTTTGCTCGGAATAGGTTAAATGATGTTTAAATTGCCTTAGTTTGCCTTAGAAACTCACAAACGCGCATAGATTAATCATCTTAGCTTGTGTTTGAAAAAGTTCCGGATGAACATGGTTACAACTTCCGAATGAAGGATTTCTTCTGAAAAACTTCCGAATGAAGGAAGTTCCGAATGAAGAACTTCCGAATCAAGGAAGTTCCGAATGAAGAACTTCCGAATGAAGGAAGTTCCGAATGAAGAACTTCCGAATGAAGGAAGTACCGAATGAAGAACTTCCGAATGAAGGAAGTTCCGAATGAAGAACTTCCGGATGAAGGAAGTTCCGAATGAAGAAGTTCCGGATGAAGGAAGTTCCGAATGAAGAACTTCCGGATGAAGGAAGTTCCGAATGAAGAACTTCCGGATGAAGGAAGTTCCGAATGAAGAACTTCCGGATGAAGGAAGTTCCGAATGAAGAACTTCCGGATGAAGGAAGTTCCGAATGAAGAACTTCCGGATGAAGGAAGTTCCGGATGAAGAACTTCCGGATGAAGGAAGTTCCGAATGAAGGAATGTTCCGGATGAAGAAGTTCCGAATGAGGAGAAGTTCCGGATGAAGAAGTTCCGAATGAGGAGAAGTTCCGGATGAAGAGTTGTTTGATTATTATTGTTTGCATGCTATATGTACTTGTTGTTTTATATTATGAAATGTGTTATGCTTAGAAGTAAGAATGATATATATCTATATGTTTTTGTGCATCAACCTTTCATGTCTTATCTTAAGCAGATACAATGACTAATCCAACAGTACAAGCAATCCAAGAATCTAGAGAAGCCGATATTGCTAAAGCACGAACCCTTAAGTTTATACCCAACAACTACCGGCTGAAGCAAGTCTCAAAATCCACTCACCATGGTTTTAAGGTCACCATAGCCATCCTCGACAACTCTCATTTCAAGAACGCCCTTAGGAGTAGTGCCTCGGTGCCTTATGAGTATATGTATGAATTTTGGGCTACCAAGAAAATCACTTCAAACAAGATCACCTTCACCATCGACAACAAGCAGCAGACACTCACAGTTTCATACTTCCGTAAGATTCTTGGTATACGAGATACACCCAAAGGCATGTCATTCTCGAGGGATCCTACTAAAGATGAACTCGTGGAGTTATTTGACGCTCTTGGATGTCCGGAAATACGAGTTGCGTCTGAGTTTACCACTGCTAAAGTAGGACAACCTTGGAGAGCATTGATGGGTATTCTCAGTAAATGTCTTACACCAAAAACGAGTGGCCATGATGCTCTGCGCAATCCTATAATAAACCTCTTCTATGGCATGTACAAAGCTACAAATTCAGATTATGCTTTGTTGATATGGGAAGAATTCACCTTTCAACTCTTCTATAACAAGAAGCTGAAGACAAACTTCTTTCCTTATCCTCGGTTTATCAAGCTTATCATTAATTATTTTATGAAGAATGATGCTACTATTGATAGGCGTGCAGCAAGTCGCTATCACACTGAAGAAGCTGATGATACTGTGGATCTGAGGCATGAAGGACCGTCTATTGGTGTGATTCCGGGTCCTATTCCTGATTACCTTCTGTCTGAGAAAATCAAAGGTTCTGCTGATTACAAGCTACTGCAGATAGAAATCAAGAAGCTGAAAGCAAACCTTCAGACTGGAGAAGACTCGTCGACAACAGTTAAGAGTAAAGGTAAACGCAAACAACCAGCTGCGTTACCTGAACCCGAAACCAAGAAGAAGAAGACAGAGGGTAAGAAGGGAAAGGGTAAGACTGATGAGATGCGTCTACGTGACGAAGAAGACATCGTTGATCCTACTCTTGATAAAACTGAGAAACAAATGATGAAGATAGCTATTCAAAGGAATAGGAAAGATACTGGCGGTAGTGGTTCAGGTGCAAGGGTAGATGTTGAGGATGAGTACGTGGAACCAGATGACGTTGATAAGTTTGGGTCACCTGAACATTATTCCACTTCGAAGGAGCCATCAATCCCTATTTCAGCAAGTGTGGAAAAGGAGTCTGTTGCTCCTACGATCATGGTGTCAACTCAACCCTTAGCAACTCAACCTCCACTCATACAACCCTTACCAACCAGACCGGCTTCAACACCATTTCTTCCACCACCTACAATTCCCATCCTTAGTACCGCATTAACAGCCGAGGCTCTCCAATCAACCCAAAGCAGCTCTGTAACATCTACAATGGCTGCATTGGTGATGGCCGAACTGTTGGATAAACATGTGGATACTCACAAACGAGAAATGGATGAACTTCGCCAAGAGTTACAAAGACGAGCTCAAAGTGAAGAAGCATCTATGAAAGACCAAGAGGAGATGATTGCTAGGTTCGCTGCAGATTTGGAGGTGACTCGAAAAGCACATGCAGAAGAACTAGCTCGGGTTAAGCAGGCTGAGGCTGATAAGCATGCTGCACGTATCACCAGACTTCAAGCGATGAGGGATAAATACAAAGAGAAAAAAGAAGCACTTGATGATTAAATCCCTCTGTGGAAGAAAGAGTGCAAGAATCCGTTGAATCCCTAATGCCTAAACTGCGTGATGAGTTAAAGACACTTGTTGCTGACAACTTGATGATTAAATCATCCAATCCTTCAGAAGCCGCCTACAAGATTGCTTATGACTTGACGGATTTTGAATTGAAGAAGATCCTTAAGGCTCGTATGGTGGAACTTGGATCATTTGATAAGTCTAGGATTCAACGGGCTCTATACAAATCCCTGAATGATGCTATCATGGAGGATGATAGGTTATTCAAAACGTTTGGAAGTGTGGTACCTTATCACATTCTACCTGAAGAAGAAAGGGAAGAAAGTGAGCAGGAAGAGGGTACTGGTGAAGAGGAAGAGGAAGAAGAAGGAGAAGAAGAGGAAAAGGATGACGATGATGGTGATGATGAGGATAAGGATGAGGATGATGATGACGATGATGAGGATGATGATGATGGCGATGATGGTGGTGATGGGAATGAGGAGAGTGCTAGGGGTAGTAACGGGGATGACAATCAGGATGATGATGGGGGTGAACAGCCTAAAGAGGGAGATAAGGTTACCAGCTCCAAGAAAACTGCTAAGACTGGAACCAAGTCCAAGAAAGATGCAGCGCAGAAGGACAAATCAACCTCATCGGAATCAAGACGAACTAAGTGGCGCCACGATGCGAATGCCACTACAGCGTCATCAGTTCCCGGTACCTCTATCGCTGTATCTTTACCTATTACCACTAACCCCATTAGTTCTGTTGTTGTTACTCCTGTGATTGCAGAATCAGTAACAGAACCCGAAGCTGCACAACACTCACCAGTTCACGACACTGCCGAAATGCCTGAAACTGAACCAACAGATGTTCGCACTTCTACTCCTCTACAACAAGCACAACAATCTACGGTTCCTGAACCAAGCACACGAGATTGGGCAGACACGTTGGAGATAGACGAGACTGCACCACCACAGGCTTGGATCACGGCAGCAGCACAATATGATCCGATCACAGATGCTGACAAAGATGTGTTGTATCTCCGTATCCGGAGTCCTATTGACTTATGTGCATTTCTTGCTCATGAGTATAAGACTTCGATTACTCCATCCTTGGTGAAGAAAGCGCTGAATGATAAGAGACTTCGCGCCAAAACCCGGTTAACCCGAATAGAGTTCGAATATTATGCTGATGAGATCCTGAAGGCTCTGAATACCGTTCAACGGCCAGGTCTTCATGAATCAGAAAGAGATCCACCTCCAATGGATCCTGCTCAAGATAAT
Organism: Glebionis coronaria; assembly: GCA_025667525.1. Classification (NCBI taxonomy): domain Eukaryota; kingdom Viridiplantae; phylum Streptophyta; class Magnoliopsida; order Asterales; family Asteraceae; genus Glebionis; species Glebionis coronaria. Next base: position 370,554,387 of record CM046879.1, on the reverse strand, counting down.
CAGATTGCTCTTGACTTCTTCGTCACCAATGATCTTGTGTATCTACTGAAGGGGTCATCAAAGTACGCAACCTCCCTGACCTTGCTGAAAGCTGCCAACTGGGGGACAATACCCTTTATCGAGGAAAAGGTAAACAGACTCTGGGTCCCAAAAATGAATCATAATTATGATATGTATGCTGTCATAGGTGCATCTCATTGGGACGAACGAGTCCGAAGGGCGTACAGGGGTTGCTGCTTGGTCAATTCTGGAAGCAATGTTAGATCCGACATCCGCATCTCCAGCATCTTAGGAATGAAAACTGAAGCCAAGAATGGCTATTATCATGTAACGGAGATTCGTTTGAAAAGGGAGGATGACAGGGAATACAAAATCCAGCAGGGAGATTTTTCCATCATTCGCCTTGAGGATATCGAAGATATGCTGCTTCTGATGACCCGAGATCAACTCACACATATTCCTCGTGAAGACCTGATTGCTTTGAATACAGCACTTCGTATGTTCACACGAAGCGTTGTCATCAAGTCACGAGTTGAAGATCTTCAGTTGGGAGTCGAAAGCTATCAAAGGAAGCTCAACTTAACCCGTCCTGTGAATCAGGTGCTACCTCAACATGTAGAAAGATGTCCCTATACCGGCATTTCTGTCCCGAATTACGGCATTTTCTACTTGAACAGTCGAGGTTTGATGAAGTTTATGAGGGTGGGGGAGCTCCACAAGTATAGTGATGGAACTCTTCTACAAGTCAGAGGAAAGTTGGAGCATCTGAACTCGGGTGGGACTTTGCCAGAGATGACGGAGGATTGGCATCCGGGTTACCGGCAGATGGCAAAGTATGTGATCAAGAAGATCGATCAAAAGCTCCGTGAACGTAGATTGATGAGGAGCTTGGAAAGAATCGTGGGTGGAAGACCATATCTAGTGCACCACAAGCTACTGCAACGATCCATCTAATGGGTCGTACATTTCAGGTCCACTTTATATTGGTTTTCAATTGTGAATATGTATATTTGTGAATATTGTTCTTGTATGGCTTGCTATAGTGTTAAGGTATGATAATTTTTCAAGAATTTCTCACGAGATTCTAAATCTTTCAAAATATATCATACTAAAGCACTACAACTATCCCTTATTAACTTAAGGGGGAGCAATAAATTGTTCTATGGCCAAACATCGATTTCATTTTTACCCAAAGACCGGTTAATCCATTCAATATCCCAAATATTAATGGTTAACATTTTGGATAAGGGGAGAAAATGGGATTAAGGAGACATAAGTGATACTTGGCTAAAAGATGAAAAAGACTTAAAGATTAGCCAACTTAATACGTGTAAAGCATGTGTTAAGGGGGAGCGTTTTTGATGAACAAAACACCTAAGGTACAAAACTTTTGATTTCAATATCACAAGTACTTTAGGTGATTTTCAATAATTTTTCATGGTGGCAATTCCTTCCCAAAACACGCTTAATTCACGACGAATGTGGTGACAAAAGGGTGGTAGGAATAGGTTTAGTCCAATGATTCATCAGAGCCGATGGAATCTTCCCAAGGACAATTCCCTAGATAGAATTAGAAGTCCTAGGAAAGATGGAGAAAGAATGTGAACGTAGTTGAATGCCGACCAAGTACTTAAGCTAGCACTGGAACAATCACAACAAGGTGCTAGTGATGACGTATTGGTAAACATTGAAGGGGTTGAAGAATGAAAAAGAATTGTAAAGATAAAGGGTGTAAAGAAAGAAGCCCTCCTTACAACTTTAGGCAGAAACCGGGTCAATACATATGCTATTGAGGTCATTTTTGCTAATGATTCTCGGTATTGAAGAAAGACATCATGGACCCAGTGATGTAATGCACAACCCTTCTCAGCTAACTCAAATATCTCTCAAAAGGTATTTGTTTTAATCACACGGAGATCAACACGTTATCTATTGGTTTATTCACTCCGAATAGACTGGTATTGAAAAGGTGGCACTCCTCTCCAGCCATCGCTCACTAAATCAAAACGCACAATCGAGTCTAGAGCCAAGAGATCATCAAAAGTCTCATTAGGACACTTTTCATTTATTCCTTGCTTTCTCACACACTGTGAAAAGTAAGAGATTTTCATGAGTCCTACGCAGTATTCCTGTAATATTGCCAGAACATCCGAGTAATACGTAAGTATTACAATGAAGATGGAAATCCTGCTTGAGCCAACATCAAACAAGCTCATGGTAGGTTACACGTGCGGTTCTTTTAGAACCAATCTTGTGAAAAACTGGAAGGTAACAGTGGTTTAATTCTTAATTGAACTTAAACTCGTTCCAGGCCTCTTCGCATTATCATATGATCTTGCCAGAACACTCAGAGTGACTCTTTATTGACCACAGTGACGAGTGGAAATCCTTCTAGTGTCAACATCAAACAGCACTTGGTAGGTGACGTGCAGGATTCTTTATGAATTGAGCTCGTGACAACTGGAAAGCAACGATGGTGAAAATCTTAATTGAAATTCACTTGTTCCAGGTTTCATGAATTGACGGCTTCAAATCACAAGGATAACTCATCCAAGTGATTCACTCTTTATGTTCGCAGTCAGCTTTGGACGGTCGAATAAAGAGAACGGGTTTACCCGCGAAATCCTATCAGGAAGTTACTTAATTGAAACTATCCGTCACGGGTACGATATCTAATATCGTCCAACGGTCTTCACCGACCGGAGGTAAAATGCTACCGAATTAGAATAAAATGTTCAAAGCCATTTTATTCGTGTCGTTGCTGTGTACCTGTTAAAGACGGTGGAGTTGCTGTGTACCTGTTGAAGACGGTGGCGTTGCGGTGTACCAGTGAAGACGGTGGTGTTGCGGTGTACCTGTAGAAGTCGTTCCCACATGCTTATGTTTTTCTGCATCAAAGTTTAACAAAAATTCAAGAAAGTACAAGATAAAGTCTTCCGCTGTACCAAACTCTGAAACTTTCGAGAATTCAATAAAAAGACATAAGTGTGTGGAACATGGAGTCACGAGAAGGCAAATTCACAAGAGAGGCAAAGATCGCACGTGAAAGGCCAAAGAACATTGCTCTCAAGCCAAAGCCAAAAAGATCAAACCAACATATTCACAACAAAAGAAAGAAAAGAAGAAAAAGCTACGAGCTAAAGAACGAAGACTTAGTATAGTATGCTAGGTTTAGAACTTTGTAACGTGGAGTGACCTCCCTTAGGGGGAGATTGTTAGAAATACGTTTTTACGTATATTAGAAGTATCGGTCACTCCACAATAATATTTATGTTGTAATAGCTCGTAGTTAGAAATTAGTCATTAGTTACTTATTAACTTAAGTAAGAACCGGTCCATGGGCTTGTCATGGACCGGCCCAAGCCCATGTTTGCTTGGAACTATAAATACCCCTTTCCACCATGGAAAGGGGTTGGTTGTTGTCATTTACTAGTTTCCATTTAATAAAATAACACATAGTTTCTCTCACTTTCTCTCTCTAACTTTCTCTATCTAGAAATCAACAAACCCCTTCATAGATTCATAGATTATCAATATTCTACATTGGCTGTGATTTTCCAAATCTTGATCTTTCTCAGTTTCAACCGGTCAAACAGGTCATGCTACCTATTCAAGAGGTATATAAGAGAAAGACAAGATCTGATCGTAAATCCGACCAACAAGAGTTCAATGATGAGGACATGGACATGCCAACAAGTGATGGTGATGGCATTGGCACAAGTGCTCCCATTGACTCTTCGAGTTCTTCTCACCACTCCACAAACTCATTCGTGGATGGTTTAGATGACATTGCTTCCCCTCCTCACCATTCCTCTAGTGAAGTTCCTAATAATCTCAATTTAGAGGAACTTTACAGTCAAAATCTTCGAACCCGAGGTGATTTGCATGAACACCGGATTGAGTCAAGAAAGGGTTTCAAGTTCTTGGGAAAAATGATCAAGGGTTTAGGCAAGAAAAGGAGATGAAGACTTTGAGTTGTGTCAAAGTTTGGCTATCATTTGATGTTTAAACATTTGCTTATTAACACTTTGGTTTAGTTGTTTATTAACTTATGTTACATGCTTGGATTATTGTTGATCCCAAACTTAGATCGATTAGCTTTGTGTATACGAGATTAGATCAAGTAATACACGTAGAGAAACCTTTGTATATGCTTTATGAATCTAAGTGTTATGCGGAATTTAACACTTAAACAAGAACACACAATGATATAAACAAACTTTCACTTTGATTATCAATATTAAACTTGCTTACAATGAAAGGGGTTTACAAATGAAAACTTATATGAAACTTATATTTAAAGGTCTTCTTTTATAGACATAAGAAGCCTTGTACAATAATCTACGTATCAACTATTCTAGGTAAAGATAAATATAGAAAATACATTGTTGTTCTTATCTTTACTAGAAGTAATCTAGAATATAGTACACGCGTAGAATATATCTTCCATCAGTGCTTGTCTTCAATCTGTCAACGCTTGACTTTGTCTTGTCAACGCTTGAGCTGTCAGCGCTTGTTTTGTTCTTGTCAACGCTTGTTTTGTTCTTGTCAGCGCTAAAGTGATCTGGCCCTAATTTATTCCCAACAATCCTCCCCTAAACTTGATATCCACTCTTATGATCAAGTTTCTGAATAAGCATTAAGGACTAGGAGGAATCTTATAAACCTTCTCATATTGATAGTGAATAAATCTGATCAAATCTTTTGCCACGTCACTTGAATAATCTATTTCCAGCTGAGTGTCCTTCATCTTCTCCAAAATAGCCTTGGATATGAAATACTGAGCATCCACAAGTAGATACTCAACAAACTTTGTAGAACTCAAATGGTATACACCAGCAGCTGAATATAACCTCCATTGAAGACCACTGAGGTCATCTTCAAGATCCTTCCATATTGCAGGATCCTCATCTTTTGGTCCACACATTCTTTTGAATGTGGTCCAATGTTTTATTCCATTAGCTGAAGTTGGTGCTTCAGCCTCATACTTGGTCTCCAGCAACCTCCAAAGATCCACCAAGTCTTCTCTATCACAACTTGCAAACAAAGATATAAGAGTGGTAAAAGTGTGTATCTCTTTGCCAAATCTGCCAATCTTCCAGAACCCACATTCATCTTTTTCATAGGTCACAATGGGGTTCCTGGAATCTAATGGTAACATGATGTAGTGTTTTTGCAACCCTTTAGGAAAAGAGAGGCAAAGTAGTGGTAAGCGTTAAGTGTCGGTTTAGGAAAACCGAGCACTAATGACCAAACAAGTTCGTTTCCCAAGGAGGCAAGTGCGTTGTGTTAAGAGTTGATATTGATTTGTGATTATATGATTGAGAAAGAAATGGGATTAGAAGAGAAAGACGGTTACAAAGACGAATTAAACTTCGACGAAAAAGGCGAACACGTAAAATCGTAAATTGTGCCAAAATTAAAATTTTAACCTAAAAATTCCTAAAAATTACTAAAAATCCCCAATAATATTCTAAGAGTTTACAAAAAATCCAAACTTGCTAAAACCTTTTAATTAATTAGATAATGACTTTTTAATGCTAATTAAAGCCCTAAAAATCACTTTTAATTATTAAAAAGCCTTAAACAAGATCTAATAGTTTGTAAACCTCAAAAATATCCTAATTAAGCTAAAAACTATTTTTAAAAATTTTAAAACCAAATTAAACTATTTTTAAACACTTAAAAACTATTAAAATCTATTAAATCTTAAATTAATTCTAGAAATTAATTGAAAAGTCTTAAAAACATTTGGAAAGTGACAAAACTCCTAATTAAGTGTCCTTAACCTAGGAAAAATGTAAAAACTAAAAAAAATAAAACTTCAATTTTTAATAATAAAATGATATTAAAATATTCAAAAAAAAATAAAAAGTTTGTAAATAAATTCTAAAAAATTACCAAAAATCCTAAATAATGTAACTAAAACAAAAATGCAATTTAAATTTTCTGAAACCTATTTAATAATTTTATATTGAATTTTAAAGTTAGCTAAAAACCTTAAAATCCTATAAAATCAAAAATAAGCTAAATAGAAAACCTAAATAGCTGTAAACCTCAAAAGTATGATTAAAAACCTAAAAATTATTTTTTCAGATTTTTAGTATACCTTTTACTATTTTTTAATGACTTTCTAAAATAAAAACTTAAAATAATCCTAATAAATTAAATAATAAAGGGAAAAATATACTCTTTGCTCAGAAAAGTCAAAAACCCTAATATAATGCTAGGAAAAATGCTAAACAGTGAAAATCAAAAAGGAATAAGCTAGAAAAAGCTTATTTAAAAGCTGTTAATCAAATAAGCTATAAAACAAACCTCACTTAAATAGATAATGAAATGAAATGATAACGTAAAAAACCATCCGGATCACTGGTTAACACGTTACTCCTCCAAACGGGAGGTCGCGTGTTCGAGCCCAGGCCAGGTGAGTTTTTACTTTTTTTTTTCTTTTTCAACTTAAGACACAATCCAATGACCTTGTTAAGCTCAAAAACACAATTCAAATCCAATAACAAGATATAATTAAGCTGCTAGAAACCAAAACGTGCCCAGATTTGGCAATATTTCTGATGAACACTTAAAGTGTAAAATGAGTATCTTCACGGGTGAAAAGTATCAAGAGGACTTGATTTGTTGGCGTTTTTGTGGATGATTGTGATAGACAAGGGCACCCTTATACTCTTTGGAGTATAAGGAGTCAAATATAGCACAAGTAAACACAAGTATAAGCCAAATTAACACAAAGATTCACCACAACAAGTTACTGATAAGCCTTGCAAAAGTCTGAGAGTATTTTGCTGAATCAATTAGCACACAAATGGATTTCAAAGCTTAACAACTTGCACAAAACTCAACCAAACAGCATACAAGCAACACACAAACTTAAATCAACCCTATTCTAACAGATTATCCAGATATTAATGCTCAAACTTCACTAAATAAGCAGAAAAATGGCAGTGACTGATTTTAGCTATATTTTCACTTTTTGAGTATGCAAATTGGTTAAAAACCTATTCAAACTGAAAGACAAATGTACTTACCACCTACTAACAACCAAAAGAGTATGTCAAACTGAATTTAAGCCAAGATTTAATCACCTAACAACTTATAATCCATTAAACCAAACACTCCTTTAAATCTCAGATTAAATTTTTTTCAAAGCAAATCCAATCAAGACTTAACCAAACTGATTGAACACTATCTAAGCATGCATACAAGTCCTATTTAAGCAGTTTTAAGCATTCAAACATACACTTAACAACTTAACATGCAGAATCACATAAGGCACATAATTTTTGGAAAACTGAAAATGGAAAAGAGAATCAATGAGCTACCTTAAGGGTCCTACATCCAGGACCCTTAGTGGTTGAAAAACCACCTCCCTATAGGCTGGGGCCTATGCTGGACCTTGAACAAGTAAGTAAAAATAGAAAGTGATGGTGGTGGTTGCTGCTAACACACACACCCAATATTCCTTTTTTAAAATGATTTGAGCTTTGGAACCTGCTAAGAAAGAAGGTAAACAAGATTGCTGTTCACAAAACAAATAAGCTATAAGCCAGCTTATCACTTAAGCTGCCTATGGCTTATTTGACTAAGAAAACTGATTTTGAAATATTTTGAAAATGTTACTAACAACTAAATCAACAAGCACTTTAATCCTCACTTAAGCTTGATAATCAACAAGATTATCAGGCTTATATGAACAGCTTAAAACACTTGGACCAATTCTGAAATTTAAAAACTTGAGTCCAAACAGAAACTTAAACTGAAACTTAAACTTGGAAAATTAAAATTGCAAGAATGTAAAAGAGGTTCTTTGCTTCTCATCAACAACACTTAACCCATTTCATTAACAAAAGAGGATTTACAAGCTTATGACAAAATGGAGAAAAAAGAACAACATAATGCTAAGTCCTATGTGCCTTTATATAGGCTTACACTTGTTCTAGAAAGCTGAAAGAAACCTAAAACCCTAATATCTTGAATTGCCAACTTTTCCCTTGGAGAATATTTGAAGATGCCATGTTGATGCCATTTTTTGAATTCGTCAAGAGATCATGTGATGATTCTTGGACGTTTTTGAGATGCCAGTGATGTAGAAACGATCTAGGACGTCCATTTTGCCTTTGGGAACACGAAAAATGCTAAGAAGCGTTGATTGGCTGTCATCTTTGTATTGGAGCCAAAATGTGGGGCAGGGGAAGGTTGGAGAGGCATGTGAGGGTGAGGGTGACACTTTTTGGGAGGTGGGATGTGGTGACAATGAAGTTAATCAAAGATCTGGAAGGTTTCAACAAAAACCCATTTGTATTTAGCTTAATTGAGTCTGGGATTAATAGGGTTCATGTGGGTGATTAGCAGGTTTTTAATCCGTTTTGGCGAAATCAGATTTTAAAAAATCTGTTTGGTGGGAAATTAGTTTAATAAACTTATTTAGTTTATTAATTGGGTGGAAAGTGGACGTGAAGTGAATGGGTGAGGTGGTGTGATGTGGTTGGGTGTTGGAGGTGAGGTGGAGGATTGATTGGCTGGAAGGAGTTAGTATGTTTGACAGCTTTGGCCCCCAAAGGTTTCATTTTTCTTCATTTTGTAATAATCAGTGTAAACTTCAATTTCCTTTATAATAAGTTTGCCCTTCTTGTCAAATTTGGCACAACTTATTTTCAAACTTGATTTAAGGACTAAACATGCAATTTGATGATATTTGAAGTACTGATTTTGGCATTTTCTTCATTCTTCAAGGTTTAACTTGTTTGTTCACTTCTTGGAGGACCATTATTGACAATTTAGATTTGTTGAGGGACTAAATTTGCCAATTCTTAAAAGTTAAGGGTCCTTTTTGTAATTTTGACAAACTTTAGGGACCAAACTTGTAATTATGAAGATACAAGGGTATAAAGTGTCAATTATTCAAACTTGTAGGACCAATCTTCCTAATTCTTCAAATCTTCAAGGGTTTTCTTTGGAAAATTCTTCATTAGGGCTTGGTTCATCGTGCGGCTTTGTTTCCCGTGTTCGTTTTTGCATGATTCTTGTGATCTTTTGTCATTTTCCCAATATCCGTACCTAAAATTCACAAGCAACAAACACAAGCATATATTTGGGTATTTTGATGATATTTAATGCATTTTAAGCCCAATTTGGACGATGAGACTATGTATAAAAGCAGTCTCATCACTCCCCCATACTAAACCATTGTCGTGCCCTCACGCAATGCTAGAATTAAGTATCTTAGCACTTCCAAAATTCATTTTATTCACTTTATTGAATTATAAACTAGCTATACTAATACTATTGCTACTACTTGTGTTTTAGACATAATGTATGATTTTCATCGCAAAATGGGACGTTTAGGTTCATAGAATAAGAACACGTGAATGCTTCGTTAGAAATAATTTCATCGTCCTCGATTTTCCCTCCAATTCCATGCCAAGCGTGCAACGAGATCATTGTCATTATAAGTTAGTAATGCTAACACTACACATATGCCCTAATCACGTACTTATTCTCCCATTATTCCTAAGTTGTATCTCTTATATTTTATTATGTCTTAAATGTTTCACGATGATACATTGTTTGACTTATGCGATAATAGAGATTTAGGTCTAAAAATAGAGTCCTAACGGTGTAACTAAGACCATCAAATCAATAACCCCTCCTAATAGACAACGATGTCAAAAAATTAAGTTGACAAGAAGAATCGATAAACACGGTTTTATAACGGTTTTGAACATGAGACTTATTACCAAGACTTTTATACGCCCCCTAACGGAAGGACCTTATTATCTTTGGTTTACCTCCATCTTTTATTCAACTTCGCCATGAAGCTTTTATTATGACTTCGGTCTTGCCTTGCCTTTTATTATCCGCCTCATCGGTGGTTTTATTAGCCAAAGACGTATATCCTCACGCTAAAGCGAATTTTGGATCTTTAAAGCTTCGAAGATTAAGGCTTGATTCACTTTCAATTTTTGCATAGATTTTAGGCCTTGTGGGGCTTCAAATTGTTTGCTAGATTTAGGTGAGCACTTGAAATCTTATTATTGGGTGAAGCTTTCGATTATTCGGGTGCCAATACTTCAAAACCGTGACGCTGGCGATACCTTAATGTCTTCCCAATTTAATTACACGGAAGCTACTAGAAAAGACTAGAAACCCAACAATCCTAACTAAACCGCTAAGTCAATATTTTATTAAGCAAAAAATATTTACATGCGAAGGGAGAATAAGCAAACAACGAGAAAACATGAGTTTTTGAAAGAATACGAGTACTCTACGCTTAGCATAGTAACTTATAATTAACTCTATCATTTCTCATCCTCATTTAAGATACTTAGCCTAAAAAGTTAAGGAATCGAAGCTAAGTGCTCAACACGCACGGTCGAGTCAAAAATTACTCTCGTTCTCACCATCGGAAAACCTACATTCGTGTCTTAAACACTTATGAAAAACTAGAAAAAAAATTAAAATTTGGCCATTTTTAGCCTTATTTTGCAACAAAACGATAAATAAAAAAAATAAACTTTGGAAAGCGTGAAGGTTTGGCAAGGCAAGTATCTATTCACCCCCCCCCATACTAAAGTTAAACATTGTCTTCAATGTTTCGAGTCTAGGGGTGTAAACACCCCCATACTAGAGACGAAGTCGAATGCCTAATCTAGCATGGAAAGGGTGTAACCAATAAATTAATAGCCGTTTATGAAGTGTGCTAAAAACCTAAGGTTAGAACATCAAAAGGATATATCATGGATATTGAGAAATGTCTCCAAAGCAAACGATCGAGTGCTCCCATAAAACGAACACGAGAGGCTCCAATCGTGAAGATCATTATCTAAAAACCACAATGCACAAACAACCACGGAACAAAGGTTGGAAGGGCACAAATCCCCACACGTAAGCTACATTAGAAAGCGATAATATGTACATAGGATAAGCATGGGACTCCCCCACGAGGCACCTCGTTTTTGATTACCGAGTCATGAGCTCGACTCGATCCCCTCAATACTAATTATCATTGGGGAAGGTGACTTGGTCGAGGTAGTTCAAGGATGGAACTTCCCCGCCAAAGTAGTGCTTCAACCTATGTCCATTCACCTTGAAGTTAGGACCATCATCTTGAGCTAGCTCGATGGTCCCATAAGGAAACACTTGAGTCACGGTGAATGGACCAGACCAACGGGATTTCAACTTACCGGAAAAGATTTTTAATCTTGAATTAAAAAGCAAAACTTGATCCCCAATATTAAAACCCGGGTTTTTAATTTTAGAATCATGCAACTTTTTAGTTTTCTATTTATAAATCAATGAATTTTCATAAGCAATATCCCTTAATTCATCTAATTCATTCAATTGCATTTTCCGGTGTTTTCCCGCGGTCTCCATGTCATCATTACAATGCTTTAGGGCCCAATAAGCTTTGTGTTCTAATTCGATAGGCAAATGACAATTCTTTCCATACACAAGCTTATAGGGAGTGCACCCAATGGGAGTCTTATGAGCGGTCCTAAAGGCCCATGAAGCATCGTCCAACTTATCCGACCAAGTTTGTCGGTTTTCTCCTACGGATCTCTCCAAGATCCTCTTCAACGCTCGGTTTGAAACCTCGACTTGCCCACTCGTTTGTGGGTGATAAGCCGTAGAAAGACGATGTGTAACCCCATATTTCCTTAGAACCCTTTCGAATTGGTCATTACAAAAATGGGTTCCACGATCGCTTATGATAGCACGAGGGGTTCCAAACCGAGAAAACAATTGCTTCAAAAACTTGACTACCACACGAGCATCATTGGTGGGCAAGGCCTTGGCCTCCACCCACTTAGAAAGGTAGTCAATCGCAACGAGAATGTACTTATTACCATGAGATGATGGGAACGGCCCCATAAAGTCTATAACCCAAACATCAAAGATCTCACATACTTGAATGATATTTTGTGGCATTTCATGTTTTTGTGAGGCTTTTCCTTGTCGTTGGCATGCATCACACGACTTCACAAGATCTTGTGCATCTCGGTAAATAGTAGGCCAAAAGAAGCCGGCATCAAACACCTTCTTAGCCGTGAGATTAACACCGTGGTGACCACCCGTGGGTCCCTCATGGCAAGCTCTAAGGATGTTAGAAGCTTCGGTGCCAAATACACAACGTCGGATGATTTGATCCGCTCAAGTTCGAAACAAGTAAGGGTCGTTCCAAAAGTAGAACTTGACATCACGAAAGAATTTCTGTTTTTCTTGAGTTGTCATACCCTTAATGATGAAGTTACCCGCATGGTAATTTGCAAAATCCGCAAACCATGGGGTGGAAGAATCAAGCTTAGAATTCACTACACCAAGTGTCTCGAGCGGAAATGTTTCGGTGATTTCCTTAGGCTCGTAAATACTTTGGTGAGGATCTTCTAAACGAGAGAGATGATCGGCCGCTAGATTCTCGGCTCCTTTTTTGTCAACAATGGTGTGATCAAATTCTTGAAGGAGGAGAATCCAACGAAGTAATCTCGGCTTAGTATCTTGCTTTGCCATGAGATACTTAATAGCCGAATGGTCCGTATACACTATGCATTTCGTCAAGACGAGATAAGGTCAGAATTTCTCAAATGCATACACCACGGCAAGGAACTCCTTTTCCGTTGTAGTGTATTTAAGTTGAGCCTCGGTCATCGTCTTGCTAGCATAGTGAATAGGCAAGAAGTGCTTATCATGACGTTGCCCCAAAACGGCCCCTATAGCGTAATCACTAGCATCACACATAAGCTCAAAGGGGAGGTTCCAATTTGGAGCAACAAGAATGGGAGCTTCGTTAAGTTTCTTCTTAAGGATTTCAAAGGCTCGTACACAATCTTCGTCAAAGACAAAATGTGCCTCTTTTTCAAGAAGATGTGTAATGGGTCGAGAAATCTTTGAAAAATCCTTGATGAATCGACGATAAATGCCTGCGTGGCCTAGGAAACTCCTAACTCCCTTGACGGTTTTGGGATGAGGTAATTTGGCGATGACGTCTACCTTAGCTTGATCTACCTCAATCCCCGCTTTCGAGACCTTTTGCCCTAAGACGATTCCACTCTTAACCATAAAATGACACTTTTCCCAATTGAGCACAAGGTTGGTTTCCTCACAACGTTTCAACATTATCTCTAGGTTCGACAAACATGAAGTGAACGAATTACCAAACACGGAAAAGTCATCCATGAAGACTTCCATCGTCTTCTCGATCATATCATGAAAAATAGCCATCATGCATCGTTGAAAAGTTCCCGGTGCATTGCAAAGTCTGAATGGCATTCTACGATAGGCAAACGTTCCATATGGACACGTAAACGTAGTTTTTTCTTGATCACGAGGATCGATGGGAATTTGGAAGTAACCGGAAAAACCATCTAAAAAGCAATAGAAATCGTTTCCCGCAAGACGCTCCAACATTTGGTCCATGAAGGGCAAGGGAAAATGGTCTTTTCGAGTGGCTTCATTCAACTTACGATAGTCAATGCACACTCTCCATCCGGTCACGAGTCTAGTGGGAATCAACTCGTTGGCATCGTTTGGCACAACGGTCATCCCTCCCTTTTTAGGGACACAATGAATAGGACTCACCCAAGGGCTATCGGAAATAGGGTAAATCATTCCCGCATCAAGGAGTTTAAGGACCTCCTTTTTGATGACGTCGTGAATTTTGGGGTTCACCCTCCTTTGACTTTGGATTGTGGGCTTGAAATCCTCCTCCATTAAGATTTTGTGGGTACAAAACTTGGGATCGATTCCCTTAATGTCGGATAACTTCCACGCAATCGCCCCTTTGTGATCCTTTAGAACATCGACAAGTGCGGTTTTTTCATCATTCGAAAGATCCTTCGCAATAATAACCGGCAACTTGTCGTCCTCCTCCAAATAGACATATTCGAGGTGAGGAGGTAAATCTTTCAACTCGAGAATAGGTGGTTCCTCAAGTGAAGATTTAGGCTCGATACTCATAACCTCCTCGGGTGGAGGAAATGGGAAATCGTTGAGAAAATCCTTGATAATCGAGAAGTCCTCATCGTTGTCGAGGTCCTCATCACAAGTACGTGGAACATTGCATTCTTCCAACGTAAAACCACCACCTTCAAATGGAGTGAAGGTTGGTGTCGAATTATCAAGAATTGGATCTAACATAGTGGGATTGCCACTAGTTTCTTCATCACCAAACCCTAAAACTTCTTGTGAAAATTCCTCGCAAACCACGTCGATCATGTCAACGAGGTTTATGGTAGCAACGGAATAAACATGAGAAAGTTGAGAATTTTGAGTTGCGTTTATAACAAGTTCCTCGTCGTTGAAACGTAAGGTGATCTTTCTAGCATGCACATCAATTAAAGCCATAGACGTATCTAAAAACGAACGACCTAAAATAAGAGGAACTTGAGGATCCGTGAGGATATCAACAACGATAAATTCTACGGGATAGTAGAACTTCCCCACTTTCACAAAAACGTCTTCCGCCAAACCACATGTGAGAATCGTGGAATGGTCGGCCAACTCAATAGACATTCGCGAAAGAGTAAGATTAGGAAGATTGAGCAACTTGAAGATTGCAAGTGGCATCAAATTAATGCTATCACCAAGATCGGCCAAGGCATAGCATTCTTCCATATCTTGAATGGCACAAGGGATCAAAAATTTACCTGGATCACCGACTTTTTGAGGTATGCGATTAAGATAAACCGACGAACAACTAGACATTTGGTGCAATTTCTCCTTGTTGTTCAACATACTCTTAAAGTTAGCGGCAAATCGAGGCATCATGACCAAAGCATCGGCGAAACTCACATTAAGGTGCAACTCACGAAACATTTTCATAAAAAGCTCAAATTGGTAGTTGTCGCGCTCTTGTCGTTTCTCCTTCCTAAGTCTCGATGGGTAAGGCAAGGGTGGTGTGGGTTGGGGCATAGGCATAGCCTTTGGAATCTCGGGTTCCAATGTTGGTAAAGGGTCGACCGTAGGTGTGGCATGAGCGGTACTTTGTGGGCTAGAAATATGCTCCTTTTCGACCACCACCTCGGGTTCTTCCTCAATTTCCTCCACCGTTGGAGCAATTGGTTGAGGAGTCGGTTCTTTAAGTGTCTTACCACTACGTGTGGTAATCACTTTCATCTCTCCTTTCGGGTTTGAAACGGTGTTACTAGGTAGACCACTCGAAGTAGAGGCTTTGTTCCCCATGACGGCTTCTAAAATTGCATTAAGCTTAGCATCTTGACTATTAAACTTCAAATCTTGACTAGCGGCTTTTTGGTCAATTCTTTGTTCAAGCCTAGCATGACTTTGTTCAATCTTATTGTTTTGACCTCTAATTTGATTAGCAAAATCATTTTCAACTCATTTCTCATATTAAGATTTTCCTTCACAAAATTTGCTAACTCTTTGGTGTTTTTAGCCGTGTCCCTAATTTGACTAGCCAATTGCTCTTGTATGTTTTCCAAAATCTTATCATTTGCCGTGGCGTAATTCAAAAAGTCCATTGGATGTTCTTTAGTGTAAACATTTTGAAGACCTTGACTTGTGTTTTGAAAATTACGGTTTTGATTTTGATTTTGCATTTGGCTACTAGTTCCTTGATTCCCATAGTTGTTATTACCCTTAAAATTGTTCCTTTGATTGCTTTGGTAACCAACTTGATTGTTTCGATAATTGTTAGTATTTTGATTTGGTGGAAAACCCGGTGGAGTCAATTGATTAGTGCGAGGAACTTGACCGTTTTGGTTATAAGTTCCCACGGCCACGAAGGCACTCGAAGTGTTACCACCGTTGGTAATGCACTCGGAATAATCGTGAGCTCCACCACAATACATACAAGAAACCTCAACCGCTTTAATCGTAGCGGGAGCGGGTTGTTCACCAACTTTAAACTCAATTAACAATCCTTTCAACTTATCAAAAATTTTGTTCTCCAAATTAGCCTCGATTTGGCAAGCATCAACGGTATGTGACAATGAAGGCGAAGACGAAGACGAAGTCTTACGAACACTCGACGTGATCCGAGGACTATACACCTTAGACCTATTATCAATGATTAACAATGCTTCCTCGACCGTCTTACACAAAAAATTACCACCCGCGGAGGCATTAAGATAATCACGCTCATGATCGTTCAAGCCATTGTAAAACGTGTCAATTTGATGCAAGTCGGAAAAACCATGATGAGGACATTCGTGCAACATTTCCTTAAACCTATTCCAAGCCGTTGAAAAACTCTCATTATACTCTTGTGAAAACTTTGAAATCTCGTTTTTCAAGTGCGTAGTCTTAGAGGGCGGAAAAAATTGGTTCACGAATTTTGAAACGAGATCCTTCCATGTCAATATAGAATTGGGTGGCTCTTTCTCTAACCAAATTTTTGCGGGCCCCGCTAAGGAATACGGAAAAAGCATCATCTTAATCGAGTCGCTTGAGACGTCCTTAAACTTGCATGTGGCGGTGAGACGATTAAATTGGCGAATGTGGTTATGAGGGTTGTGCTTTTCGTCACCTCGAAACTTGTTGTTTTGAATCATGGACAACAAACCCGTCTTAACCTCAAAATTCTTCGCAAGGATAGCGGGAATCACAATCGCTTCTCCATAACCCTCGGTGGGTGCTTGAAGCAACTCCATCATAGTTCGATTAGCCATGGGTGCTTCTTTCACTACAATTGGTTCGTCAACAGGAGACTCCTCACTAGTAGGAGTGATTGATTTGTTTCTTCGTTTACGAGCACGTCTTGCTTTAGAGCGAGTTTTGCATAAACGTCACGTACAACGAGAAGGCGAGCAAAGAAGATTCTTTTTGGTGTTTTTACTTTTTCAATTTTTTTGTTGTTTTTGATTGTTTTTACTTTTTTAGATTTTTGGAATGTATTAGGTAGACACAAATCTACAAATCTCCTCCTTAATCAAATCTCTCGATTAAAGAAGCCTCAAGGAATGAAAACGATCACGTGAAGTGAACGCCTTCGATGACTTTAGAACGATGGTGGAACACCAAATCGTTCAAGAGGGTTTAATCAATAGAAACTAAGAAAATATATATGATACTTAGTAATACTTTGGGCGGCAAAACCCTCGATTAGCTTTCAAAATCAAAATACGCACAAGCAAGCGGAGGAAACGAGGCGGCGCGAAGCACTTAAGAGCCTTTTTCCTTTAGGTCGTGAAATACAACCGCCTTATACCCACCTTATAGTTTGTATTTCTCAAAATCGAGCTTCACGAAAGTATTTATCTATTTTTGCCTTTTTCTTTGGTTTGAGATTCGAATACAATGATTGGGTAATGACCTCCCAAGTCAAGGTTGTGATTTCTCACGTATTTGGAGTACTTGTGAATTTATTGTTCTACGTATACACTATAGTAATAATATTCACAAAAAACGAAAAACGATAATACGTATTAGTAGAGTGCTACTAATACAATTAGCTATTTATGGCAATATAAAAACAACAATGGTTCAACCAAAACACAACACGCCTCCCCGGCAGCGGCGCCAAAATGATGTAGTGTTTTTGCAACCCTTTAGGAAAAGAGAGGCAAAGTAGTGGTAAGCGTTAAGTGTCGGTTTAGGAAAACCGAGCACTAATGACCAAACAAGTTCGTTTCCCAAGGAGGCAAGTGCGTTGTGTTAAGAGTTGATATTGATTTGAGATTATATGATTGAGAAAGAAATGGGATTAGAAGAGAAAGATGGTTACAAAGACGAATTAAACTACGACGAAAAAGGCGAACACGTAAAATCGTAAATTGTGCCAAAATTAAAATTTTAACCTAAAAATTCCTAAAAATTACTAAAAATCCCCAATAATATTCTAAGAGTTTTCAAAAAATCCAAACTTGCTAAAACCTTTTAATTAATTAGATAATGACTTTTTAATGCTAATTAAAGCCCTAAAAATCACTTTTAATTATTAAAAAGCCTTAAACAAGATATAATAGTTTGTAAACCTCAAAAATATCCTAATTAAGCTAAAAACTATTTTTAAAAATTTTAAAACCAAATTAAACTATTTTTAAACACTTAAAAACTATTAAAATCTATTAAATCTTAAATTAATTCTAGAAATTAATTGAAAAGTGTTAAAAATATTTGGAAAGTGACAAAACTCCTAATTAAGTGTCCTTAACCTAGGAATAATGTAAAAACTAAAAAAAATAAAACTTCAATTTTTAATAATAAAATAATATTAAAATATTCAAAAAAATAAAAAAGTTTGTAAATAAATTCTAAAAAATACCAAAAATCCTAAATAATGTAACTAAAACAAAAATGCAATCCAAATTTTCTGAAACCTATTTAATAATTTTATATTGAATTTTAAAGTTAGCTAAAAACCTTAAAATCCTATAAAATCAAAAATAAGCTAAATAGAAAACCTAAATAGCTGTAAACCTCAAAAGTATGATTAAAAACCTAAAAATTGTTTTTTCAGATTTTTAGTATACCTTTTACTATTTTTTAATGACTTTCTAAAATAAAAACTTAAAATAATCCTAATAAATTAAATAATAAAGGGAAAAATATACTCTTTGCTCAGAAAAGTCAAAAACCCTAATATAATCCTAGGAAAAATGCTAAACAGTGAAAATCAAAAAGGAATAAGCTAGAAAAAGCTTATTTAAAAGTTGTTAATCAAATAAGCTATAAAACAAACCTCACTTAAATAGATAATGAAATGAAATGATAACGTAAAAAACCATTCGGATCACTGGTTAACAGGTTACTCCTCCAAACGGGAGGTCGCGTGTTCGAGCCCAGGCCAGGTGAGTTTTTACTTTTTTTTTTCTTTTTCAACTTAAGACACAATCCAATGACCTTGTTAAGCTCAAAAAACACAATTCAAATCCAATAACAAGCTATAATTAAGCTGCTAGAAACCAAAACGTGCCCAGATTTGGCAATGTTTCTGATGAACACTTAGAGTGTAAAATGAGTATCTTCACGAGTGAAAAGTATCAAGAGGACTTGATTTGTTGGCGTTTTTGTGGATGATTGTGATAGACAAGGGCACCCTTATTCTCTTTGGAGTATAAGGAGTCAAATATAGCACAAGTAAACACATGTATAAGCCAAATTAACACAAAGATTCACCACAACAAGTTACTGATAAGCCTTGCAAAAGTCTGAGAGTATTTTGCTGAATCAATTAGCACACAAATGGATTTCAAAGCTTAACAACTTGCACAACACTCAACCAAACAGCATACAAGCAACACACAAACTTACATCAACCCTATTCTAACAGATTATCCAGATATTGATGCTAAAACTTCACTAAATAAGCAGAAAAATGGCAGTGACTGATTTTAGCTATATTTTCACTTTTTGAGTATGCAAATTGGTTAAAAACCTATTCAAACTGAAAGACAAATGTACTTACCACCTACTAACAACCAAAAGAGTATGTCAAACTGATTTTAAGCCAAGATTTAATCACCTAACAACTTATGATCCATTAAACCAAACACTCCTTTAAATCTCAGATTAAAATTTTTTCAAAGCAAATCCAATCAAGACTTAACCAAACTGATTGAACACTATCTAAGCATGCATACAAGTCCTATTTAAGCAGTTTTAAGCATTCAAACATACACTTAACAACTTAACATGCAGAATCACATAAGGCACATAATTTTTAGAAAACTGAAAATGGAAAAGAGAATCAATGAGCTACCTTAAGGGTCCTACATCCAGGACTGATAGTTGTAAAATCACACTTGTTTAGGAAAACAAGGCAATAATATAGGGTAAGCACGACGATTTAGGAAAACCGTGTGTAAATGACCCTAAAAGTGAGTTCGTTCTCTCGAGGAGGCTAGTGCGTTGTGAATTGAATTGATTGATTATGTTTTTGGTTATTAATGAGAAGAAAAGAAGAGAAAATGACGAAGACGAAAAAAAATTAGAAAAATAAGGCAAAACACTACTAGAAAGTTACGACGAAGAACGTGAAAAACACAAAATTTAAAATTTTAATCTAAAAATTCCTAAAAATTACTAAAAACTCCCAAATAATATTCTAAGGTTTACAAAAAATTCAAACTTGCCAAAACCTTTTAATTAATTTAATAATGACTTTTTAATGCTAATTAAAGCCCTAAAAATCACTTTTAAATATTAAAAAGCCCTAAACAAGATTTTATAGTTTGTAAACCTCAAAAATGACCTAATTAAACTAAAAACTATTTTTAAAAATTTTAAAACCAAATTAAACTATTTTTAAACTCCTAAAAACTATTAAAATGTATTAAATCTTAAATTAATTCTAAAAATTAATTGAAAAGCCTAAAAATTATTCTACAAATGGGAAAAGTCCTAATTAATGATATAGAACCTAGGAAAAATGAAAAAGAAATAAAAATTAAACATTTTATTTTAATGAATAAAATAATATTAAAATATTCTAAAAAAAAAATTAAAAGTCCTCAAATAAATTCTAAAAAAAAATCTCAAAAATCCTAAATATTCTAACTAGAAAGAAAATGTAAACAAAAGTTTCTAAAACCTCTTAATGAATTTTATATTAATTTTCAAAGTTTAATAAAAAACCTAAAATCAAATAAAATCAAAAATTAAAGTTTTTGAAAACTTTTTCACATGTAAACCTCAAAAATATTAAATAAAACCTAAAAATTATTTTTCCCTAATTAAAATCTACTTTTATCTATTTTTTAATGACTTAATGAAAAACGGGTATTAAATAAATTCTAATAAATAATTAAATAAACGGAAAATTATGAAAATAGGCTAGAAAAATCTATTATGCTAATATTAATCTAAGAAAAATAAAAAGAACACAAGTCAGCTTAAAATAAGCCCAAAATAAGCTTAAGCACCTACGGCTTTTTAATAAGCCAAGAAGTCAAAAACAGGTTAAAAGAATTAACCTTGCACCCTTGGTCAGTAAAAGACCCAAGGGCGCAACGGTTAAGTATATGGTGTGTGAGTGTGGTGATGGGGGTTCGAGTCTTAGCAACCCCTTTTTGCCAGTTTTATTTTTTTTTTATTTTTTTTTTTTTGCTTTTTAACTCTTTGCCAAACCAATCTGACAACTTATGGTGCTTATAAACTCAATCCAAAACCTTTTCTTTAACACTGATTTCAACAATTTAAATCAAAACGTGGCCTTATATGTATGATGAACACAAGCTTACTTTTCCTTTTTTTTTTTTGGTTTCTTCACAGATGGTGAAAAGACCCAAGAGGGGCTTGGGTGTGGTTTTGGTGGTGATTTTTTGGATCACAATGGCACCCTTGTGCTCTTTCTGAGCACAAGGAGTCAGGACACACAAGAAACAACCAAATGAGCTCACAAAACGATCACAATATGCACATACAGGCCAAGTAAGTCTCTGTGACAGTTTGCTATGTCTGGTGGTTCTAGAGCAGATTTCTAGCAGCCTATTGAGTTCTAGCTTCCCAAATTTTGCACAAGCATACACCAACTAACACTCAAGAAGTAGCACTAACTCAATCACCCTATCTCCTAACAGAGATCCAAGATCATGCATAAAAATTCTTGAAAGATAAGTATAAAAATCCTAGCAGATTTTCAAGCTCACTTTTTCGCTTTTTAAGCACCAATCTTGTTCAAATCTTGTTCCAAAATAACTCTCAACAGCTTTGTAATCTATCTTAACCTTTTATTAACCTTTTAACACACTATCAAGGCACAAATTAAATGTTCTACCCTGCTAACATCTATTGCCAAACAGCCTATTAACTTTTTGAAAACCAACTTTTTCAAAAACCTTACAAAACCTATGAAAACTGATTCAATAGCATCTAAACATGTATAACAACTCAAAATAACACCAATCAAAGCAGATTAACACACAAATACTAAACAATCAATCAAGACCAATCCAACTACACTTTTCTGAAATTTTTCAAAAGAAAAATGGAAGTACCTTAGATCCCTTACATCCAAGGGTCTTGTGGCTGAAAAACCACCTCCAAACCAACTCGGGTTGGTGCAGAACAAGGATCAACAAGCAAATGCTCAACCTGTCAAAGAAAAAATCAAAAGAAACAACAAATATAATGATATTCTGTTTTCCTAATTCTTTCTTAAAAACTTCCAAATTTTTCCAAAACTTCCTACACGTTTTAATATCACTTCTCAAGTCCAATAATCAAAGAATTTTTCCACTTTCACTTCAAAAATCTTGATTTCAGAACCTAAAAAAAAACTTCTTTTAAACCAACCATTGAAAATCTTAACACACAAATTCTTCACAAACTAAATGGAACTCAGTTTAACTTCACTAAATTTTTTTTTTCAACTTTAAACAAACATTAAAAGGAATTATAATTGCTCCAACACAAACACCAAACTTTAATTTTATTAAAAAGGAAAATACAAAATTTTATGAAGAAAACTGGAACAAGGAAAATGAGGAACAGGCTCCTCATTTTATACTCTTCATTGGACTATTCTAGAATAACTGAATAAAAAATTACAAGCTGGAAACCCTAAATTTTGAATTCTCAATTTTGCCCTCTTGCTTCTTGACGAATCTTGGGTCAAAATGGTACCCATGTGACTTGACAGGCTGGAAATGTGATCTTGGACGTTTAAATCTTCTTGGAGGCCAAGTAGTTGCTTTTGGTCGTTGATTTTGTCGGGGTTTTTGGGTTTAGTGTGAAAGAGATGGGCAGGGGAGGTTTGGGTGAGGACCACAGGGACACGTGGAGCCTTTGTGTGAGGTGGGTTAGGTTGAGGGTTTAGTCAATTAGGGATCTGCACCTAATTAGAGGGTATCCCTTTGTTTTGAGGTGGATTGAAACTGGAGGGTAATTAGGGTTCGTCTAGGATTAGGCTGTGTTTGATTTGTTTTTAAGTTTAAACACATTTGAAAAGGTGTTTTGGGAGGGAGTTAGGGGTTAAGTTGGGTTTGACCTGGGTTGACCTCAATTAAAAATTAACCCGGGTATGGGATGTTGGGCTTAGGGGCTTTGTTGGGCTTGGGTGTTGGATTTGCATTACCCATCCAATACTTAACGTAGTCACCTGTTAAGTTTTTGCAAAGTCAGTCCAATTTGGTTAACTCTTTCACCAACAGTCCAAAAGCAATTTCAATTCTAGTCCTTTTGGTCCTTTTTGTTAACTTTTGAACTTTTGACCAAATTCCAAGGGCTGTTCTTGCACATTCTTCAATCTTCAAGGGTACTACTTGCACAATTATCATTTTTGAGGGCTAAATGTGACAAGTTCTTCAAAGATGAGGGGCCATTTTTGCCAATTCTTCAAACTTGAGGGGTCTTTTTGCAAAATTCCAAATTTGAGCTTGGTTCATTGTGCGTCTTCGTTTCCCGTGTTCGTTTTTGAATGATTCTTGTGATCTTTTGCCAATTCCTCAATATCCGTACCTAAAAATACACAAGTAACAAACACGAGCATATATTTGGCATGTTTTATGATATTTTATGCATTTTAAGCCGTTTTGGACGATGAGACCATGTATAAAAGCAGTCTCATCAAGGACCCTTAGTGGTTGAAAAACCACCTCCCTATAGGCTGGGGCCTATGCTGGACCTTGAACAAGTAAGTAAAAATAGAAAGTGATGGTGGTGGTTGCTGCTAACACACACACCCAATATTCCTTTTTTAAAATGATTTGAGCTTTGGAACCTGCTAAGAAAGAAGGTAAACAAGATTGCTGTTCACAAAACAAATAAGCTATAAGCCAGCTTATCACTTAAGCTGCATATGGCTTATTTGACTAAGAAAACTGATTTTGAAATATTTTGAAAATGTTACTAACAACTAAATCAACAAGCACTTTAATCCTCACTTAAGCTTGATAATCAACAAGATTATCAGGCTTATATGAACAGCTTAAAACACTTGGACCAATTCTGAAATTTAAAAACTTGAGTCCAAACAGAAACTTAAACTGAAACTTAAACTTGGAAAATTAAAATTGCAAGAATGTAAAAGAGGTTCTTTGCTTCTCATCAACAACACTTAACCCATTTCATTAACAAAAGAGGATTTACAAGCTTGTGACAAAACGGAGAAAAAAGAACAACATAATGCTAAGTCCTATGTGCCTTTATATAGGCTTACACTTGTTCTAGAAAGCTGAAAGAAACCTAAAACCCAAATATCTTGAATTGCCAACTTTGCCCTTGGAGAATATTTGAAGATGCCATGTTGATGCCATTTTTTGAATTCGTCAAGAGATCATGTGATGATTCTTGGACGTTTTTGAGATGCCAGTTATGTAGAAACGATCTAGGACGTCCATTTTGCCTTTGGGAACACGAAAAATGCTAAGAAGCGTTGATTGGCTGTCATCTTTGTCTTGGAGCCAAAATGTGGGGCAGGGGAAGGTTGGAGAGGCATGTGAGGGTGAGGGTGACACTTTTTGGGAGGTGGGATGTGGTGACAATGAAGTTAATCAAAGATCTGGAAGGTTTCAACAAAAACCCCTTTGTATTTAGCTTAATTGAGTCTGGGATTAATAGGGTTCATGTGGGTGATTAGCAGGTTTTTAATCCGTTTTGGGGAAATCAGATTTTAAAAAATCTGTTTGGTGGGAAATTAGTTTAATAAACTTATTTAGTTTATTAATTGGGTGGAAAGTGGACGTGGAGTGAATGGGTGAGGTGGTGTGATGTGGTTGGGTGTTGGAGGTGAGGTGGAGGATTGATTGGCTGGAAGGAGTTAGTATGTTTGACAGCTTTGGCCCCCAAAGGTTTCATTTTTCTTCATTTTGTAAAAATTTAGTGTAAACTTCAATTTCCTTTATAATAAGTTTGCCCTTCTTGTCAAATTTGGCACAACTTATTTTCAAACTTGATTTAAGGACTAAACATGCAATTTGATGATATTTGAAGGACTGATTTTGGCATTTTCTTCATTCTTCAAGGTTTGACTTGTTTGTTGACTTCTTGGAGGACCATTATTGACAATTTAGTTTTGTTGAGGGACTAAATTTGCCAATTCTTCAAAGTTAAGGGTCCTTTTTGTAATTTTGACAAACTTTAGGGACCAAACTTGTAATTATGAAGATACAAGGGTATAAAGTGTCAATTCTTCAAACTTGGAGGACCAATCTTCCTAATTCTTCAAATCTTCAAGGGTTTTCTTTGGAAAATTCTTCATTTGGGCTTGGTTCATCGTGCGGCTTCGTTTCCCGTGTTCGTTTTTGCATGATTCTTGTGATCTTTTGTCATTTTCCCAATATCCGTACCTAAAATTCACAAGCAACAAACACAAGCATATATTTGGGTATTTTGATGATATTTAATGCATTTTAAGCCCAATTTGGACGATGAGACTATGTATAAAAGCAGTCTCATCACTCCCCCATACTAAACCATTGTCGTGCCCTCACGCAATGCTAGAATTAAGTATCTTAGCACTTCCAAAATTCATTTTATTCACTTTATTGAATGATAAACTAGCTATACTACTACTATTGCTACTACTTGTGTTTTAGACATAATGTATGATTTTCATCGCAAAATGGGACGTTTAGGTTCATAGAATAAGAACACGTGAATGCTTCGTTAGAAATAATTTCATCGTCCTCGATTTTCACTCCAATTCCATGCCAAGCGTGCAACGAGATCATTGTCATTATAAGTTAGTAATGCTAACACTACTCATATGCCCTAATCACGTACTTATTCTCCCATTATTCCTAAGTTGTATCTCTTATATTTTATTATGTCTTAAATGTTTCACGAGGATACATTGTTTGACTTATGCGATAATAGAGATTTAGGTTTAAAAATAGAGTCCTAACGGTGTAACTAAGACCATCAAATCAATAACCCCTCCTAATAGACAACGATGTCAAAAAATTAAGTTTACAAGAAGAATCGATAAACACGGTTTTATAACGGTTTTGAACATGAGACTTATTACCAAGACTTTTATACGCCCCCTAACGGAAGGACCTTTTTATCTTTGGTTTACCTCCATCTTTTATCCAACTTCGCCATGAAGCTTTTATTATGACTTTGGTCTTGCCTTGCCTTTTATTATCCGCCTCATCGGTGGTTTTATTAGCCAAAGACGTATATCCTCACGCCAAAGCGAATTTTGGATCTTTAAAGCTTCGAAGATTAAGGCTTGATTCACTTTCAATTTTTGCATAGATTTTAGGCCTTGTGGGGCTTCAAATTGTTTGCTAGATTTAGGTGAGCACTTGAAATCTTATTATTGGGTGAAGCTTTCGATTATTCGGGTGCCAATACTTCAAAACTGTGACGCTGGCGATACCTTAATGTCTTCCCAATTTAATTACACGGAAGCTACTAGAAAAGACTAGAAACCCAACAATCCTAACTAAACCGCTAAGTCAATATTTTATTAAGCAAAAAATATTTACATGCGAAGGGAGAATAAGCAAACAACGAGAACACATGAGTTTTTGAAAGAATACGAGTACTCTACATTTAGCATAGTAACTTATAATTAATTCTATCATTTCTCGTCCTCATTTAAGAGACTTAGCCTAAAAAGTTAAGGAATCGAAGCTAAGTGCTCAACACGCACGGTCGAGTCAAAAATTACTCTCGTTCTCACCATCGGAAAACCTACATTCGTGTCTTAAACACTTATGAAAAACTAGAAAAAAATTTAAAATTTGGCCATTTTTAGCCTTATTTTGCAACAAAACAATAAATAAAAAAATAAACTTTGGAAAGCGTGAAGGTTTGGCAAGGCAAGTATCTATTCACCCCCCCCCCCCCCCCCCCCCTGTACTAAAGTTAAACATTGTCCTCAATGTTTCGAGTCTAGGGGTGTAAACACCCCCATACTAGAGGCGAAGTCGAATGCCTAATCTAGCATGGAAAGGGTGTAACCAATAAATTAATAGCCATTTATGAAGTGTGCTAAAAACCTAAGGTTAGAACATCAAAAGGATATATCATGGATATTGAGAAATGTCTCCAAAGCAAACGATCGAGTGCTCCCATAAAACAAACACGAGAGGCTCCAATCGTGAAGATCATGATCTAAAAACCACAATGCACAAACAACCACGGAACAAAGGTTGGAAGGGCACAAATCCCCACACGTAAGCTACATTAGAAAGCGATAATATGTACATAGGATAAGCATGGGACTTCCCCACGAGGCACCTCGTTTTTGATTACCGAGTCATGAGCTCGACTCGATCCCCTCAATACTAGTTATCATTGGGGAAGGTGACTTGGTCGAGGTAGTTCAAGGATGGAACTTCCCCGCCAAAGTAGTGCTTCAACCTATGTCCATTCACCTTGAAGTTAGGACCATCATCTTGAGCTAGCTTGATGGTCCCATAAGGAAACACTTGAGTCACGGTGAATGGACCGGACCAACGGGATTTCAACTTACCGGAAAAGATTTTTAATCTTGAATTAAAAAAGCAAAACTTGATCCCCAATGTTAAAAACCCGGTTTTTAATTTTAGAATCATGCAACTTTTTAGTTTTCTCTTTATAAATCAATGAATTTTCATAAGCAATATCCCTTAATTCATCTAATTCATTCAATTGCATTTTCTGGTGTTTTCCCGCGGTCTCCATGTCATCATTACAATGCTTTAGGGCCCAATAAGCTTTGTGTTCTAATTCGATAGGCAAATGACAATTCTTTCCATACACAAGCTTATAGGGAGTGCACCCAATGAGAGTCTTATGAGCAGTCCTAAAGGCCCATAAAGCATCGTCCAACTTATCCGACCAAGTTTGTCGGTTTTCTCCTACGGATCTCTCCAAGATCCTCTTCAACGCTCGGTTTGAAACCTCGACTTGCCCACTCGTTTGTGGGTGATAAGCCGTAGAAAGACGATGTGTAACCCAATATTTCCTTAGAACCCTTTCGAATTGGTCATTACAAAAATGGGTTCCACGATCGCTTATGATAGCACGAGGGGTTCCAAACCGAGAAAACAATTGCTTCAAAAACTTGACTACCACACGAGCATCATTGGTGGGCAAGGCCTTGGCCTCCACCCACTTAGAAAGGTAGTCAATCGCAACGAGAATGTACTTATTACCACGAGATGATGGGAACGGCCCCATAAAGTCTATACCCCAAACGTCAAAGATCTCACATACTTGAATGATATTTTGTGGCATTTCATCTTTTTGTGAGGCTTTTCCTTGTCGTTGGCATGCATCACACGACTTCACAAGATCTTGTGCATCTCGGTAAATAGTAGGCCAAAAGAAGTCGGCATCAAACACCTTCTTAGCCGTGAGATTAGCACCGTGGTGACCACCCGTGGGTCCCTCATGGCAAGCTCTAAGGATGTTAGAAGCTTCGGTGCCAAATACACAACGTCGGATGATTTGATCCGCACAAGTTCGAAACAAGTAAGGTTCGTTCCAAAAGTAGAACTTGACATCACGAAAGAATTTCCGTTTTTCTTGAGTTGTCATACCCTTAATGATGAAGTTACCCGCATGGTAATTTGCAAAATCCGCAAACCATGGGGTGGAAGAATCAAGCTTAGAATTCACTACACCAAGTGTCTCGAGCGGAAATGTTTCGGTGATTTCCTTAGGCTCGTAAATACTTTGGTGAGGATCTTCCAAACGAGAGAGATGATCGGCCGCTAGATTCTCGGCTCCTTTTTTGTCAACAATGGTGTGATCAAATTCTTGAAGGAGGAGAATCCAACGAAGTAATCTCGGCTTAGTATCTTGCTTTGCCATGAGATACTTAATAGCCGAATGGTCCGTATACACTATGCATTTCGTCAAGACGAGATAAGGTCAGAATTTCTCAAATGCATACACCACAGCAAGGAACTCCTTTTCCGTTGTAGTGTATTTAAGTTGAGCCTCGGTCATCGTCTTGCTAGCATAGTGAATAGGCAAGAAGTTATTATCATGACGTTGCCCCAAAACGGCCCCTATAGCGTAATCACTAGCATCACACATAAGCTCAAAGGGGAGGTTCCAATTTGGAGCAACAAGAATGGGAGCTTCGGTAAGTTTCTTCTTAAGGATTTCAAAGGCTCGTACACAATCTTCGTCAAAGACAAAACGTGCCTCTTTTTCAAGAAGATGTGTAATGGGTCGAGAAATCTTTGAAAAATCCTCTCCCTCAATTGCTTGAGTTCAAGGCCTTGTGAGCTGACAATTTGTACTAAGTCCGCATTTTGCTTTTGCAAGCTTATGTAGACTGCCGTCAATTCCATAAGAGTCATTGGTTCCAGTCTGCCCTCTTCTAAAATTGGAATTTGACCTCCCAAGTCAGATTCATTGGGCATGGATGAGGACTTAATGATGGTGGGACTGCCTTGGCCAACATCTAAGCCAGAACCAATAGTCCCAGCCTCATCCAGGTCACCAGCCACACTTGTGGTGGTGGTTCTCTCTGCTACATGGTTAGGACCACCAGAGGAGAACACTCCAGTAGTCCTTTGGCGTTTCATCAACCTATATTCAGGGGGTGTGGAAGATGGTGTGGAAGAATGGGTGGATGTGGGTTGGTTAAGGGGTGTTTGGGATTGTAAAGGTTGTGTGTCAGCGTTGGAAATAGGCACATCAACGCCAACATTGAGTGTGTCAGCGTTGAAGGATTCTGAGTCAATTTGCATATGTTCAGGTGAAGGTTTAGGTTCAGGGATGGGTTCAAGTTGTGGTTGAGGGTCAATTTGGGGTTGGGGGTCAGGTTGGGGTTGTGCTGCTGCAATAACAGCAAGCATGGCTTAGGTTAAAGGTAGGTCTCTATGAGGTGGTGAATTCATCTTCATATAAATAGCTTTCTTTTGCTCAGGGATCTTATAAAAATCATTGTGATCCCTTGAGCAGTAACCTTGAACATCAAAAACCATTTGCAGAAAACGGGAATAAGCTAAAGTCATTTTGTTCCCCTTGTTTTTACACATGCCCTCAAAAATCATTTTTGAATAATTGAATTTTTGCCCTGTTGCAATGCACACAATAGCACTGGCAATGGATCTATTGATCTCATTATGTGCAGTACATTTGGGACTCAAACATTGAAGGAGGACATGTATGAGGTACTTCCAGGCTGGGGGAAATTCCTGCTTATGATACTTATTTAGAGTACCTTCATCAGGAAAAGGATATCCCAAAGCCCTAAGTCCTTGTTCTATTTCATTTATGGGAAGGGTGGCTATACCATCAGCATCATCAAGATGCAAGGCTTGGCGTACCAAAGCCTCAGTAACCACCCAAGATCTCCCATGAACAATAGAAGTCAATGTGGTCACTCCATTAACTGTTGAGGAACTAACAGTGTTCCAAAACTGCTTAATGTGTGTGACTGGAATGAGTGGTGCATGAGAAAGAGCATACCTTAATGGGGATGCATTTAAATACGCCACCATTTGTGTGTATTGGGGAAATAGAGTATCATCAGCTTCAAGATATGCAATCATGTTGTGTTGAGATCTGAACCCCAATTCCAGTCATGTCCTTAGGATCCCTTTGTTTAGCTACACAGTCTCCTAGGGTTTGGGTGGCTCTATCAAATCTTTGAATTTTAAGGCCAACATTATCTTTATTCTTAATGGCCTCATCTAATTTAGCCTGTATTTCACCATTAACCCTTTCCATGATATTTCTAATATCCATACTAGCATCTAACTCATGTTTTAAAATGTTGATTTTATCTTTTAAATCAAATTCCATTTTCTTGTATTCAGAAACGGTTTTCTCAGTTTCAGTAAGAGCTAGTTGGTAATTAGACAATTTACATCTTTCAGTACTCATATCATCTTTTAATTTTAACACCTCTTTATTAAGCCTTTCAGTATTTAACCTACAACCTTTGCTACAAAAAGCATCATCATATACCTCATTATCAGATGAAGAGGAGGAGTGTGCCATGAGAGCATATTCAACGTGCTCTTCTTCTTCAATATCAGCAACTAAAGCTTTATCCTCTTCCACATTCTTAGCCAGATAGCTCCAATCCCATCCTGTACCATCAATTCCTTGAACTGCAACCATGGCTTTGGAATCCTGAGCTTTAACAACCTGACTTGAGGGTTTACCAGCATCAGATCTTCTAGGAGATCTGTATTCCCTCATGAAGTGCCCCATATGATGACAGTTGTAGCATTCAACTTTGGATTTATCAAATCCAGCTGTGTCTTTAGCATTGAAGGTCATCTTCTTTTTAAACCTTATGTTCCACCTATTTGCTCTTATACTATCAAGAGCCATGTTCCACTTGATGTCCATCTCTTCCAAGTGCTCATCACTTATCTGCTCAAGGTCCTCATATGTAATCACTGAACCATTGGGCAAAGAAGCAATGTAAGCACAAACATTATCCAAATCTAAACCAGCAGGTTTAACTCTTGGGGAGTCAGTCTTAAATGTGTCAGCGTCTGAATAGGAGGCGTTGACAGGACTTGTTCCAGCGCTGACATATGATGATCCAGTAACTGGATGTATGTAAGAGTCCTTCTGATTGAATTGACCTTTACTATGAGAAAAGAAGGCCATATTACTGGTGGTAGACTTGCTTCCATGCTCTAAAAGAGTTTCATCCTCCAACAGCCTTAGTTTGTTGTAGATGTCATCAAACGAGGAGCTCTTGTAAGTATTATTGGCAAGAATAGATCTTGCCTCAATCTTCCATGCCTCACCAAGACTTTTGAGAAAGGTAGCATTGATGTCAATTTCACCAACTTGTGTCCCCATGAAGGACAACTTGTAACACCCCACTTGGATAAATGGACCGTTACGTGTATTTATGGCGTGTCATCAAAGCATGCAAGGCAATGTATTAAACATTAAATGACCAAACGGAAATACCGGAATCAAACATCGGTAGTCCAACAAGCCCCAAACATATAAAGATTAAATACGGAAAGGAAAAAGGACGGAACAGTGTCCAAACAACCAAAGTAAAGTAATGTGTGCATAAAAATAAAGGAGTCTGGATAGCTCCCATCCAAATGCACGTACTCTCTTAGAAATCCTAAGATCGTCCCTGTGTACCTGCCGTTTGGAAACATGAAGGGAACTACGGCTGAGCATAACGCTCAGTGAACGGATATAGCATGATAAGAATGTACAGAAAGATAAAGCAAAAGAAGTCAATAATGAAG
The DNA here is from genome assembly GCA_025667525.1 of Glebionis coronaria. NCBI lineage: Eukaryota > Viridiplantae > Streptophyta > Magnoliopsida > Asterales > Asteraceae > Glebionis > Glebionis coronaria. The sequence goes on along the minus strand of CM046879.1, from coordinate 370,522,345 downwards.
CTATAAGACTGATATGTAACATGTGGTATAACCTTGCATAAAATCTGTAAAACCTGGTTCATAAACTGATACTGAAATATAACTTTTCAATTCTGAAAACATGCATTTACTGTATTTTATTTGCCAGAGCTTATATAGGTCACGTGCTGTAACAACCGTGCATGAATAACTGGAGGGGTGACCTCGTCATGCTGTAGAGGGGTGACCTCTAAATAACTGTGCTGGGTGGAGGGATCAGCTCCAATGTGAAGGATGTAGAGCACACACCACATTCACCCTGATAACATGAAACACATATAGCCTAGGATGCATCCATACGCCCCACTAAACATACATATAAAAATGGCCAACTGAACATGAGTGGGACGATGCAGGATATCACTCTCCTGCATGTGAGTCACGACACCGGTGCCTCTAGTGTCGTGGTTACGGTACCTCCGTAACTAGTACATGAACTGGTCGTGCTTGTATATAACGCTCAGGCAATTCCATTTAGTTATTAACATGATTACTGATAAATTAAACATATACTGGGGAAAACATTTGGCGGAAGACGGGGAATCCTAATCATGCATAGAAGGGAAGTCCTTACTGAAAGGACGGGAAATCCGTACCTCTAGTCCAGTACCGACTGAAAGGAAGACTGAACGAATACTACTCGGGCTTCACGCGTGCTACATAATTACAAGACGCGAGTAAGTTAACTGATATCCGTTATCAAATTTTCTGGTCTTATTGGTTTCTTATATTTATTTTAATGTATTAACGTTATACTAATGGTTACGTACCATGTATATCTGTCGGTAATTAATTTCATAATAAATATTTCGCTAATATAAGTACGTTCTTAATTTGTTTAATTCGTTTTCCCAAAATATACCCTTTTTATATTTTTATAAAACCAGTTTATATTTAACTTACTAAATGCATTTTACAACGTTTATTTCAAGTAAACTCATGAAAAGAAATGAGATTTAACAGTCCCAAACGCACTCTTAACTGTTTTTAAAACCGGTTGCCAAACAGCCCGTTACCCCTGTAGCCAAACAGCCCTATTTCCTGTTTAAAACCCACTGCCAAACACCCCGTTAGTGAAAACCCCAAATCAAACCCTAATGATTTGCGGCTGGTTGTGCAGCCAAACAACATAACAACATCCCGACATACAACCCAGATCATAATATTTATAAAACATGTTTAAAACTCAAATGAATCGGATTAAAAGAACTAAATAGAACGAATTAGGGTTTATGCAAGCTTACAAATCGTTTAGGGTTTTTAGATAGCAACCCTCGTCTTTCTTGATTTCTGGATTAAACACACTATTTATCTTCTTGTTTCTTGGTTTGGGTCGCGGCAGGGAAGGAGAGAACACAAAGAAAAGATAGGCGGCTGCTTATTTTGATTTTTAGGGTTTCTATGTGTGTGTTCGTCTGTTTAGAAAGGAAAAGGGATACTCTCCCGTCTGTTTATTTCCTTCAAACGGGCTTGGCCCAGTTCACGAGTTGCGGCGCAAGATACTTGCGTTGCGGCGCAACAGATGAAGGGGCTAAGGATCATAGTCCTGCGGATCATGAGTTGCGGCGCAAGACATATCTGTTGCGGCGCAAATAGAAGGGCCTGCAGATCATGGTGTTGCGTATCAAGGGTTGCGGCGCAAGACCCATCTGCTGCGGCGCAACATATGTTGCTGGCAATTATCCCGCGTAAAGTAATAATAACCCGCGTATTTATAAATTCTCGATTTAAATACGGGTTTTACAATTCTTCCCCTCTAAAAGAAATAATTCGTCCCCGAATTAAAATGCTCGTCCCCGAATTAAAATGCGGCGTACTGGGTTTTACAATTCCTCTCCTCTAAAAGAAAAATTCGTCCCCGAATTACAAGGTATTTAAGCTGACTGAAGTAAAGGCTGAAATGCTGATAATTTGAACGACATAAAAGCTGAAAAGACATACCCGAATCAAAACTGAAAGTGAGGATAAGAAGTCCGTATAGACTCCTCTGTTTCCCAAGTGGCCTCTCGCTCTGTATGGTTCCGCCACAGGATTTTGACGAAAGGAATGGTCTTCCTTCTCATGACTCGATCCTGGCGATCTAAAACCGCTTCGGGTTCCTCGATATAAGATAAATCCTCCCGAATCTGATCGAGTGGATAATTTACTTTGTGCAGCTCATGATAGTTGTACCCCCTGAGTAATGAGACATGAAACACGTTGTGAACGTGTGAAAGCTGAGGCGGTAACGCCAATCGATATGACACTTCACCAATACGTTCAAGGATCTCGAACGGTCCGATGTAGCGAGGGCTAAGTTTGCCTTTGAGGCCAAAACGTCTGACGCCTCGTGCGGGTGATACCTTGAGGAACACACGATCCCCAGTCTGAAAAGATAGATCTCTGCGATGCTTGTCGGCGTAACTCTTCTGGCGAGTACGCGCTTCTTGCAGCTTCGCCCTAGCGATGGCGACCTTTTCATTGGTCAGTTCTATCAGTTCAGGTCCTTCAATTAAACGTTCTCCCACCTGATCCCAACAAATAGGAGCACGGCATTTTCTGCCGTATAACATCTCGAACGGAGCACGCTTGATACTAGCATGCCAACTGTTGTTGTAAGCAAACTCGACCAAGCAAATATAGTCATCCCAGTGTCCTGTCCATTCTAATGCACAGGCACGTAGCATGTCCTCCAAGGTCTGGATAGTACGCTCTGACTGACCGTCCGTCTGTGGATGGAAAGCTGTGCTGAGCTTGAGCCTAGTTCCCCAAGCTTTATGCAGGCCTCCCCAGAAATGAGAAGTAAACCGTGGATCTCTATCTGATATAATTTCGGAGGGTGTACCATGTAACCGTACAATCTCCTCGGTGAATAGTTTCGCCAATTTACTAACTGCGAAATCTTTACGAATAGGAATGAAATGTGCTGACTTGGTCAAGCGGTCGACAATGACCCAGATTGCATCATGTCGCCGCTGAGTCTGTGGTAAACCGGTAACAAAGTCCATAGAAATCTTGTCCCATTTCCACATTGGAATTTCTAATGGCTGAAGTAAACCGCTGGTACGCTGATGTTCTATCTTAACCTGCTGGCAGGTCAGACATTTAGACACAAATGTCGCGACATCCTGCTTCATGCCGCTCCACCAGAAATGCTGCTTAAGATCATGGTACATTTTTGTGGAACCTGGATGAATGGAGAACGGAGAGCTGTGAGCCTCAGTCATCAAGGCTTCTCTAAGAGCAGGATCTTCTGGAACACAGAGTTTGGTACCCTGCCATACAATACCGTCGTCATCGATGCGAAATTCGGTCTGACGGTCAATGTTCTGGATGATCGCCCAGATTTCACCATCATCCTTTTGAGCGTCTTTAATCCTGGAGAGTAAATCTGGTTCTACCCTCAAACTAGCCCAGTATCCCCTCTGTCCGCGTACTAAGAGCTCAATATCATACTGCTCTAAATCCCGAATAATTTCTTCCTGAACCTTGATGCCATTTACCATTCCTGACTTTCTGCTAAGGGCATCTGCCACGACATTTGCCTTTCCTGGGTGATACTGGATATTAGTGTCATAGTCTTTCAGCAGTTCTAACCATCGCCGCTGTCTCATGTTCAGCTCTCGCTGTGTAAATATATACTTGAGACTTTTGTGATCGGTGAAGATATCACACGACTCACCGTATAAATAATGCCTCCAGATTTTAAGGGCGAAGACGACTGCTGCGAGCTCTAGATCATGAGTAGGATAATTTTTCTCATATGGCTTTAGTTGACGCGAAGCATAAGCGATGACTTTCCCATGCTGCATAAGAACACAGCCTAAGCCTTTTCCCGATGCGTCGCTGTATATCTGATAACCACCTGTACCGGATGGGAGAGTAAGTATCGGTGCTGAGATCAATCGATGCTTGAGTTCCTCGAAACTCTTTTCTCTCTCCTCGGTCCATATAAACTTCTCGCCTTTTCGCATAAGTTGGGTCAATGGTAACGCTAAGCGTGAGAAGTTTTCCACAAACCTGCGGTAGTAACCCGCCAACCCAAGAAAACTACGTATCTCTGTGACAGACGTCGGTCTTGGCCATTTGGTGATAGCCTCCACCTTTGCAGGATCCATGGTGATTCCGTCCGCAGACACAATATGACCTAGAAACGCCACTGTATTCAGCCAAAATTCGCACTTCGAAAATTTAGCGTATAGCTTTTCTTGTCTGAGAATCTGCAAAACTGTACGGAGATGATTCTCATGTTCCTCTTTGGATTTGGAGAAAATAAGGATATCATCGATGAATACGATCACAAACTTGTCTAAAAATTCGTGGAAGACTCTGTTCATTAAGTCCATAAATACTGCGGGCGCATTCGTGAGACCGAATGGCATGACAACAAACTCGTAATGACCGTACCTCGTGCGAAAAGCAGTTTTGGATATATCCTGCTCTTTTACACGCAACTGATGGTAACCTGACCGTAGATCGATTTTTGAGAAGTGCTTAGCACCCTGAAGTTGGTCGAATAAATCGTCAATACGAGGAAGTGGATAACGGTTACGAATAGTGAGCTTATTCAACTCACAGTAGTCAATACACAAACGCATACTACCATCCTTCTTCTTGACAAACAAAACTGGAGCGCCCCAAGGTGACACGCTGGGACGGATGAAACCCCTTTCGAGAAGTTCCTGAAGTTGATCCTTCAGTTCCTTAAGCTCTACAGGAGCCATACGGTAAGGAGCTTTAGATACTGGTTCTGCACCTGGAACGAGATCGATACCAAATTCTACTTCTCGCATGGGAGGTAAACCTGGAAGTTCCTCTGGAAAAACATCCGGAAAATCTGACACAACTGGCTGATCATGAATCGAAGGTGTTTCAGAAGTCGTGTCATGGACTGTAGCTAGGAAACCTTCGCAACCATGATATAGTAAGGTACGGGCCTGTAAAGCTGAAATGATCTGAACATGTTTTCCTGGTAGGAAGCCTCGGTGAATATACTCTGGTGTCTGGACATCACCAAAGATAACCTGGTGAGCATGGCAATCTATGGTGGCATGATGAACCGATAACCAATCCATACCCAGAATAATATCGAATTCACACATATCCAAAGGAAGAGCACTGACTGGACGGATTTTATCATCAAACTCAAGAGGGAGATCCTTATATACTTGGGTAACGAGTACAGAGTCTCGCATGGGGGTAGATATACTAAGTGCACTGTCTAGTGGCGTAGGGGTCATGTTTATTCTAACCGCATATGAAGTAGATATAACCGAGTGCGTGGCGCCTGTATCGAAAAGCACGCATGCAGACTGTCCGCGTATAAACAAAATGCCAGTAATAGTACCTGTGGTCTTATTTGCTTGTTCACGGGTAGTAGTGTAGACACGACCGGTGGTTGGTGGTATCGGTGGTGGCGGAGGTAACATCTGAGGAGTCTGGCCTGAGGTACCGGCAACATCCCCGCTCTTGCAATCCCTCTTCAAATGGCCGGGCTGACCACACTGGTAGCAATTACCCGAACCACGACGACAAGGTCCCGAGTGTTTCTTCCCACACGTGATGCAAGTGGGGTAAGTAAACCCGGTGGAAGTAGCTCTGGTTTGCTGAGCACCTGATTTATGATGATATATACGTGTCACGATTTTGATAATTTAACTGAAGTAAAGCTGACTGACTAAATTTTAAAATTACCAGAATTTGCCGGTCGGGCAACCTGTTGACCCCTGTTGTTTTGGTCACGCCCCTGTCCAGCATCTCTGTTGGAATTTACAAATAAAATTTAGATCTGTTTTACACGATAGCTTAGTATTCTTGGAGCTTAAAGGCTCACCTGTAGCTGCCAGAGGAGTTGGAACTACCGCGGTAATTATCACCGCCGTTCCTCCTATCTGACCGATTACGGTCATATGACTGACCGTGGTTCCTGTAATTCTGATGCGGAGGAGCCGATTGGGATCGGTCTCCTCCTCTGTGTCTGCAAGATTTTAATAACATATAAGTTGCCAAGCAATAATGGCTAAAATGTTTAAGTCTGTTGGGTGAGATGTACCTCTTCTCCGGGCGCTCTAAAATCTCGAGCTCGTCCCTCTCATAAAGCATCTCGATGTCCCGAGCTGCATTAGCTACTTGTGACACATTAGTGAATGTGGCACTCATCAATCTATCTGCAGTCCTGGTGTGAAGAGCCCAGCGAAATTGCTTCACTTGCTCCTCTACGGTACCCGCAGCCTCCCCCAAGAATCCAGCCATCCTGAGGTATCGGTGCATGAACTCGATACTGTTCTCGCCATTATTCTGACGAATAACGTGAAAATCCCTCTTCATCTTAGCTTGTTCCGCATGCGGGAAAAACTGGTCATAGAACATCGTCTTGAAACGTGCCCAGGTCAATGCAAGCTCCCAAGCATCTCCCCCGTTGGACTGTTTCTGAGACCTCCACCAATGTAGAGCAGGACCCTCCAGCTTATAAACTGCAAGCCTAACTTTGAAAACATCACCACAACCCATAGCTCCAAAAATTTTCTCTATATGGTAGATCCAGTCTTCTGCATCAGTTGGAGCTACAGTCTGCTCAAACAGTCGGGGTTTCTGCTTGTTGAACAGATCCAGCCACGCGGGTAAAGTGGCAGGTGGTGGAGCAGGAGGGTTGTTATTCTGCTGAGGTCCATTCTGATATTCAGCTCGGATCTCGTCACGAATTTGGGGTAACATGGCCTGTATAGCAGCCTGAACCGCAGCAGCAATGGCAGCTGCGTTAGGATCATTCTCGGTGTCGCGCCTGGGTGGCATCTGAAATAAAAGAGGATAAATCGACAAAAACGTAAGAACCTGCAGTAATAAGTCTGAATACGCTTAGTGTAATTCATGGTGGTATAACTGACAAAACATGACATGAATACTGGTGAACGCCTAGGGTCAGTTCACAAAATGATTTCTGAAACATAAATCTGACATGAGTAAGGATGAACGCCTATGGTCAGTTCATCCATACAAAATTTAAATAACAAGGGTGAACGCCTATGGTCAGTTCACCAAAACAGAATTTTGCTGAAATCACATGCGATTAAATATGGCCAGTCCTGTACCAGCCGTTTACTTAATCAAATTTTTGAAAAGCTGACTGATAAAATACATAAATAGCATGGAAGATAACGACGCCAAAATACAGGAAGTTCCTGATGACCACCCACTAGTCACAGGTCAAGTTTTAGAGCCTACAGGTCGAACCGGGCTCTGATACCATAATTGTAACACCCCACTTGGATAAATGGACCGTTACGTGTATTTATGGCGTGTCATCAAAGCATGCAAGGCAATGTATTAAACATTAAATGACCAAACGGAAATACCGGAATCAAACATCGGTAGTCCAACAAGCCCCAAACATATAAAGATTAAATACGGAAAGGAAAAAGGACGGAACAGTGTCCAAACAACCAAAGTAAAGTAATGTGTGCATAAAAATAAAGGAGTCTGGATAGCTCCCATCCAAATGCACGTACTCTCTTAGAAATCCTAAGATCGTCCCTGTGTACCTGCCGTTTGGAAACATGAAGGGAACTACGGCTGAGCATAACGCTCAGTGAACGGATATAGCATGATAAGAATGTACAGAAAGATAAAGCAAAAGAAGTCAATAATGAAGCTATAAGACTGATATGTAACATGTGGTATAACCTTGCATAAAATCTGTAAAACCTGGTTCATAAACTGATACTGAAATATAACTTTTCAATTCTGAAAACATGCATTTACTGTATTTTATTTGCCAGAGCTTATATAGGTCACGTGCTGTAACAACCGTGCATGAATAACTGGAGGGGTGACCTCGTCATGCTGTAGAGGGGTGACCTCTAAATAACTGTGCTGGGTGGAGGGATCAGCTCCAATGTGAAGGATGTAGAGCACACACCACATTCACCCTGATAACATGAAACACATATAGCCTAGGATGCATCCATACGCCCCACTAAACATACATATAAAAATGGCCAACTGAACATGAGTGGGACGATGCAGGATATCACTCTCCTGCATGTGAGTCACGACACCGGTGCCTCTAGTGTCGTGGTTACGGTACCTCCGTAACTAGTACATGAACTGGTCGTGCTTGTATATAACGCTCAGGCAATTCCATTTAGTTATTAACATGATTACTGATAAATTAAACATATACTGGGGAAAACATTTGGCGGAAGACGGGGAATCCTAATCATGCATAGAAGGGAAGTCCTTACTGAAAGGACGGGAAATCCGTACCTCTAGTCCAGTACCGACTGAAAGGAAGACTGAACGAATACTACTCGGGCTTCACGCGTGCTACATAATTACAAGACGCGAGTAAGTTAACTGATATCCGTTATCAAATTTTCTGGTCTTATTGGTTTCTTATATTTATTTTAATGTATTAACGTTATACTAATGGTTACGTACCATGTATATCTGTCGGTAATTAATTTCATAATAAATATTTCGCTAATATAAGTACGTTCTTAATTTGTTTAATTCGTTTTCCCAAAATATACCCTTTTTATATTTTTATAAAACCAGTTTATATTTAACTTACTAAATGCATTTTACAACGTTTATTTCAAGTAAACTCATGAAAAGAAATGAGATTTAACAGTCCCAAACGCACTCTTAACTGTTTTTAAAACCGGTTGCCAAACAGCCCGTTACCCCTGTAGCCAAACAGCCCTATTTCCTGTTTAAAACCCACTGCCAAACACCCCGTTAGTGAAAACCCCAAATCAAACCCTAATGATTTGCGGCTGGTTGTGCAGCCAAACAACATAACAACATCCCGACATACAACCCAGATCATAATATTTATAAAACATGTTTAAAACTCAAATGAATCGGATTAAAAGAACTAAATAGAACGAATTAGGGTTTATGCAAGCTTACAAATCGTTTAGGGTTTTTAGATAGCAACCCTCGTCTTTCTTGATTTCTGGATTAAACACACTATTTATCTTCTTGTTTCTTGGTTTGGGTCGCGGCAGGGAAGGAGAGAACACAAAGAAAAGATAGGCGGCTGCTTATTTTGATTTTTAGGGTTTCTATGTGTGTGTTCGTCTGTTTAGAAAGGAAAAGGGATACTCTCCCGTCTGTTTATTTCCTTCAAACGGGCTTGGCCCAGTTCACGAGTTGCGGCGCAAGATACTTGCGTTGCGGCGCAACAGATGAAGGGGCTAAGGATCATAGTCCTGCGGATCATGAGTTGCGGCGCAAGACATATCTGTTGCGGCGCAAATAGAAGGGCCTGCAGATCATGGTGTTGCGTATCAAGGGTTGCGGCGCAAGACCCATCTGCTGCGGCGCAACATATGTTGCTGGCAATTATCCCGCGTAAAGTAATAATAACCCGCGTATTTATAAATTCTCGATTTAAATACGGGTTTTACACAACTTGCTTGTAATGTCAAGCAATCTGCTTCTCACACTACTCAGTTTCTCATTGGGTTGAGCTTTGAAGACAGCATAATCATGCATGATTTGCTTTTTCTTTTCTTCCCTAGTGTCTGCATTGCCACCATGTGCAACTTCAAGAGCTGCCCAAAGATCCTTAGCAGATTCATAGCCTCTATATTTATGCTGGTTTTCTTGTCCCAAAGAGACTTTCAGAATATTTAGGGCTTTCATGTCAACCCTTCTCTTTTCTATGTCATCAGCAGACACATCTCTACCATCTCCAGATTTTTCTCTCTTATCCTCTTCAGAACATCCAGCAACAGCTGTTCTTTGAGCAATGACGTTAAGAATCTTTTGGGCTTTAGCGAATGTGTTTCCATATTCAATAACCTCCCAGAGTGTGTAGTCGTAGATCCCCAGATATTGTTCAAAGTTGAACTTCCACAAGTCAAAGTTGGTTGCATCAAACATGGGAATCTTGATGTTTGGTAAAGCTGAGGAGGAGGAGTTTATTGTTTCAGACATGATGTTGTTAGGGTTTCTGAGAAAATTAGGGTTTTGGTGATTTTTAGGGTTCTTGTGTTCTTTAAGATCAAAAGTTCCTCAACAAGCTCTGATACCACTTGTTGATCCCAAACTTAGATCGATTAGCTTTGTGTATACGAGATTAGATCAAGTAATACACGTAGAGAAACCTTTGTATATGCTTTATGAATCTAAGTGTTATGCGGAATTTAACACTTAAACAAGAAAACACAATGATATAAACAAACTTTCACTTTGATTATCAATATCAAACTTGCTTACAATGAAAGATGTTTACAAATGAAAACTTATATGAAACTTATATTTAAAGGTCTTCTTTTATAGACATAAGAAGCCTTGTACAATAATCTACGTATCAACTATTCTAGGTAAAGATAAATATAGAAAATACATTGTTGTTCTTATCTTTACTAGAAGTAATCTAGAATATAATACACGCGTAAAATATATCTTCCATCAGTGCTTGTCTTCAATGTGTCAACGCTTGACTTTGTCTTGTCAACGCTTGAGCTGTCAGCACTTGTTTTGTTCTTGTCAACGCTTGTTTTGTTCTTGTCAGCGCTCAAGTGATCTGGCCTTAATTTATTCCCAACAATTATTACTTATTTTGATCCTAAATGTTTCTTATGCAATTATGTTTGTGATTTACATAGCTTTGTGCATGCCTTATGATAGTTAGCTTATTAGATTATGATTTGTAGTTAACTTTGGCATGTAAATCTTTTGGTAAAAATCTGGCTTAACCAAAATTTGGGAGGTGAAATTTTTGAAAGACATCTGGTCGCGGTTCCATATCGACCAGTGGCTCCTTATCGATAAGGAACCGCGGGTCCTAGATAAGGAACCGCGGGTCCTAGATAAGGAACCGCCGGCCACTGTGCACGACAACATCTTTTGCTTTACACTGTTTTCTTAATTCTGTGAAAACACTACATGATTTTTTGTAATAAACTACACATTCCCTAAACTAGGTTACCTAAATTCATTATTCACCTAAAATGATTTTAACCCATTACTAGTTTGGATCATCCCCTCACCCATTTCACCAACCTTGGAGAACATACCTCCATAATCACCCATTTTCCCTTTAGGGAACATGCCTCCACTCTCACCCACATCACCCTTGGAGAACATGCCTCCTCCACCTCCACCCAACTCAAACATTCTAATTTTGGGTGTTCCACTTTCCCTCCTTTTGGGTGATCCATACTATGGGTTTCAACAAACACATGGTCCTAGTTGTCCATGTTGTCTTTACAACCACTACATCATCCATAACCTTAGGATGGATATGTTTGGACTACATAGGATGTTGCAAGAGTTCTTGCTTGCCTTGTTCTCCATGCCTCTTCCTAGGAGATGAATGATGAGTTTTCTTAATAAGTTTTTTAAACAAAACCAAGCCAAAGAAGACTACTCATCTAGATTTAATGTTAAGCTAGCTTTGTATTAGTTAGTTTTTTCATTTGTCTTTGTATTTGCTTCCCTCATGAGTGTCTCAAGAAGTTGTTCTATGGATTTAGCTTTATGTGTTCCTATTCTTATGTGCACATTAATCAACTTTAATTTGAGATTAAAATTGAACTTAAATCTATAACAACCTCTAAAAACTTGACTAAAATTAGTTCAAAATGATATCTAAATTATTTTGTCACCCTTTGTCAAGACATTCTTTGTGAATGTGTTGCTTTATGCAACCCTAGCATAATTTGATGCTAATAGAGGTAAAATTCCAAGATTTGCAACTTTTTGAAAAAGTCTTAGTTTTTCCCAAAACCCTGGAAAAACATGGTTTCAAGTCCACTGGACGCGGATCCTTAAAGTCCCGCGGTTCATTATGTGATATGGAACCGCCGGTCCCTATAAGGTACCGCGGACAGTAAATGACTTTTGATGATTTTTTGGTCAAAACTTTTAAAACCCTATACCCTATCAAGATTCCTTGTTTACTCAAATTGCCTAAACATTCCTTGACACTTCACATTTTGTATTCAAATTCTTACCTTGATTACATTTTACTTATACCCCAACCTTGAGAATTCATTCTCACACAACCTTGAGATTTCATTCTCACACCTTCCCAACCTTGAGAATTCATTCTTAAACAACCTTGAGATTTCATTCGCACACTCTCACAATGCCTAAGTCCTCCATTCCTAACCTTGACATTTCTTTGTCACAACCCCACTCACCCAAAGCTTCCTCATCCAAGCTTTCAAAGAAACCGAAAATCTCGGTTCGACCTATTTGGGTTAAGAAGAATGAACCATCTTCCTCCAAACCACCCAAAAACCCTACCTTCTCTCCAATCAAGCATTGGAATGAGACTTATACCATAAACCCCATCACCGGAGCAAAATAAAATGTTCCCCCACTACCACAATCCTTCAATACCCCTTAACTCAATGACCTTTCAACCTTCCCAAACCTCACAAGGCATTATGAAAACATTTCCTACCCCATTACCCCACCACCACCAAACCCTAGGTTTGATGCCCTACCCCCATCAAACGATTTTGTGTTGCATCATGGATCCTCGTATGCTTGTTGTCGATTTCAACAAATTGAACTTGCTCATGTGTATGAGAAGTTAAATTTTCTTGAATTCCTCCTCACTCGACCTCCTATTCAAGTTTTCGTTCCGGTGGACAAAACATCGAATGATGCATCGTCGTCTTATTAGAGTCTTTTATTTTTTTTAGCAATCTTGGAAAATTATCACTATTGGACTAGCTTATGCTTAGTGGTTTATTTTCCATATTTCTTGCTTTAGATACTCATATTTTGTGTATGACTATCTACTTTGTTGTGTCTTTTCTTTTATGTAACTTTTGTGTTGTTTGTGTGTTATTTCCTTTAGTTCTATTTTGAGTTGATCATGGTTAATTTTTACAATTGCTTATGGGTGATTCCATCAGTTCTAAACTTTAACCCATTGACAAGCTTATCATCTTCATCGATTGAAGTTTGATTTTGTCAATTACCTCTTTGGACATTCTTAGCAAAATACTTGCTTCTAATTTGAGATTTCTTCTCTCTCTCCCTCTCAAGTTACTTAGTAGGTAGTGATCATATATACATTGGTGTTTCTTTCCTTTCTACTAACCTTTGTGTAGCATGTCACCTTAGCTCATATACTTGGTGCCCCAAGCAAGGGGGAGCAACCACCAAGGGGGAGCTACTAGCAAAGTTCGATGTTCTTCGAAGACTTGTGCTAACCTATTTGCTACGACAAAGGGGGAGAAATGATAGTGATAAACTCGTTAATAATTCGTTATTTTGTGTTTCTATGCAAATGAGTTTATAGTTTCTCGTAATCAAAAAGGGGGAGATTGTTAATGCAAGTGATGCCTAAAAACATTATTAGTGTTAACTAATCTTTCTTAGTTTTGATCACAACAAACTATATAACACATTTAGTGTAAAACACAAAACGAATTATTTAACTAACACTATCATCAAGGTAATAATCATATCACTAACCTTTCTTAATCATACTTAGTGATCATCAAAATGATTATCCTTAAAACTCACTTTTTGTTAATATGACAAAAGACTTTTTAATAAACTTTCTTTTTTAGAAAATGTTTTATTAAAATGGAAAATAAAAATTCAAAAATAGCATATTCCAAATGCTGTTAGAATATCCTTTGAAGGCTTCAAATACCTTAGATATTCCTACCCCACTAAAAGACAAAAAACGGAGCGTACTCTAGTGGCGGTACCTTAAGTGGCTAGGCGGTTCCTTAGCAATATGGAACCGCCGGGCGAGAAAAGGTACCGCGCACAGTAGCCGTTATATATCCGTTATACTTTGTCTCCTTTAAATAGTGGGTCAAATCTCATTTTCCAACAAGCCTCTTGGACGTTTTTCTCAGCCCCCTTTCTATTTTCTATAGTATAATCATTAGTAAATGATCACTTAAAGTGTTAAGGATGTTTACATATGATTATCCTCTTGATCCCCTCCTTTACCTTGTCCAATGAGAAGATCACTCACTCACTAGTGTTGTGATAAAGATGATTCTATGAGCTAGTCATATTCATCATGATACCCTTTTTGTTTTAGGTCAATCCATTGTATTTATGAATACTTGGACTAGTTGTGTTCATCCAAGTTATTTGTGGATACTTGGATTTGTTGTGTACATCCATTACATATGTGTTTGCTTGTATTTGTGTCGTATAAATCCAAGCTACATGTGTGTACTTGGATAAGTCTAGTTGAGTTGTAATAGATTTGATTAGTAGTTCTCACTAAACTATAAAGTGATGTGGTTTTGTCTTGTAAGTTCTCACTAAACTTGAAAATGATTATTAGTTGTGTTGTGTGAAGTTCTCACTTAGCTTCAAAGTGAAGAGTCGTGAAGATTGGTTCTAGATTTGGATTAGAACTCGACATCTAGCCTTGTGTCGTAAAATGGTGAAGTAGGCAACGTCGTGAAGATTGGTTCTACCTTGAGATTAGAACTTGACATCTAGCCTTGTGTCGTTAAACTATGAAGTTGGCAACGTTGTGTAGATTGGTCCTAGCTAAAGATTAGGTCTCGACATTTAGCTTAGTGTTGGAAAATAATGTAAGCGACGATGTAAGGTTTTCTCCGCCAAGAAGGGAGCTTGCGGATATAGTGTAAATCTCGAGTAGGTGTACTCGAGGAGTGGAGTAGAAACGAGGATAGAGCCTCGTTGTCGAACCACTATAAATCTTGGTGTCTTCCCACTAGGTTGTCTCCTTCCTTACTCTTTACTTATTTCATTATCATTACACTTACCTATTATCTTTGCTAGTGCATTTGAATTGAACCTAATCATTATGCAACTTAGCTTCAAACAAAAGATAGTTTTGATACAAACCAAATTGAAAGTAATTTTAATTTGGTTGCCAATCGAAGAGAAACTATTCAACCCCCCCCCCCCCCCCCCCCCCCCCTTCTAGTTTCTAACAAATAACCTACATGTCCTAGGTTACCCATTAATTCTAACAAAGTATGCTCGATTACCCCATGTATACGTAACACAAACAGGATTCGTTAAACCCAATAGATTTAATTACCCCATTAGCGCACACGGATGTGTTTAATGATTCACGAAATTTGGAAAACAAGTAACAGTTTGGACACTCGTATAATAACATATTTTAGTAAAATCATATAGTTCAAAAACACATGTATTCTAGTTTTAGCATATATCCTCCTCACGGGTTTTAAAATCATTTACAAAACTTTAAAAGTGATGCTATGAACTCACTTTGGCCTACGGAGTCTGAATCACGTCAAATATATATCACTCACAGGCAAACAGCTAAGTCTCACAAACCTGGGTCAACATATATGTATATATATACCAAGTCTTTGATTTTTAGTTCAATATTGTTAAGTATTAGTTATGTATTATTTAATTAATATTTGGTTGTAATTATAGCACCATTGTTCGGGCCATCATACTCGGAAGCCATTCTATAATCGTTTGAGGAGCGAGGGCATATTAAATCGTAAACACAACCACTCAGTCAGAACGTAATATCGAGATGGAACATCTTTGTACAAAGTTCCCTACTAACATGATACTTTCATTACTTCCTCGTATTAATAATTAATCTTCTTTAGTTTCAAAATTGGCCAAAATAGCCATTTTAGTTAATACTTTAGCTTAATTACACTTTTAACCCCTAAAGTATATAGTTTCATATTTACAATTTAAAACCTTAATATTTAACATTAGCGCCTCAAAATTTCCAATATTTATTATTACATATTTAGTTTTCACAAAATGACACTTTTGGCCCAAAAATTTAAATAGTTTCAAAAATGACAGTTTTAGTCCGTATACTTGTAAAAATCACATAACAACCTCAAAAATGGACCAAATAATATAGGATTTTAAAACAAAGTTTCAAAACATGTTTATAATCATATTAAAAATATTTCTTCAGAATTATAGCTTTTGAAATGGGTTTTTGCTTATTATTTCATGTAAATTACAAAACTAGGGTAAGACATCTTTAGCTTATAACTTTCATTTAAAATGATCAAAATCTTTAATTTATTTTAGGTTATCTTTCTAACATTATTTTGCCGTTATAACAACTCTAATAATTCATTAGAACAAGATCAAAGCATAGCTAACATATAAATTACCTAGGTAGCTCCAAATTGGCTCCTTATGGCTTCCTATGAACAAAACTTGCTATCAAAGCATCAAGAGCTTCAATGGCTACCTTCTAGACCTGTTTTCTGGTCTTGGGGGATGTCATAGGACATATATAGAAGTGGAAATGAAGAATGGGTAGGAGATACAAAGGAAATGGGGTACAAGTGTAAACTATGTCCATTCGCCCCTATTTATACTAGTTTCAACCCATAGGCTCCAAGTTAAGCAATAAAACGTGTAACACAGAAAGGGTAGTGACTATGGAAGGCTAGGGAAGATCTATGAAATTTTATAGGAGCTAGAAAGATTTAAAATTCATGGAAGACTTGTTGTAATAGATTTCGGGCAAAAAATGAATTAGTATGATATTTTGCCAACAAGTAGCTTATGCACCTATGTTATTGGTTTCTTAGGCTTGTAAATATCTTCTATGTATCATAAAATATCGGCCTTAGGTTTGAATTTTGGAGGGAAATATTTGAAATGGGTTTTTGGAGGGAAAATGTTAAATCGGGTCTAAATTAGGGCTTGTAACTTTATACTTTGTGATTTTGGTGATTAAGGGTTTAGGAATGTAATTAGTGATGGATTAGGGTTTAACCAGGGTATATACTTTGTAATTAAGAAGTTTGGTTCTTTGGTTTGAACTTTAACAAAGGTTTGAGGTGAAATTGGGAAGAAAACCTAGGCAAGTTAGGGTTTCTAATGATTTATGGTTATGTCTTATTAAACGTGATTATCCTTCAGTTAGCTATTGATGTTAACTCATTTTATACTTCCTAAATTGTCCTCAATATGTTCATGAAGTCCCTACATTGGTTTTACTAAGTTATTCTAAGTAAACATGTCTAAAGAGTGGAAAGACCCATTTTGACCTAATTTACAAGCCATGAATTGAAATCTTGTACCTTGTGCATTAGGGTACTTTTACATTGTCTTAACATAATCTTTAACCTTAATGAAGTCCTATAAGTGTTTGTAGACTTGTCCTAAAAGACTAGGCAGTGATTCCACGTAGATTTCTTAATATAAGGGTTTTTAGATCATTAAGCCTAATGACTTTCTATCTTGGGTAATTAGGGTTTATATCTTAATGTATGTTTATTCTAAGTCTTATATAGTATGTTCATGACTTCTATGGTTTCTACATTCTTAGTTTAAGGTTTTATATAGGTTAATCATATCTTAGGGATAATTAAGTGAGCTTAGGGTCCTATGCTCTGAAAACTTGTAGTTTATGCTATATTAATTTGTAACTTAACTTCAATAAATGCATTAACTTATTATGATACTTAGTTGAGTTCTATAATTAGTTGTAAAATATTAGACGTTAATCCAATGTGACATGGATTTTATATGCTAATCTTGGTTACTAGGTCTTAACTTGTCATTAGCCCTGGATTAGTGAATATTAGTATTTTGTGATCAATTACCTTTCTTTTATATGATAGATTATAATTAATATACTGTATTTTATACTTATACATAGATATTATGTAGTTATATTGCTTGAAACATTGTTTATTAATGGTTTCTAGGTGATGATCTAGACTATTATGTACATTTACTTGTAGTTAGCTTTGTATAGTTTGCTCTTACCATTCTTAGGTATTATCATGTCTTCAAAGTATAGTTTATACCTTGTTTATAATTCATAATCACTTATTCGTATGTACTTTCTATTCATAGTTTACCATTCTTGAGTTTACAACTTATTTAAAAGGATTCTAGGGTTTCTAAGGGAACTTAGGGCATCATAGTTATATTTTAGATTATGATACTTATGTGATTACTTTTAGTACTTAGACTTGATATATATAAGGTCTTCACATCTTATAAATACAAGTAGAATTCATAGTGTTAGTTGTGTGAGTTTGTGCACCTTGCTATGTATCCTATATCACATAAGTCATGTAAGAAAAACAAAAAAAAATCACCATAAAAACAAGGTATTATTTATTCACAAGATTAATATACATAATTCATAGATGAAAATACTGGGTTGTTATAGGCTTTAAAATAAAGACTTTATCAAATTCGTTTATGTCTGTAATGATTTTTTCAAAAATCATTTAGGTATTCCAACTCACCATTGATTCATGTTCCAACAGTTGGACTGGTATTGATCTCCCAGGGTGATGTCATGATTCCACCAAAAGATCGTCAAACACAAGAGTGAGTAGAAACTTGGTTAAGGCTTATCAAATTTGCTCATGTTGCTGTCAAGATTCAACCTTTGCTTATATTCAAGCTTTAAAACAGCCAAGTGTTAGAGTGTAGAGCAAGTGCTTTTGGGGTTCTTTTGGTACAATAAAGTCATACTTGTTGTTGCTGACATTAAAGTCAGAGTTGTTGTTGCTTCTATGATTGATATTGTCATCCTCAAATCTTCAACTCGAAAGAACTATCTAGAAAATTGAACTCAACGTAGTCAAATTCATGTTTAGGGGAGGATTGATAGGAATATTGTAATAAATAGTTACTTCTTGTCTAGTAATAGTTACTACTAGGAGGTATGTAGTTCCTCCTGGCAGAAGTAGTAGTAGGAGTAGTTCCTCCTCGTGGGAGTAATAGTTACTCCTAGTTTGCGACTTAGTTAAACCGTCTTAGTAGTATAGTTATTTAAGGATATGCATGAGTAATCTTAGGAAAGGATATGCATATCACTGTTACTCGTTTTGGTGTATGAAAATTAGGGTTTCCTTGTAGTATAAAAGGAACCCACGACTGAGATGATAGACACACCTTCACCATTTCATTTCTTATTAGTAATATTAGAAATTCTTAGACAGGATCATACTATATATTTAGTATTTGTTTCTTCTTGTTACTTGTGTTTAGATTGCATAAACACTTTTTCTCTTTTAGAGTCTCTCTGTAGATAACTTATGATCATGGAAGTTATTTATCATCCTTAATAGGCTGAAAGATCTATCTTTGAAGGACCCAACATATACTTTCATGTTTAATCCTTGAATATAATATCTGCACTGAGTGTATTATATATGTTCTAAATTATCATGGGCGATCATTGGTATGGAGTATTAATGAGCTAAGACAAATATGAGGGTTGGTTATATTTTGGAAATACATAAAGATGATTCTTCCAAACTCATAGGTTATTCAATGTGATTGAATAATTGGACTACCCCAAACCGTGTAGCATTCTTTATGGATTAGTGTCATCAAGAATATACACATATGGTAAGTATTGTTATCCTTAGACTTGAGATTCAAGTGGATGTTTGCATAGATGGATAACATTTCTTGATTGAAAGTAAACGCTGTGTCATTTAAGTGGGTAGTTATAATACGTATTTTAGAAGTGTTTATTACATGTGCTAATGGTACTTGTATTTAAAATGAGATTTTGTTCCTCCATGATTGGTGTATGATACATACTCGGCCCATCGTGGGATTGATCGGATGTTTGCATGGCCGTGCCGAAATGGTAGTTAAGAAGTTTCTTTTTACATTTGATAATCTAGATTAATCGTTGAAACAAGAAACAAAATTGTTAATCCAATGAAATGACATATGATCCATATTCATGATTAACCATATCAGTCACGAAAGGGATGCAGTATTATTATTACTGTGACAATCCGTCATTTTATGATTGATATTTTATTCTCAATATTTATTTAAAAACATTATTTTAATGTTACAATATGAACTCACATATTTTTGGGAAGTAATTTGGATTTACGTCTTGAAGTAGCGTCGACTACGTTTAAACCGGAGGATTCAACGTTACGTGCTTACGTTTACATACACCGTCTTTGGTGACAGTCCGACATTTCAGAAAATAAATTTGTCCATGAATATTATTTTGGAGTTTTAAATTTGTGTTGGTTCATAAACTCACAAATTTACGAGAAAAGACTAGGACTTACGATTTTATTTTAACGTCTTTTACGACTAAACCGGAAACCTTAGGATTACGTATTTACGTTTTCGAACTCCGTTTTTTATGAGACAATTTTTATTGGATTCGTTTTGTGACGTTGATTCATAATTTATAAAAACGTTTTTCGTAAAACGACCCGAGGGCACGCAAATCGAGGAAACTAGAATCAAGGAATACCCGTAAATTAGTGGGATGAGACAAGTTTACACTTGCCCCACCCCACTAACATGGGACGGCCAAACCATGGACTCAACACCCTTAGGTGTCAAGCCTTAAACAAGTAGCAACTTAAAGCTTACACTTGTAAGCTAAGCTTACAAGTTAAGCTACCTTACAACAAAACCACTCCACCATAACCATTTGCATACATTTACAACATGCAAACCACCATTTTCTCTCATCTCTCCCATTTTATGCCGTCCCATATCTCACAAACAACACCCTCATTTGATCAAAATCAACCACAAAATCTCATGTTATTCATATACATGTTGATGCCCTTTTGAAGCCCTATTGATTGGTGCAAGTTATAACATCCAAGGAGGAGTATTCATGGTGTCTAGGGGCTGATTTTTCACAAGGTGATCATAAAGATTGATGGTCTTGAAGATGGTGTTTGCTAAGCACAAGTTTCTCCATCAAAATCCATGCTTTGATCACAACCTACATCATCATGGTGGTATAAAGATTGTCCTCCTCATCTTCTTGTTATTTTGATTATGTAAACATGTATTTTAGTTCCTATTGTATATGTATATGATGATTATATGATGATAAAAATGTTATGTGGGGATTTGGTGTTGATAAATATGATTAAAAAGGTGAAAAACTATAAGAAACAAGGTTAAAATCTTGATTAATTTACATGGCTGTATAAAACAGTAAAGAAACATGTTATGCACTGATAAAATGATGAAGTAGAATTGATATACAGTAAGCTATAAGTCTTTTACACATGTGAGAGTTGGCCATGCAATGGAATCAAAATAATGAGTGAGATATGATCAAAACAAGTTTAAGGTATAAATCTGAGGTTACTGTTTTGGTCGATTTTTAGAAAATATTTAGAAGATGATTCAACAGTAGCTATAGAAGAGTTAAATGTAGCACATATCATTTAGTTTATGTGATAAATATTTTAGCTTCTATCTCCATATAGAACTCAAGATATGGCAGTTTTGGTTAAAGTGAAGATAAAAATCAGATTTTTGGAAATTAAAGAATAATACTATTATATAAGCACTCAAAATTTAATAGTATAAAATATAAATTAAAACCCACCAACTTATAAAACTTATTTATATAAATATGTAAAAGGGTAAATGAATGAATAACTTATATAAATGGTAGTGAAATAATACTTATAAGTTATAAAACTATAAACATTGTTTTTACGACTGTTTCGGCTAATACCGTAAAAATTAACGTTTTTGTTAAATAAAACTTAGATGGTTGGACCCATCTAATGAAAACTTTATAAAACTTATATACTGATATATAGACATGTATAACAAGTAACCGATAAAACCCGAACTATAAGAAATACGGACATTTACGAGCTAATTAAACATATTGGACTAATAATTGGACTAAATAAGATAAAAACTCGTAAAAAGAACTTATTGGGCTTAACCCATTTGCGCCCAACATGGAAAGTATACATACTGATAAAATAAGTATAACAAGGATTAAAACAAGTTAAAGAACTTATAATAAGTTTATTGGACTTAAAACACGAAAATAGGTCAAACTAGTAAACTAGTATAGAAGTTATCGACATATAACACTAAAAAGAGTAAACGAGAATATGTAAACCCACTTGATCATCATATGTATATAATCATCATATGTATACATAATTGTTATTTTTATAAAGTCATTGGACAAACGTCTAAGACCGAGTATTATTTGTCTAGGTTTCCGTGATTGAAGCACGTACCGTACGTCCGAATTGCCGACAACCCGCCTTCCCACATCAACGTGAGTTCATAGCCTCGCACTCTTTTAAATGTTTTTATAAATGTTTTATAAACCCGCGAGGGAGATAACATGTTAGTTTTTATAAAATTAGGACACCATTTGTCCCAATTGTTTGTTTATTGATTTGGACCCGAATGATTGAATGACCCGATTGTATGACCCGATAAACGATTAAAGGACCCGATAGATGAAATCAAATGGATTATTAAAGTTAGGTTATGTCACTAAAAGTCCCATTAGGTTATGTCACTAAAAGTCCCCAGTTCGCGCCTTGACGGTTAATCCCCGTCGTGCCACATTGATTGGTAAGCGAATTTATGTATGAGAATATTTCCATAGCGTGACCTTTGTGACGACACGCTACTTTAGATGGGCAAAATTGGTATCGGGTTAGCTACCCGTTGTTGGTTTAGTAAGGTAACAATGTCATGCGGCTTATAATAATCCAAAACTAACGAAATACTACTAGACGCTCCGAATTACGATGTATTGCCTGACTAGCAATACTGGGTCATACTATTGATATTATGTTTGTGTTTTGGTTTTCATAACCATATTCGTATAATGGTTTTTATTTAATCTATACAACGTTGCAAAACGTATTGTATGATGTTTTTACCACATTGGCTCGTATAATGATTTTTAAGGCAAATGCCTATATTCTGATTTTCGATAAGGATTTGTATAAAATGACTTTGGCTATTTTATGGCCTATTAAAATGATTTGTACAAAGTGATTTTCAGTAATAATTTTATACTGATATTATATTGATGGAATTTATTAAACTCTATGAATTCACTCGGCGTTATCGCTGACCTTTTATTTTAACATGTCTTATCTCAGGTACTTGAAGGTAATTCTCGGGAAGACGACAAGAATTCATGGCCCGCACTTAAACAATATTTTCCATTCAAAATACTTGTAAAACTTTGTATGAAATGTAATGACTTGGGACCGATGTAACTTTGATAATTATGAATGGAAATGATTTATTAATAAACGACGCGATTTTTAAGCGTTGTCTATGATGTGAGTAATGTGCTATCCCGTAACACCAACTAGTCTTCCGCTGTATTGAGTTGTATAAATTTGGGGGTGTTATAGTTTGGTACCAGAGCTCTCGTTATAGAGAACGAAAGATTTTTAAAACCAAGGTTTTGAATAAAACATTTCAAAATCTTTTAACTAAAAACATTTTTCTAAAAATGTCTAAAAATCTTTTGACTATAACGGTGCCGAAGAATTCCCGAGTTACCGACAAGACCAAGACTAAGAAGTGTTATTTTAATATATATATAACTTGGATTATATATATATATATATATATATATGATGTAATTTTATTACATGATTGTTTGATGATCATTTTGATTTTTATACGAAGTATTTATACGACGGAGATTGTCACAAGAAACCCTAACTTCCCTAGTAAATTAATCGAAGCTATTCTCGTAGGAATTCTAGCTATCCTAGATCTAAACCAAGTTGTGGATATTTATGATCCCAACAAATTGTTGATATTCGTAGAAATATAGATATTAGTTGATTGTGATATTAAGAATAATTGGCGAGATTAAATCTGATACCGATGTTATGACGATCTTTCCTTATAGAGTGGAGTTTGACAAAACGTTATCACCTGGAAAGATGTCATCTGATTCGTTGTCATCCAATTCTTAAATTTGAAATCGAAAGGGTGAATGTTGCACTTGAGGTTGTTATTGGAACCATTACCTAAAAGCCTCATGCCACTAATACCTTTCCGAGAAGTCTAGTTGAATGATCAAGTCATTTCATACTAGTGACTCATTTGATAAACATTGATAAAGGAGTTATAGGATTGGAAATTAAGTGTTGATCATATTGAGCTTTTATTGCCTTTACAAGGCCGAAGCATAAGATTGAAAGTATTGGAGAATGAAGTAGGATATCGAATTGAGTATAAAATTGGTTGAAACTTGAATAAAGTAAAACTTAACCTGTATAGAATATGAGATTGTTAATATAAGTCGTTAAGTTCTGTGATTGAATTATAAGGTTTTAAATGATTGTAGGTTCGTGTTAAGGGTTGTTCCTAGGCCATTGTCCACTAATGAGGATGCCCAGAGTTCAATAAATAAATTGAAGAAATCTTCTTCTGAATTTGGACCGATGGATCTTCCGGGACATGTGGAACACCTAATGACTCTTGTAGATTAGTATTCATTGTGATATCTTTTAAAAATAATCCCTAACTTAACTGTGACATCAGTTGGTAGGATGAGTTCTGAGAATTGTATGACATAGTAACACGTAATGTGTTACGGTACAATTTGACTTGTTTGTGATTAATGAAAAGAATACCTTTGATTGCTAAATTCTACATGTATTGATGTTATCTATCTTTTATTGCTTCATCCTAATGTTCGCAATAGTGGTGCAACCATTGAACAAGTACTCATCTTGAATCGAGTTACGTTGTGGATTATTCTCTTTGTATTCCTGAGTGCCATCGAAGTCATGAACCTCATGATTGTTTGGCTAAGCTCATTTCCTATCATATTGTAGTTAGTTCTTGGTGAACAACTCTTCATCACTCTTTTGCAGATCACACATTGTTTTTATAAGATAAAACAGTATCCCTTGAGAAAAATTGGGTTTTCATCACCATACGGATTATTTAAAGTGAGATTTATAAATAATCATTATCGAAATGAAGTTGTTTATAAAACACCTTGGAAAACTAAATTGTTTTCATAACAAAGAAAATCTTTGTAAATTTATTTTGATTCTTATTTAAGAATTAAGCATGAAAATGTTTTTATTATAAACCTGATGATAAAATTTTGACGAACTGAGTATTGCATCGTTAATCTTGAAATTGTATATAGTTGCGCGCCTACATACAATTTGGAATGGACTATGCAAGACTGACTAGTAGTCACCATAAAACTAATGAGTAAACACTACATTTTCCTTGAAGATTGTGAAAGATTAAAATTTATGAGATCTGCAAGAAGTGAAAAATAGGGACATAGTGTTAGGGACACCTACATATGTGCCTATAGCATCTATTCTTCTGAGTCGAATTTACTCATCTGTGGACATTGTCTTGTTTGACAATTGACAATTCTTTCTTGTCCAATTATCCCGTAGTGAGATTCTTAGGAAAAGTATCTGATTACCGAGTGTTGATACCCGACTGGATGTATTGACGTTCTTATCATTTCTTATTATTTGATTTCATTTGAATGACCTGGGTAACGATCCGAGGAGCTTTCGAATGTGTACTCTAATTATGAAAACATGGGATATATTCATATTCATTAAATGTTTTCGTTTGTATCTGATTTGAAAATCTCCTGCGTAAGTTATGCGCTGACCTTACTCTTTTAATAGTAGTTGTGTCTCCTGATATCCCTGAACTTGTGAAGGATTATGAATTATTATTAGTCTTTTGAGAAGTTCACATCTTATCGACGGCAATGAAACTGGAAAGTTGATAATGCCAGTAGAATGGATTGATTGATTATGACATGACGACATTGTCTTAATTGATGGGAACTCGAATTGAATTCCCCTAAATGATAAGATGTTGATTATCAAAAGTGATCTAAATAATTCTTGATGGATGATTTTATCCTGCATTTAGACTTGAAATTTTACCGTAAATGGTTGTAAATTAGTCATAGATATTATAATCTAGAAAGAAGTTAATATGAATTTATTAAAAGATGTTTATCTTATCTGAAACTTTAGGAGGTATTTGTTGGTGAATTACCTAGACTTTCGCCATTAAGGCAAGTTGAAACTGGTATTGATTATATTCTCGGTGTTGCACCTGTGGCTTGTGCACTGTACGTCAGCACCATCTAAATTAAAGGAATTACCGTACGACTGAGAGAGTTGTCGGAGAAAGATTTTATTATACCAAGCCTGTCATCATGAAGAGCTATGGTGTTATCATTCCTTATATTTATAAATTACTGTGAACTGAGTAAATTGACAATCGAAAACGATATCCATAACTCGAAATGGAAGATTTGTTCGATCATTTACAAGGTTCTAGTGTATGTTTTAAATATTTGATTCACGGCATGGTTATCATCAACTTCGCGTCCGCGAAGAAGATTATGTATTCAAATCACTACATTCGGTACTTGTAATGAACATTATGAGTTTCACGTGGTGACGTTTGGATTGACTAATACACATGTAGCATTCATAAATTTGGTGAATCACGTGTGTAGGCTGTAATTTGATAAATTCATGCTCGTGATCATTAAGGACCATTTATTTGTTTATTTATAAGAATAAGAATGAAGTTAATAATTAATTATAGATTGCCCTGAATTGGCCGAACAATTGAAACTTGTATCTTAAATATTTAACATGTGATTAAAGACTTAATCCTTTACATGTTTTGACCGTGTGATTAATAGATAATGGAAGCTATATTGACTTTTCAAAGATTAGAACCATTAACGTTTAGGGATTAAAAACTTAATCCTTTACATAAAATGACCGTTGGATTAATAATGGTAAGATGTATGCATATAGACTCTTCAAATTAAGAGCCCTTTTAAGACTTTGGATTTTTTCGAAAAGAAATGGAAATATGTTTTGACAAATGTTTTAACAAAGAATTTTTAAAGGGATTATTCCCTTATACACAAATCATTTAACTAAACTTCTGTTTAGGGGTAAATGTTTGTGTATACCCCAAGATAACTTAAGAAGGACTGAGTAAAACCATTTATACCATAACCTGAAAACTTAAAACGACAATTTTTGCTTTTCAAACTAAGAAACTTTGACCAAAGTATAAACAAAGGTTTTTCGAACATTTACGAATCTTATTAAATATTTTCGATAAATCAACAAAAATCTTGTTAATTAAATCCAAATTTATTTTGAACATTTTATATAATTGGTCAAACTAAGAAATTTAAAATTTTTACGTTTACGTTTCATAAAAATTAACTAATAATTATTTAATTAATTATAATAATTATCGACGCTTTAGACGACGGATTGAGTAAAACAGATAAAAATGATAGTTGAGAAGAAACTAAAACATAGAAGACATGAAGAAAGAATTTTGAATAAATACGGTTGCGATATTTATTTCATCAGGAAGGTGAACGTAATTACTGACGCATAATATATAAAGAATACCTGAGTGAATAATGGACACGATAATCACATCATCAGGAGAAGTGAATATAGATACCGACGCATTATGTAAAAAGAATAAAGAACCAATTTGGACATGTTCCTTAATAATGATTGTGCAAAATAAATTGCCGAACGATATAAAAATAAACAATACTTGTAAAAAGGATAATATAGATAATAAAAGGGGTTCGCGGCTAATGTGAACCATTAGAATTGAGAAGCCGATAGCGTTAAATGTTTTAAAGGGCCGTTTATGGTTGCCTAAATGTGGAAGATTGTGAGATATAGTTATGTTGGAATTTGTAAGTATAAGTATTCTATTTATGTCATTTATGACTAAAAGTATATGTGTCTGAAGAAGTTGTACTAATGGCAATTATGAAGGCAGACATCGCCTCATACATTAGTAAACATCTAGCTTTGCAAAGGAATTCATCTGAATTTGATTCGATTTGGGTCATCGTCGACAGACTGACCAAATCTGCTAATATCATTCCCGTTAATGATAAATGCAAAAGAGTTATGTAAACATAGTGTGCCTGTATCGAACATCTATATCAAGATCCTCGCTTCGCATCGAATTTCTAGAGATTTGCTCAGAAATCATTGAGAACGAACCTTGATGAGAGTACTATGTACCACC
The DNA here is from genome assembly GCA_025667525.1 of Glebionis coronaria. Taxonomy (NCBI): domain Eukaryota; kingdom Viridiplantae; phylum Streptophyta; class Magnoliopsida; order Asterales; family Asteraceae; genus Glebionis; species Glebionis coronaria. The sequence continues at coordinate 370,494,544 of CM046879.1, read as the reverse complement.
CCAAATCGAAGGGACGAGGTAAAGTAACGATACAAAGTAATATAAGTGTTGTTTTATGTTTGAATCAATGACCTTTGGTAATAGATCGTATAATCGTTTTCCTTTGGAGATATTATCATTGATAACTATCGTATTAGGATCGAGATCGAATCTTGTTAAGATTTAGAAATTAGAGCATCTGTAAGCAGGAGTTGAGATGAAGACACCCGACATACACCCACTGTGAGTTGGACATGTCTTTTAGGTTTAAGGTTTCCTATGATGGCGAACCTAACCTTACAAAATACCCGACCCGCGAGATCTGAAATGATTGTTGAAATTAGGACCTGATTATTGACAGCCGGTAGTGGGCAAGAGGTTATGTGAATATGAAATGTAGATCTTGAAGTGCCAAATGGGTAGCGAAGTTATGCCACAATTTTTAACCTTGGAAAAATTAATACATGATCTGACAAATCATGGGATATAAGTCCCCGTTGTATGGGACCATTGAGATGATGTAAAAGTTGGGATTGAAAGGCATATAAGCTGGATCTACCCTAGGACTTCAAAGACTGCGTGAATTATGTTTCGTATATCGAACTTGATGGAGTATCTATCAAGTGAGAATCTGATTATTCTTAGTAGAGCTTAGATCGGCGAAAAGTTGCATTCATCAAAAACCCGTGAACATCATGGATAGAGAAAGTAAGTCAACATTAAGCCTGATCTTATTCCCGTAGTTATGTTTGATGAAACTCGCGTATTAATGAATTACACTTGTGAGAAAAGACCGAATGTGGAGGAAATACCCACATGGCTTTAACTCTATAAGAAGCGAGTAGTAAGGTAAGATGATCTTTGAGGACAAAGATCCTGTTTAGGGGTAAATGCTGTGACAATCCGTCAATTTATGATTGATATTTTATTCTCAATATTTATTTGAAAACATTATTTTAATGTTACAATATGAACTCACATATTTTTGGGAAGTAATTTGGATTTACGTCTTGAAGTAGCGTCGACTACGTTTAAACCGGAGGATTCAACGTTACGTGCTTACGTTTACATACACCGTCTTTGGTGACAGTCCGACATTTCTAAAAATAAATTTGTCCATGAATATTATTTTGGAGTTTTAAATTTGTGTTGGTTCATAAACTCACAAATTTACGAGAAAAGACTAGGACTTACGATTTTATTTTAACGTCTTTTACGACTAAACCGGAAACCTTAGGATTACGTATTTACGTTTTCGAACTCCGTTTTTGATGAGACAATTTTTATTGGATTCGTTTTGTGACGTTGATTCATAATTTATAAAAACGTTTTTCGTAAAACGACCCGAGGGCACGCAAATCGAGGAAACTAGAATCGAGGAATACCCGTAAATTAGTGGGATGAGACAAGTTTACACTTTCCCCACCCCACTAACATGGGACGGCCAAACCATGGACTCAACACCCTTAGGTGTCAAGCCTTAAACAAGTAGCAACTTAAAGCTTACACTTGTAAGCTAAGCTTACAAGTTAAGCTACCTTACAACAAAACCACTCCACCATAACCATTTGCATCCATTTACAACATGCAAACCACCATTTTCTCTCATCTCTCCCATTTTATGCCGTCCCATATCTCACAAACAACACCCTCATTTGATCAAAATCAACCACAAAATCTCATGTTATTCATATACATGTTGATGCCCTTTTGAAGCCCTATTGATTGGTGCAAGTTATAACATCCAAGGAGGAGTATTCATGGTGTCTAGGGGCTGATTTTTCACAAGGTGATCATAAAGATTGATGGTCTTGAAGATGGTGTTGGCTAAGCACAAGTTTCTCCATCAAAATCCATGCTTTGATCACAACCTACATCATCATGGTGGTATAAAGATTGTCCTCCTCATCTTCTTGTTATTTTGATTATGTAAACATGTATTTTATTTCCTATTGTATATGTATATGATGATTATATGATGATAAAAATGTTATGTGGGGATTTGGTGTTGATAAATATGATTAAAAAGGTGAAAAACTATAAGAAACAAGGTTAAAATCTTGATTAATTTACATGGCTGTATAAAACAGTAAAGAAACATGTTCTGCACTGATAAAATGATGAAGTAGAATTGATATACAGTAAGCTATGAGTCTTGTACACATGTGAGAATTGGCCATGCAATGAAATCAAAATAATGAGTGAGATATGATCAAAACAAGTTTAAGGTATAAATCTGAGGTTACTGTTTTGGTCGATTTTTAGAAAATACTTAGAAGATGATTCAACAGTAGCTATAGAAGAGTTAAATGTAGCACATATCATGTGGTTTATGTGATAAAAAGTTGAGCTTCTATCTTCCTACAAAACTCAAGATATGGCAGTTTTGGTGAAAGTGAAGATAAAAATCAGATTTTTGGAAATTAAAAAATAATACTATTATATAAGCACTCAAAATTTAATAGTATAAAATATAAATTAAAACCCACCAACTTATAAAACTTATTTATATAAATATGTAAAAGGGTAAATGAATGAATAACTTATATAAATGGTAGTGAAATAATACTTATAAGTTATAAAACTATAAACATTGTTTTTACGACTGTTTCGGCTAATACCGTAAAAATTAACGTTTTTGTTAAATAAAACTTAGATGGTTGGACCCGTATAATGAAAACTTTATAAAACTTATATACTGATATATAGACATGTATAACAAGTAAAAAAATATAAAACCCGAACTATAAGAAATACGGACATTTACGAGCTAATTAAGCATATTGGACTAATAATTGGACTAAATAAGATAAAAACTCGTAAAAAGAACTTATTGGGCTTAACCTATTTGGGACCAACATGGAAAGTATACATACTGATAAAATAAGTATAACAAGGATTAAAACAAGTTAAAGAACTTATAATAAGTTTATTGGACTTAAAACACGAAAATAGGTCAAACTAGTAAACTAGTATAGAAGTTATCGACATATAACACTAAAAAGAGTAAACGAGAATATGTAAACCCACTTGATCATCATATGTATATAATCATCATATGTATACATAATTGTTATTTTTGTAAAGTCATTGGACAAACGTCTAAGACCGAGTATTATTTGTCTAGGTTTCCGTGATTGAAGCACGTACCGTACGTCCGAATTGCCGACAACCCGCCTTCCCACATCAACGTGAGTTCATAGCCTCGCACTCTTTTAAATGTTTTTATAAATGTTTTATAAACCCGCGAGGGAGATAACATGTTAGTTTTTATAAAATTAGGACGCCATTTGTCCTAATTGTTTGTTTATTGATTTGGACCCGAATGATTGAATGACCCGATTGTATGACCCGATAAATGATTAAAGGACCCGATAGATGAAATCAAATGGATTATTAAAGTTAGGTTATGTCACTAAAGGTCCCATTAGCATGAATTGTGAACTACCGGGAGTTGGTAGACGCTTATGCATTTAATAGTACTATTTGGGGACGATCACCCCAGTTCGCGCCTTGACGGTTGATCCCCGTCGTGCCACATTGATTAGTAAGCGAATTTATGTATGAGAAGATTTCCATAGCGTGACCTTTGTGACGACACGCTACTTTAGATGGGCAAAATTGGTATCGGGTTAGCTACCCGTTGTTGGTTTAGTAAGGTAACAGTGTCATGCGGCTTATAATAATCCAAAACTAACGAAATACTACTAGACGCTCCGAATTACGATGTATTGCCTGACTAGCAATACTGGGTCATACTATTGATATTATGTTTGTGTTTTGGTTTTCATATAATGGTTTTTATTTAATCTATACAACGTTGCAAAACGTATTCTATGATGTTTTTACGACATTGGCTCGTATAATGATTTTTAAGGCAAATGCCTATATTCTGATTTTCGATAAGGATTTGTATAAAATGACTTTAGCTATTTTATGGCCTATTAAAATGATTTGTACAAAGTGATTTTCAGTAATAATTTTATACTGATATTATATTGATGGAATTTATTAAACTCTATGAATTCACTCGGCGTTATCGCTGACCTTTTATTTTAACATGTCTTATCTCAGGTATTTGAAGGTAATTCTCGGGAAGACGACAAGAATTCATGGCCCGCACTTAAACAATATTTTCCATTCAAAATACTTGTAAAACTTTGTATGAAATGTAATGACTTGGGACCGATGTAACTTTGATAATTATGAATGGAAATGATTTATTAATAAACGACGCGATTTTTAAGCGTTGTCTATGATGTGAGTAATGTGCTATCCCGTAACACCAACTAGTCTTCCGCTGTATTGAGTTGTATAAATTTGGGGGTGTTACAATTACCATAAAGGCTGAGATAGTTTACTAGTAAACCAAACTCATGTACTTTTGGGAGCATTGATAGTGTTGCTAGAATATATGTCAATGTTAGTATTTAATTACGCTATGAAGGAGACTGCCGTAAGTCATAGTTAGTATTTTATACGGCTAGGAGTACGTGGGCCTAAGGGGTCACACACTTAGACATCTAGATCATATTTTATTAAAGTATATAATAATATGGCTATATTTATTGTGTATATTTAATTTGGTAAAAGTTAATATTTAACAATAATTAATTAATAAGTTAAAATGTTTAACAAGGATTAATTAATAAGGCTTTAATGTTTAAGGTAACTAATGTAATTACATATCTAAGTTTATAGAAAGTCAAAAAGTCAAACCAACTGCACCATAGGGTGTAAGAGGCCGGCTATGACAACCCATAAATTTCACAAGTGTGATATATGTTATGTTTGAATGGAAATGGAAAATCCATTAGAAATTTTTGCTTTTTATGCATTACTTGGTAAGATGAACTACTTCTCCCAAACTGGACAACCATATCAACATATTCCTATATGTTGTAACTATAACAAGTATAAGTTTATAAGTAATTTAACAAGTACATTTATAAATAAGAACATTTCAAGAAATATAATAATACCCTAAATTCCCTTAGAAACCCTAGAATCCCTATAAATGAATGATGAACTCAAAGATGGTAAAAGTATGAATACATAATACATATGAACAATTGAACAAGGAATGAGAACAAGGATTATACCATCATAAAGTTATCCAAAGAATAAGTAAGTCTAATCCATACAAAGCTAAAATACAAATAAGTGTACATAATAGTCTAGATCATCACCTATAAAACTTTATAAACAATATTTCAAGCAATGTAATTATACAACAACTATGTATCTATAACCAATATAATATATTAGTTGTAATCTACTATATAAAGAAGAGTTAAGTATTCACAAAGTAGTAATATTCACTAATCTCAAGCTAATTACAAGAAAATGACCAAAAACCAAGATTAGTATATAAAATCCATTCTATAATGAATTAAAGTCTAATATTTTGAACTAATTATAAAACTCAACTAATTATCATATTAAGGTAATACATTTATCCTAAACTAAGTTACAAATTATTAAAGCATAAAGTACAAGTTATCAAAGCATTGGATCTTAAGCTCTCATAATTAACCATAGATTATGATTACCCTATATAAACCCTTAAACTAAGAATGTAGAAACCATAGAAGTCATAAAGATATCATATAAGCCCTAGAATAAGTGTACATAAAGATATAAATCCTAATTACCGAAAATAGAAAGTCATTAGAATTAGTAACCTAGAAACCCTTGTATTAAGAAATCTACATAGATTCAGTACCTAGTCTTTTAGGACAAGTCTACAAACACCCATAGAAATTCATTTTAGGTTATAAGATTATGATAAGAAAATGTACAAATACCCTAATGCACAAGGTAAAAGATTTCAATGCATGACTTGTAAATTAGGTCAAAATAGGTATTTTCACCCTTTAGACATGTATACTTAAACTAAGCTATCAAACCAAGTGTGAGAACTCACTGGACACTCAAAACACAAATTTTAGGACCTATATTAAGTTTACATCATTAGCTAATTGAAGGATAAAGCCTTTTACTAAGATTTAAACCTAGATCATTAGAAAACCCTAATCTACATAAGTATACTTCCCATGTTCACATCAAAACTTTGTTAAACTTCAAACCCAGGACCCAAATCTCTTAAATATAATTTATAAACCCTAATTAATACTTTATCATTAACTAATCACTTTTAAAGTCCTTAATTACCAAAATCACAAAGTATAAGTTACAAGCCCTAGTTTTTAAACATGGTTTTGTATTTTCCCTCCAAAACTCATTTTAAACACTTTCCCTCCTATTCCAAGTCTGAAAACAAGATATTTACATGTTTTAGGATATATTAGAAGTGGTGACAAGTAGGTGCATCACCTCCTTGGGTGCTACACATCACCATTCTTATCATAATGTTGTCGTGACCTAATATGAGCCACAAGTGAAGATTGGAATGAAGATAGAGTCTAGGAACTTGCATAGAGCTTCAATTGCTATCCTTAGTAATTCTCCTATCTATCTTACACGTATAGAACCAATCCTTGGAGCCTAAGTGTTAGAAAACTAAAAACAGAGCCATATGGACTTCATTTGAAACACGCACCTCGTTTTCTTATAATCTCCTACCCATTCTTCATATTCACTTCTAAAAAAGTCTTAGGACATCCCACAAGACAAAATAAATAGGTCTAGAAGGAATCCATTAAAGCTTTTGAAGCATTAATAGCAAGTAGTGCTCATAAGAAGTCATAAGGAGCCATTTTTGAGCTACCTAGGTAATTCTTATGTTAAGTAATCTTTGATCTTGTTATAATAATATATTACACTTTTTATAATGATATATTAGACTTGTTATAATGCCAAAAATGTAATAAAGATAATCTTAAAAGAATTAAGTCATATGATCAATTCAAATGAAAGTTATAATCTAAAGATGTCTTAACACCCTAATTTTGAATTTTACATGAAATAATGAGTAAAAACACATTTCAAAATCCGTAATTCTGGTAAAAAAATTATTATGGTTATAAATGTGTTTTGAAGCTTTGTTTTAAAATCCTAGATCATTTGGTACATTTTTAAAGAAGTTATGTGATTTTTACAAGTATAGGGACCAAAATTGTCTTTTTTGAAACTATTTAACATTCTGGGTCAAAAGTGTCATTTTGTGTAATTTAAATCTATAAGAATAATTTTTGGAAACTTTGAGACCCTAAAGTTAAATATTGAGGGTTGAAATTGTAAATATTAAAATTATATACTTAAGGGGTGAAAAGTGTAAATATTCTAAACTTATGAAATTAAGTGTTAAAAAGGTAACTAATCTAAAAATATAAACTTAAAGGATTATTTTGGTCATTTATGAAACTATATGGATGAAAACTATATGATGAAACATATTTTCTAAATTATTATAAAGTATAAGGACTATTTTTGCTAATTATAAAACTAAAGGATGAAAGATAAATATAAAAGAAACATACCAACTTTTGAAGAAATTTCTAAAAATATATTACTATGTTCCATCTACGTTCTGACTGAGTGGTTGGGTTTACGATTTAATGTGCCCTCGCTCTTCAAACGTTTATAGAAAGGCTTATGAGTATAATGGACTGAACAATGGTACAATATTATCACAATTAAAGAATACATAAATAATATACAAGAATGTTGAACTCAAAATCAAAGACTTAATACTATACCAAATATGTTAAACCAAGTTGGGTTAAGATCATGTTCTTGTTGTTAGCTCAAGTTATTCAGTGTGATATAAGCCTGGCAAGATTACTGGACCTAAGGTGAGTTCATACCCTTACTAAAGTATACTAGTTTTAAATGATCTGAAAACCCGTGAGGGGAATATATGTTTAAATGGAATAAAAGTGTTTTTGGCATGCTTCCCAGATATAATTATTGACACTATGTTTACTGCTGCCTTGAAAGTCCCTTTATAATTATGAGTCGTTAATCATTTCCTGAAAATGAGCCTTAATTTTGTAAATAGTACTATTTGGAGACTGACATCTCCTGTCTGGCCAAGTCGCACTTCCTAGCACCTCAGTGGTCAAACAATCATACTTTATTTTGCTAAGGAGGATGGTTTGGCAGACTTCCTTGTAAGGTCAATTGTGGGTTTTTGATATGTCTAGTCGTGGTATCATAAGCTTAGTGCATTGATTAATTGATTTTACGAGCGAATAATAACTTATCTCAAGAAAAAGGAATCTTGTATTCAAAATATTTTTAAACCCATGAATTCACTCAACCTTTGTGTTGACTTTAAGCATATATTTCAGGTTTTGATAACTAATAACATGGAGCAGCATAATGATGACGTGGAGAGATATAGCCTTGGTAATTTTTATCATTCAAACCTATTTTCTAGATCTCGGAGACCTATGATGTACAGAGTATGTATAAGTTGTTTTATTCAAAATATCTGATTTTGAATGATAATTTATAAAGAATAAATAAAGTTTATTTAAACATTCTTTTAAGTTGTTTTTCTATTACTGTGCTTTCATATCATGAAGTAATCCCCGAAAATTATTATTCCGTTGCGTCAAGGGAAAAATGAGGGTGTTACAGAGTGGCATCAGAGCTATAGTTACATAGAACAAGAGATTAAAATCTTAACTATAACTAATTTTCATAAATAAATTCCAAGTGAAAATCTTCGCATCAAAACCGTGCTGCTACAAAAGTTGTAAGTGATAATATCAAGTTATGATTTTTCATGGTAATATTATGTGATAATATGATAGTATGTGTAAGTAATATACTAAATACTAATATAAATAATTTATTTTATCAACGTATTCAGAAATATGTCTTCCTATTTTAGTCCCATTTCATACCAGATTTGGATTCATAAAATATTTACCTTATGGATTTACCTAAACCTTTAGTACTAGCCCTTTCTACTAATAATTACCTAATCCTTTATCTCCAGAAAATAATCCTCAACCAAATAATATACCTATTCTGAAGTGTCAAACATCTTCATCCCAAGCATCTAATAATATCCGAAATACCCAAAATATATTTCTTGAACAAATGGAGAATATGTTCGACTATTTTAGTGAAATGCCTCCCAAGTGTATTGACGATCTGGAATATGAAATAGAAGGATTTAAGTATGGAAAGACGATAATGCAAAGGAAATAGAAAATATGGAAAAGGATTTAATAAAAGTAAGTAATGAGAATTATGAGTTACGAGATAAGCAGAGGTTGCATGATGAGCAAATTACCTTAGCTCGAGTAAGAATGGCAACAATGGAAAAGCTTATTAAAGATATTCAAGTACGACACCAAGAAAATATCGAAGGACTCTTAGCCATAATCAAAGATCTCAAGAAAAAGGAGTAAACCATCTCAAAAATATTTTAGCTTCCCTAAAAGTCTTATAAATATTTTAGCCTTTGGTTTTTAATTTTATGTAACAAAGAAGCTTGCTTATCAGCAAAGTGGATTGTTAATAAATAAAAGTTTCTTTTTCTTTCCTTTAATTTGCATATCATTATAGAAAAGAGAAATACTTGCCCAAGTATTGTCTTTAAAAGAATTACAGCAAAAGAAAGATATTATCTTAAACTAAAAAGGACTTTTCAAGTCTATTTGGTTAAAAGAAAGTATTAATCTAAATAAAGGATAAATAAACTTAGGAATCTTAAGACACGTTATTAGTTACGCAGACCTATAACCTATTCCCTAACCTTATATGATGTATCTTTAAATTTTTGAAAAATATGCTCGTAAAGCATTGTATGTATACACATATGGCAAATGCTTAAAAAGACAAGTATATCTAAAACTTAAAAAAACATTGTCTTCTAAATTCAGAATGACACATTTAAGGACATCGATATATTCTACCCTAACTCCCGAAGGACTTCAACAAATAATCAACGACGGAATTGCTACAGCTATGAAAATAATAGTGAAGAATACTTTCAACGAAATTTTTTATAACTAGTCAATTATATAAATTCCAAGGAACTGAATATGTTATTAGTATTACCCATTGGATTGAAAGAACTGAGACAATTTTCTCCCAAAGTAGTTGTGTCGAGGATCTTAAAGTAAAGATTGTTGTTAGTAGTTTAATAACTGAAGCATTATCATGGTGGAATTACTATTCTCAACTTGTTGGAATAGAATAAGCTTAAAAGATGAAGTGGTTAGATTTTAAGTGCCTTCTAATGTCCCAATATTATCCCTCCATAGAAATCGACAAAGTGAAAATGGATTTTTGCTATCTAGTGACACAAGGAAATGATCTTAATGCCTATTGATAAAATTTCAAGAGTTAGCAGAATTATGTCCCATCACTAATTCCCAAAGAATGATGAAAGCTTTTATCAAAGGATTTACCCAAGGATTCAAGAAAATGATTACTATCTCTAAACCCCAAAGTTTAGAAGAAGCCATTAATATTTCTCAAAAATTGATGGATCATGTAATCAAGCACAATCATGCGTAAGAATCAAACACCCTTAAATGTAAACTTAGTGAAGAAGAAGAAGATTATGCTGAAACGAAACCTAATCCCCTAAATTTTTCCTATGATCCCTATTTTCCCTATTTATATTCCCAAATCCTAACTCATTTAAATTTCCCAAAACACTAGGATACAAAAGTTTTGCTGGAAAGCTTCCTCTTTGTGTGAATTGTCTACTACATCACAAAGGACCCTGTCGAGCTAAATGTCGGAATTGCTTCAAGAAAGGTCATCAAACACGATGCTGTTGGAGCAAAGCTAATTTCTAAGTTTTCTTTTATTCTGTATCGTGTAAATAAATAAATGTTATAAATATATATGTGAGTTTTATCAACAAAATCTATGTGTTTTTAATTACATCTCTTGTTAGTGTTATTAATAAGTGTGAAAACACTTATCCTTTTACCACTTATTTCCAATAATAACAAGACCAAAACGTATATTTTATGTCGTAAATGTCGAAATTATGTGTGGTTTGTGTTTTTATTGTGTTTTAGGACCAAAAGATGAAAAAGGAAGAAAACATGGGCTATCACGGGCTTTTATCGAAGAATCGAGAAAAGACGAAGTCAAAAGATCAAGAGTGCAAAAAGAACGGAAGTCCAAGGCCTATTCTGAAGATTTATCGAGGAAAAAGTCTAAAGACGAAAGTTTAATGAAGTCGAAGAACTCAAGTCTAATAGAAGAAGAAAATTACAAGACAAGTTCAATTTACATCGACAAATCCCGAGACGACGTCGAGAAAGACAAAGAATTTAAATCGAGTCGAGAAGAAAGAAAGAAAGAAGGAAGCACATGCATCTCCCCATCTCCTATAAATACCCTCCTAATGACACATTAGGAGGGTGTTAACTAGTTTATTTTTCTTTTTTGTAGTTTTCATTTTAGAGAGAGAAAGTGTTTAACTTTCTCTAACTAAAACTTCATCTTTTCTTTCAAATTTAAGCTTTAATTCATCTTTGTATTTGGAATTCATTAATCAAAAGTTCATGTTCAAGTTTAAGCTTTTAATCTTTAATCTTCTTCTACCTTTCTTGATTTTGGTTTATCTTTGATCCGAAATTTTCTCGATTCGTGTTTGATTTTGATGTTTTTGTGATTAAAAAGTTTATCTTTTTATTCCCTACTAAGTTTTTATACGGTTTAATCTTTAAGCTTGTTGTGCTTATTGGCTTATTTCGTATGTTCATCTTATTTACCTTTTTTAAGTTTTCTTAAAAGTTTAGTCTTTTTAAAGTTTGATTCATAAAGTTTGATGATTTCGTGTTTTAAAAGTTTTTAAATTTATGCTTGTTTTCATTTGGTTAAGATTTGGATAAGTGCTTATTCGTCTTGCTTATTCGTGCTTATTCATTTTCGGCTTATTTTCTCTTTAATTCCCATCGTATCATGCTTAAGGGTTTTACTAGTTACGATCAAGTAAGTGTGATCGCATAAGCCTTAGGGTTTCTACTTGCGATCCATTACTTCGATCACCAAGTACGATCGTTCACTATGATCACACTACATAATCCACACCACGATCACTTGTTGCGATCGTGGGTACGATCATGAATGCGATCTGTGGTTGCAATTGTTTAGGTGCGATCACTTGTTACGATCGCATTGAGTGCGATCACCTATACTACGATCACTAGGCTACGATCGACTGATACGATCGTAGGCTGCGATCAGTGGGTGTACGATCAAAAGTCACGATCGTGGTGGAGTACGATCACCAGTACGATCGCATTGATTGCGATCCAGGATACGATCAAGGACCATGATCGCATTGACTGCGATCCTATTTCATTTTTTCGTTTTTATATTTTATTTAAATTTCAAATTTAATTTTTCCCGCATTTTTACTTAGTGTTATTTTTAAACAAATTTTATCTTAGTTTACTTTTTACCAAGTTTTCAACTTTTAAATTCATTACATTTTAATTTCAAAAAATTGCACGCTTCCCGAAATCTCTGTTTTTACCAAGTGTTTTTCTAGTAATTTTTAGTGTAATTTTTAAAGCTTTTATTTTACTCAACGACATTTTCATATTTAATTTTAGTTTAAAATAGATAACCAATCCATTTAATTTTCCTCCAAGAACGCCTGAGTCGCACTAATTACTTGTAATCAATTCTAAAAGATCGGACTTCTATCGAAGTAAGTGGGCTTTTCCATGAATCTGTCCTCATTTTAACCGGAAAATATAATTTTTCGACATTTTTCAAAATTTTTAATCTATTTTGGCCTAGTTGTATAGTAGTATTTTCCTTTGTTAGCGTTATTTACTTTCTTTGCTAGAATAAAATTTTCAATAAAGTGGTTTTAAATTTTTCAACGTTATGAATCTTTTGACTCAACCCCGAGTTTACTTATCCAAGTTTACTCTAGCTAGTATCCTTAACGTGTATAAGTCAAGTTTTGCTAGGCTTTTATATAGGGAACTTTAAAACGTGAAAGTCTTAACTCTCACGGGTTAAGAACAAGAACTTTTCGCAAGTTCCTATAATTGATCCTATAATAACTGAATTTTGGTTAGTTAATAAAAAGGTTTGCTTGCAAGATCTTTCTTTGCGTTGCTCGTACCCAATTGATATATGTCGTTGTTTCGTTCTCGGTATCTTCTCGAATCGATCACGGTTAAAAGTGGAATCGTTGTAATTGGTGACTAAAAAGGGGGAGCTTTGGTCTAAATCTACTAAAATGATAAGTGCTAGAAGTAATAAAATTGAACTAAAAGCAATTACTGAGAATAAAACTAGAATTTAAATCAAACAGTAAGTACCTAAACTTGGAGAAAACAACTTATTCGGAATGAATGCTTGATCCGGAACATCAGGGAAATTTACCTTATTCGGAATATTTCTTCTCATTCAGAATAAAACTGGAAAACTGCTCTATTCAGAATAATGGCTTATCCGGAATGTCTGACCTACTCGGAATAATAGTCTATCTGGAATGTTTGTGCTTATGCGGAATAATATGCTTATGCGGAATATTTTAGAAGAAAACTTCATTCGGAATAACTGGTCATCCGGAATATTGATTATTCCGGATGGACATGTTGATTCAGAATGTTTGAAATAAATCACTGATCCGGAATAATATGCTTATGCGGAATGATGAGCTTATTCGGAATATCGGCTCTACTCGGAATAATTTGATATTCCGAATAAACAATAAAATCACAACCTTGATCCGGAATAATGGATATTCCGAACCAACTGTAAAATCACAAACCCCCTATCCGAAATCTGGGCAAGTACAGTAAAAATAGCGAAGAACATGGGATTCTTTTACACACGAATTTAACTCAAAATTCACCAAGTTTTTAATCAAAACTTAAACCAATTTAAACACTAATCATTTACCTATGATAAACATCAATCCAAAACAACAAAAACATAAAACCCACTTACTTTTGATGATCAAACCAATAAAATGAAACTTGAGAACTTTGAATCACAAAGAGATGAAGAACAAGATGATAGAAAGCTTAAATGTAAACTTTTATTGATGATTAAGATTCAACAAACAAAATGAAAAGATTAAACTTACAAGATTGGAAGAAATCAAAGAAAATGAAAACCACTCTTTAAGGGAGATGGTTCTTCCTACGAAATAGGAAAAAAATGTAACATAATGAAAAACTAGTGGAAAATTGTGAATGGGAGGAGTATTTATAGGCTTCCTCCTTGGTTGGTGAGTGGGCTTTCTCCCTTTCTTTTTGTCTTCTCTTCTTTTCAGAAAAGTTGACGTTTTCGATTTCGATTCGGGATTTGTCGACGAATAAATTCAACTCGTCTTTTAATTTCTTCATTTAATAGACTTGAGTTCCTTCGACATGTGTAAATCTTCCATCTTTGGTCCTTTTCTTCGATAAATCTTCAAATAGGCACATTGACTTCAAATCTTTTGCATCTCTTGGACTATAGACTTCGTCTTTTCGTCTTTTTCCTCAATAAAACCCGTGCAATTCCATGTTTTCTTTAATACTTATCTGGTTGGCTCTGAAAACACAACAAACACACAAACCACGCATAATTCCAAACAAATGACATTAAATACGTGTTTTGGTCTTGTTTTAGCAAGAAATAAGTGGTAAAAGGATGGGTGTTTTCACACCTATCAAATCCCCTACATTTAACCATTGCCATGCCCTCATGCAATGCTTAGTGATAAAGCAAATTTACACTTTTCTCATAATCAATCAACCTTGGCCTTCTTAAAATACTACTAAACAAAAATTTAAATACTAAGAGAAATTAGAACTTTAAAGGAAACAAAAGGATAGAAACCATTTCCACTTAAAAATAGCTATATGGAAATAACTTGCAAAGAGATCAAGGACTTACATTAGGGCTTTGGTGCTGCGAATATTTATCACCCTCAAGTTTCACGTTCCCCAAGCTAAGCTTAAAAACGAGATCATTGTTATTATATGTTAGCAATTCAAACACTTACACACATGGCTTAATTATATGCTTAAACTCCCTTATTCCTAGGTGTATCTCTTATATTTTATTTTTGTCTTAGAATGATCATGAAGATGCATTTTTGGACTTATTTCGATAGTTTATTTAGGCTGAAAGCAAAGTAGGACGATTTGATCAATAGTTAGCTAAAGGACAAAATCTCTTAAAACTGCTTCTCGGGATATCAAAAAGTACATATCTTGGCATAACTCGCTTCACGATTTGAGACCTTTCTCGGGCCGATATTTGGCATGTACTTCATACTTCATATCTTGAGAGACGTGCTTGAGATAATGGTCTTCTCTTCGTTAATAGAGTTCTTCACTTGGAGTATTTTTTAGGGATACTCCACTTTGTTGACCACGACTTCATCATTTCTTTAATCGCTAATTGGGATTTTGAGATACAACGATCCGCCTCCTTTTCGGACTTGGATCTATATATCCTCATACCTTGTTAGGGTCTTTTCGGATAGACTTCTCCGTCATCTTTATGGAAGTTGATTGCTTTTCGTCGTGAGTCATGATCCTTCATATTGATTTTAGGAATAATGCTTTTCACATCACCTTGGATCTTCAGCAATAAAATGGAATCCTCACGCCTTGTTAGGGCCTTTTTGGACTCGCCAATCTTCACGCCCCGCTTCATAAGTTATGCCTTGGCTATGAACTCTTATCATTACCGAGCAACTTTTAAACGATCTTGGGCTAGAAGCTAAGTAACCTTTCAAATCGTACGACCTTACTTATTGCAGATAAATTATTAGCAAGTGATGGGAGAATAGGCAAATAATTACACCAAGTGAGCTTGTGCAAGAATACCGACTTATAATTGACTCTATCATTTCTCGTCCTCCACAATTTAAAATCTCAAGTAATGAGACTCGTGGATGCTTAGCCTAATAAACCAATTAAGGTCTACATGGTTAAGGATACTAGCTAGAATAAACTTGGATAAGTCTATTCGGGTTGAGTCAAAATAATCGCAACGGGCCTAATATGTCAAAGATTTCAAAACTAGCTACACCACTTTATTAATATTTTTGACTTTATTACGGGATATATACATATGAAAGCAACAATAAAAATCTAAAGATTACGACTAAATGGACAAAGTTAATTAAAAATTTGAAAAATGCTGAAAAAGATGATTTTCCGGATAAATGAAGGCATTTTAATGGAAAAGTCCACTTAAAACTTCGATAGAAGTCTCCCTTACACTTAAGATAAACATTGTCCTCAATGTTTAAGCATGTGGGCAAAGTCTCCCCTACACTTATGACATTGTGCACGTTGGTTAAATCAAGCTAAGGAAGAGATGACTAAAGTGATCAATTTCAAATGTGAGTATGAAGAAAATTGAATCACGATAGTTGAGAGATAAAACCGGTATTGCGGATAACATGGGAGCACGGTTCGTCAAAGATTCCAAGAGTGCACTTATCCCTGTAATCACATCACCATACGAACACAAGCAACCTATATATCTCCCCTTACACTTAGGATGAAAAAAGGGAAAGGAGGATAGATACTCGGGTTGCCTCCCGAGGAGCGCTTGTTTTTGTTCACCGAGTCACGAGCCTGACTCGGTCGCGAACTAATTCAAGGGAAACGTAGTGAGGGATGGAATCATCTCATGAGAGATGTCCTCACCAAAGTACAATTTCAAACGCTGGCCATTCACCTTAAAGTTGGGCCCATTTGGCTGAGAAAGCTCAATGGTGCCATAGGGAAAAACATTGGCGATGGTGAATGGACCAGACCAGCGGCTCTTCAACTTGCCCGAGAAGATCTTCAACCGAGAGTTAAAAAGTAAGACTTGATCACGAATGTAGAACTCTCGGTTCTTGATTTTAGCATCGTGGATAATCTTGGTCTTCTCCTTGTAGATCAATGAGTTCTCGTAAGCTTCATTCCTTAATTCCTGTAGCTCGTTGAGTTGAAGCTTGCGAAGATCACCGGCTTTGTTGATGTCGAAGTTAGCCCACTTTAAGGCCCAGTATGTCTTGTGTTCCAGCTCGATGGGGAGGTGGCATGCTTTCCCGTACACAAGACGATAAGGTGTACAACCAATCGGTGTCTTATAGGCGGTACGGGAAGCCCACAGAGCATCATCAAGTTTATCGGCCCACGAGGCACGATGCTCTCCCACAGTACATTCCAAAATTCTCTTCAATCCACGGTTGGATATCTCGGCTTGACCGTTGGTTTGAGGATGATAAGCGGTGGAAAGACGGTGATTGACACCGTACTTAGCCATGGCTCTTGCAAATTGATCATTGCAAAAATGAGTCCCGCGGTCACTGATTATAGCACGAGGAACACCGAATCGAGCAAACAGTTGTTTCAAGAAATTACAAACCACCCTCGCGTCATTAGTGGGTAAGGCTTTGGCTTCAACCCATTTGGAAACGTAGTCAACAGCGACAAGGATGTATTTGTTGCCTTTAGAAGAAGGTAATGGCCCCATAAAGTCGATGCCCCATACATCAAAGATTTCACATTCTTGTATGAAATTTTGAGGCATCTCATCTTTATGTGTGATCTTGCCTTGTTTTTGGCAAGCATCACAATGTTTAACCATCTCGTGAGCATCAAGATAAATGGTGGGCCAATAGAATCCCGAGTCAAACACTTTTTTGGCGGTGTAGTTGGGACCAAAGTGACCGCTGGTGGGTCCTTTGTGGCAAGCCTGGAGAATGTCAAAAGCTGCCGGTCCGTCAACACATCGGCGAATAATCAAGTCAGCGCATTGTTTGAATAGAAAAGGGTCATCCCAAAAGTAAGTCTTAACATCGTTCAAGAACTTCTTCTTTTGTTGGGATGTTAACCCTTTGATGAGAACACCACCCGCTAAGTAGTTTGCAATGTCGGCAAACCACGAGGTTTCATCATGATTGAGATTTATAGACATTAAGTTCTCAAGGGGAAAAGAGTCATTGATCTCTTTGTTCGGATGATCCCCTTGATATGGATCCTCAAGTCTACTAAGATGATCCGCGGCTAGGTTTTCGGCACCCTTCTTGTCACGAATTTCAATGTTGAATTCTTGAAGGAGTAAAACCCAGCGAAGAAGTCTTGGCTTAGAGTCGTGCTTAGTCATCAAGCACTTCAACGCGGAATGGTCCGTATATACGATTGTGGTGGATAAAACAAGATAGGGGCGAAATTTTTCAAAAGCATAGACAACAGCTAAAAGCTCTTTTTCGGTTGTCGTATAATGCAGTTGAGCCCCCGTCATTGTTTTGCTAGCATAGTGGATTGGTTGGAAGTGTTTGTTGATCCTTTGTCCCAAAACCGCACCAATAGCAAAGTCGCTAGCATCGCACATCAACTCAAAGGGTAGCTCCCAATTAGGGGTAACCAAGACCGGTGCCTTAGTTAGCTTATCCTTAAGAAGATTGAAGGCTTCGATACACTCTTTAGAAAAGATAAAAGGAGTATCTTTTTCCAAGAGGTGGGTCATCGGGCGAGTGATTTTATAGAAATCCTGAATGAATCGACGATAGAAGCCCGCATGACACAGAAAACTTCTCACACCCTTCACGGTTGCAGGTGGAGGTAATTTGGCTATGACATCTACTTTAGCACGGTCGACTTCAAGACCGGCTTTAGCGATTTTGTGTCCTAGCACAATGCCTTCTTTGACCATAAAATGGCATTTTTCCCAGTTCAGAACAAGGCGAATGTCTTCGCACCGCTTAAGCATACGTTCCAAATTGGCAAGGCAAGAAGAGAAGGAATCTCCAAAGACCGAGAAATCATCCATGAAGACTTCCATGTTTTGCTCAACCATGTCATGGAAGATAGCCAACATGCACCTTTGGAAAGTCCCGGGGGCATTGCATAAGCCAAAAGGCATCCTTTTGTAGGCAAATGTGCCATAGGGACAAGTGAATGTTGTCTTCTCTTGATCTTGGGGATCGATGGGTATTTGGAAATAACCCGAGAAACCATCAAGAAAGCAGTAATATTCATTACCCGCTAAACGTTCAAGCATTTGGTCCATAAAAGGAAGAGGGAAATGATCCTTTCTCATGGCATCATTGAGTTTGCGGTAGTCTATACAAACTCTCCACCCACTAACGAGACGGGTAGGAATCAACTCGTTGTTTTGATTGGGCACAACTGTAACACTCTCATTTTTCGTATGGTACAGCGGAAGGGTCTTTCAGAGTGTTACGGGATAGCACAATAACTCCAATCATAGACAACACATAAAAATGGTTGTACAAGGTTTAACAAACATTCATTCGATAAAAAGGTTTGAAAGTGTACAACAGGTCCCAAATTATACAGGTCATTAAGTTTACAAAACACAGATCGAATGAACATTTTTAATATTAAGTGTGGGCCATCAGAGTCGATCTCCATCCGGATTACCTTCAAGCACCTGAGATAGAAAACATGCAAAAATCATATCAGCGAATGCCGAGTGAATTCATAGAGTTTAATGAAAACCGTTATATAAAACAATCATTTACAATCATTTAAAATCAGAACACAAGTATAATATCGGAAGTAAGTCCACATATTGCTAGTCAGGCAATATATAAATCAAGCATACATCTGAAACCGTCCATGAGACCGTAGTCTCTATATTACCATGATAGGTAATATATTCATCGTAATAGCGTCGTTATCGTTTATTTAGATTATACATGTCGTATAGATTATAGATTATAGGATTATTATTAGCCGCATGACATTGTTACCTTACTGTGAAAACAGCGGGCCGCGAACCCGACAAACAATTTTCCCATCTAAGTTAGCGTGTCGTCACAAAAATCACGCTATGGAATCTTCTCATACATAAATTCGCTTACCAATCAATGTGGTACGACGGGGATCAACCGTCAAGGCGCGAACTGGGGTGATCGTCCCCAAATAGTACTATCAAATGCATAAGCGTCTACCAAAACCCGGTAGTTCACAATTCATGCTAATGGGACTTTAAGTGACATAACCTAACTACTAATAATCCTTTTAGTCTCGAATAAAGGGTCATTGCATCATTCGGGTCCATCTCATTAAGCATACAATCGGGACTACTTGTGTTCTATTTATAAAAATCTAGCATGTTATCTCCCTCGCGGGTTTACAAATCATTTTATAAATCATTTAAAAGAGTGCGAGGCTATGAACTCACGTTGTTAATGAAAGGCGGATTATCGGCTACGGGCGTGCTTCGGTCACGGAAACCTATATAAATAATAATCGGTCTTAGACTCGGTCCAATGACTTTTATCAAAATAACAATATACATATGATGATTTTGTACATATGATGATGATCAAGTGGGTTTATAAATCCTCATTTACTCATTTTAGCGTTTATGTTTTAGTATCGTCCTACTAGTTCACTAGTTTTATCGATTTTACCTATTTTAAGTTCATTAAGTCTTTTATAAGTTCTTTAACTTGTTTTTACCCATTTTATACCTATATGATCAGTATATATATCTTTCATGTTGGGCCCTATTGGGTTAAGCCCAATAAGCTCTTTTTACAAGTATTTATCTTATTAAGTCCAATTATTAGTCTAATAGGTTTAGTTAGCTCGTAATTGTCCGTAATTCTTATAGTTCGGGTTTTATCGGTTTTTACTTGTCTTAGTTACTTATACATCAGTATATATCTTTTATAAACTTTACATTAGACGGGTTTGGTCGTCTAAGTTTTATTTGATGAAAAACGTTAATTTCACGGCGATAGCCGAAAAAGTCGTCAAAATCGAGTTTATAGTTTTTATTACTTATAAATATTACTTTTACCACCATTTATATATTTTACCCATTTAATTAACCTTTTATACATTTATATAAATAAGTTTTATAAGTTAGTGGGTTTATACTTTACATTTTATAAATTATAAAGTGAGTGCTTATATAATAATAATAAACATTATTTCCAAAATCTGATTTTTAACTTCACATTCACCATTTTTATCATATCTAGAGTTCTACAATGACTTAGAAGCTCATTTTTAGATGACAACTTCTTCATAATATGTGCTAAATATAACTTAGTTATAGCTACTGCCCATTTTGAGTTTAAGTTGCCTTAACAGTCCCTACAAAACTGCTTATTCAGATTGTACCACCTAACTTGTTTTGATCATATCTCACTCATTATTTTGATTCCATTGCATGGCCAACTCTCACATGTGTATAACATCATCTACTTTACTGTAAATAGATCAAACCATGCGTTTTTATCAGTTCTTCATTTAGTTATCTACTGTTTTTATACAGCCAACTAATTAGACATGATTTTAGCTTCATTTCTTATGGTTATCATCATTTTTAAGCATGTTTATCAACACTTGATCCCCACACAACATTTTTATCATCATATATACATCATATACATATACAAAATGAAATAAAATACATTTGGTCTTTACAAAATAATAAGAGAAAAATGTAGAGGATGATCTTCTTTACCAATCCAAGTGGATTTCTTGTTTTAGGAAGGCAAGAACTTGATGAACACAACAAGTATCTCCAAGACCATCAAATATCAAGAAAATATGTTGGAAAATAAGCCCTAGGACACAAGCAAATCACCTCCAAAGTTGGTTATATGGCCACCAAATGATCAAGGCTTCAAGGAAACACCTTAATAGGACTAGTAAACATGTGGTTTGTAGCTAGAAAAGATCAAAGGGGATGTTTGTTGCTTGATTTGGGACGGCACAAGGGTGGAAGTAGAGAGAGTTTTAGAGTGGATTGCATGTAGGAAATGGTAAGGATGAAAACTACTAGCTAGTTTTGTTAAGTGGTAAGATGTGTTGGCTTAAAGTGTAAGCTAAAGCTTACACTTGTATAAACAAGTTAAGACTTGTGCCACCTATGTGTGGTGAGTCATTTTGCCGTCCCATATAAGCTAGTGGGATGGGGCAAAGTGTTTTGTCCCATCTCACTAGTTTACGGGTATTTCTCGATTCTAGTTTTCTCGATTTGCGTGCCCTCGGGTCGTTTTACGAAAAACGTTTTTATAAATTATGAATCACCGTCACAAAACGAATCCAATAAAAATTGTCTCATCAAAAACGGAGTTCAAAAACGTAAATACGTAATCCTAAGGTTTCCGGTTTAGTCGTAAAAGACGCCAAATTATGCACGTAAGCCCAAATTTAAATCCGTAAATTGTGAGTTCGTCAACCAACATAAAAATAAGTTTCAAAATATTATACGAGAAAATATTTAACTACCTGAAAATGTTAGATTTGTCACAGCTTTTCCTCCTAAAAGGGATCAACGTCCTCGTGATCCATTTCATTTGGATGTCCGTTTCTTATTGAAATCGAAGAGGTGCGGATATTTCTTCCACATTTCATCCTCTCGTTCCCAAGTATACTCCGGTCCATGCTTTGAATTCCATCGGATCTTAACAATAGGTATCTGACTTTGTTTCAGTTGATTTACCTCACGGTCCATAACTTCTACGGGCTCTTCGATAAAATGCAACTTCCCATCTATTCGAACCTTACCTAACGGAATTTTCTCATCACTCACTGCTAGACATTTCTTCAGATTAGATACATGGAATGTGTTGTGAACACCATGAAATTCTGGGGGTAACTCTAGTTTGTAAGCCACCGGACCTACTCTAGATAGAATCTTAAAGGGTCCAATATAACGGGGATTCAATTTTCCTTGTTTTCCAAATCTTATAACGCCTTTCCATGGCGATACTTTCAACATTACTCGGTCACCCACTTCAAACTCCATTGGCTTCCGCCGCACATCCGCGTAACTTTTCTGTCTACTACGGGCAGTCAACAACCTCTTCTTAATCTGAACTATCATCTCCGTAGTCTCCCGGATCAATTCCGGTCCCGTGAGCTGGGTATCCCCAACTTCACTCCAACATACAGGAGATCTACACTTCCTACCAGACAAAGCTTCAAACGGTGCAGCCTTAATACTAGAATGGTAACTATTGTTATATGAAAACTCTGCTAACGACAAATGTTTATCCCAATTCTTACCAAAGTCTAACACACAAGCTCTCAACATATCTTCCAGTGTTTGTATCGTCCTTTCACTCTGCCCATCAGTCTGGGGGTGATAAGCAGTGCTCATATCGAGATTCGTTCCCAAAGATCTTTGGAGAGATTTCCAAAAATTCGATGCGAATCTAGGATCTCGATCTGAAATGATCGATACAGGCACTCCATGCTTGCATACAACATTATCAAGGTATATTCGAGTCAGCTTCTCCAGTGAGAACTGCTCCTTAACCGGAATGAAGTGTGCTGATTTGGTCAGTCTATCGACAATAACCCAAATCGAATTGTTTCCAGATGATGTTCTAGGAAGCTTGGTGATAAAGTCCATCGTAATTCGCTCCCACTTCCATTCAGGAATCTTTGGTTGTTGAAGTATTCCTGATGGCTTTTGATGTTCAGCTTTGACTCTAGCACAAGTCAAGCATTGAAGAACATACATAGCTATGTCAGCTTTCATATTCGGCCACCAGTACAGCTTCTTCAAATCATGGTACATCTTATCAGATCCCGGATGAATGGAATACTTAGATTTATGGGATTCTAACATAATCAAATCTCTTAAGCCTCCAAACTTAGGTATCCACATACGACCTCTTAAACATTTCACTCCATCAGCTCTAACCTCTAAAGGATCTCCTTCTCCTCGGAACCCTTCATTAACAAAATTCTCCTTCTTACAAGCTTCTATTTGCGCATTTCTAATTTGCTCAGGCAAATTATTGTGCACGGTCAAGACTAGAGAACGAACCCTGATAGGCTCTCTATCTTTCCTACTCAACGCATCAGCAACAACATTGGCTTTTCCTGGGTGATACTTTATATCACAATCATAATCACTCAACAACTCTATCCATCTTCGTTGCCTCATGTTCAATTCCTTCTGATCGAGAATATACTGTAGGCTTTTGTGATCGGTGAATACCGTACACTTGGTGCCATACAGATAATGTCTCCACAACCTAAGAGCAAAGACCACAGCTCCTAGCTCAAGATCATGAGTAGTGTAATTCTCCTCATTCTTCCTTAATTGCCTAGAAGCATAAGCTATCACTTTCTCTCTCTGCATCAACACAGCTCCATAACCTCTAAGAGATGCATCACAATACACTACAAAATCTTCACTCCCTTCGGGTAATGATAAGATTGGCGCACTACATAATTTTTGCTTCAATGTCTGAAATGCTCCATCTTCATCACTTCCCCAAACGAAAGGTTTATCCTTCTGAGTAAACTTAGTCAAGGGTTTAGCTATCAAAGAAAATTCTTTTAATGAATCGCCTATAATAGCCAGCTAATCCTAAGAACTGTCGCACTTCCGTTGGCGTTGTCGGTGCAGACCAATTCTTAATAGCTTCAACCTTTGCAGGATCAACATGAATTCCATCTCTGTTAATCACATGACCAAGAAATTGCACAGAATCTAACCAGAAATCACACTTCGAAAACTTAGCATACAACCTTTCATCCTTCAACAACTTCAAAACAATCCTCAAATGTTCTTTATGCTCATCTTCATTCTTAGAATAGATTAGAATATCGTCAATAAACACAATCACAAATTTATCCAAGTAGGGCTTGCACACTCGATTCATTAAATCCATGAAAACCGCAGGTGCGTTAGTTAACCCAAATGGCATTACTTGAAATTCATAGTGTCCATAACGAGTTCTAAATGCAGTTATAGGAATATCTTCTTCACGGACGCGAAGTTGGTGATATCCTGACCGCAAATCTATCTTAGAATACACACTAGATCCTTGCAGTTGATCAAACAAATCATCAATCCTAGGTAAAGGATATCGATTCTTAATTGTCAACTTATTCAGTTCCCTATAATCAATGCACATACGAAAAGATCCATCCTTCTTCTTAACGAATAAGACTGGAGCTCCCCAAGGCGACGAGCTCGGTCGAATAAAACCTTTATCGGACAACTCCTTAAGTTGCTCAGATAACTCCTTTAATTCAGAAGGGGCTAATCGGTAAGGCGCACGTGCCACCGGTGCAGCACCAGGAATTAAATCGATTCGAAACTCTACTTGCCTTATCGGTGGAAGTCCGGGTAAATCTTTAGGAAATACCTCAGGAAATTCACAAATAATAGGTACATCTTCCAATCGTTTCTCCCTAGACTCATTCCCAGTCACTTGAGCTAAGAATAACTCACAACCGTTCCTGATGTACTTTTGGACTTTAATACATGAAACGATTTTCAAACGGGATTCACCTCGACTACCATCAATTACTAACGTCCTATTCCTAAGAGGAATCTTAACCTTCTTCTCTCCACATAAAATAGTAGCATTATTCAACGACAACCAATCCATACCAATAATAATATCAAAACTACCTAATTCTATCAACATCAAATCAATCGGAAAGGAATGGTTCAAGAGATTTAGAGAGCATCCTTCTAATAGCTTATTAGTTTTCACTAATTTACCATCAGCCAATTCCACCTCGTAACTGGTACTTATCTCAACAGGTTCAATATCAATAAGGGCACTAAATTTAGTGGATACAAAGCTCCTATCGGCACCCGAATCGAATAAAGCAACAGCATAATGATTGTTGAGTAAAAACGTACCGGTAACGACATTCGGATCCTCTTTCTTCACCTCAATTGTTCCAAGTTGGTAGATACCACCCTGGGGGTTTCTTCCAGGTACAATCGCTTTCAACTTGGGGCATTCCGATTTCCTATGACCTTCTTCATTACAGTTGAAGCAAATCGTTCCCTTATTACACCTTTCAACCTTGTGTCCAAGCTTTCCGCAATTTTGGCACTTCCAGCAGTCGCCAGCATGCCTCTTGTTGCCACACTTAGGACATCTATCATCGTTGCGCGGTGTATTGTTGGTAATAGCATTTGCATTCCCCTTTCTCTGGTTCTGACGGCGATTGAAATTCTTCCTATAATCACCTCTATCTACACGATCACCGTCTCCCTTTCTTTTCTCACCTACACGGGCTTCATCTTCCTTATCCTGAATTATCTGTCCAATGAGTTGGTAAGCCATTCGAACAACATCATCAATGGTCAGTGGTTTCGATGATGTCACGTCCACCCGGATATTCCTGGTCAACCCTTTCACATATTGCTCAATTCGGATCTCTTTGGGTTCAACCAATCGAGGACATAGCAAGGCCAACTCATGGAATCGGTTCGTGTAACTATCAATGTCCACACCTTTCATTCTCAGATGAATCAACTCTTGTTCTAACCTAATGATCACACTACGAGGACAAAACTCCAAAGTCATCCACTTCTTGATTTCAGCCCAAGGAGTAGCATTAGCAGCATCAAGACCCATGAAAGCAATTATCCCGTTCCACCAAGTCAACGCACGACCTTTAAGAGTAGCCATAGCAAAAGTCACCTTATCTTCCTCCTTACACTTACTAATCCTAAACACCGATTCAATCTTCTCAATCCACTGGCTTAGTCCTACAGCACCTTCAGTTCCATTAAAAGGTAGAGGTTCACACTTCATGAACGTCACATAAGTACAGCCACCAACTTCAGGTGCATTCGTTCCAAGTCCTCCTATATTTCCTCCAGCATTAGCATTCACATTATTAGCATTCACATTCACATTAGTACCGCCAATTCCACTACCGCCAGCTCCACTACCGCCAGCTCCACTACCGCCAGCTCCACTACCGCCAGCTCCACTACCGCCAGCTCCACTACCGCCAGCTTCATTTCTAGCATTTGCCATGAATTCAGTCATAGATGCGGTAACTTGCTCCGTAATAATCCTACGTACATCATCCTCAGTCACAGCCTTCTTGGGCGGCATAGTTCTATAATTCCACAATTTCAAAGCATTAAGCATTCATCCATCAAAGGATTCATATAATATGGATCGAATTCATAATCAAGATACAAATAAGGCACAATATGGAATTCAAGACAAGATACATATTTCATTCGATCTGAAACAAAAGTATTGTCTTAGTACATCCATATCAAAGTTCTAACACTATATACACTCAAAATTCGTGCCAAGTCTACTACTAACAAGTCGGTTCAGTCAAAGCTACAAACACAAAAGATATAAAGGTCACTACTAAATACAGACTGGTCTATTGAGAACCGCTAGATGGTCCATCATCCATCGTCTTCTGGATCTTCGCCGGACGATCACTAGACACATCTTCAGCTGGGCGCTTACGGATTACTCCTCTTTCAACCATATCAGCATAAAATCTACTGTTCCAACCCACAGATATATTCAACTCCTTTTCAGCTTTCTCACGCATCGCACGAGCTACACTCAAATGAATCTCCATAGTATTCACCTTTCTCTTCATGGCAACATACTCACCACTTTCCAACACCGATAACCTCCTAAAAGCCTCATTCAAACCACGTTCTACATCACTCAAATCCAAACTAAGCAATTCTCGCTCTTTCTCGCCAACCTTTGCCTTCGACTCCAAATAAGCAACCTGAGTCTGAACAACACCTAATCCAACCTCTGTCACACAACTCTTAACACGGGAAGCATCTAGATCACGTCTCAAGGCCCATGGTGCAAGACCATCAATATGTGTAGCCTCTCGAGCACTAGACGACTCTCCTATCTCACATCTACGAGCAGCAATACCGTCGGTACCGTCAGGTGCATCGTCATCCTCATCCTCCTCTGATTCAGAATCAGATTCAGACGATTCAGACATTTCATCCCTAGGTAACTCATCCTCAGAATCAGACAAACAAACTGGTGGGGGCAAAGGCTCGCCCTCTGGAACATCATACGGATATATAAGCTCAGCTTCCTCATCGTCATCAACCTCAACATCTATACCTACATCCTCCTCGACATCCTCGTCGTCAATCTCATCATCTAACTCATCTAACCCAATCTCATTCTCATTCTCAATATCAACATTCTCAATATCCACGTCCTCATTACCCACATTCTCAATCTCATTCTCTACTAAGTCAACCTGAGGGGCAATCTGATCTCCTAGTCCTAACTCGGGCTCGGGATCCTCAAATGGTTCCTCCTCATCATCAATATCAAAATCTACTAAGTCTAAATAAGGATCATCTTCTATATTAGGTTCGGGAATAGCATGGTTTTCTACAGGAATATTAGGGTCAGCCATGACAATCTGCATTTATATATATTTATCTCGTATTAGGATAACATACTAGTTAAACAATTACATAATGAAATCACGATATATACATATATATAAATTAAATTATATATATCAAAATATATATCTTCTCAATAGGGCTTGTTGGTAACGTCAGAGATCTCTGGCACCGTTATAGTCAAAAGATTTTTCAATTATTTTCTCAAATGTTCATTGTCAAAAGACTTTGAAAAGTTTTGTTCAAAACCTTGGTTTTTAAAATCTTTTGTTCTCTACAACGAGAGCTCTGGTACCAAACTGTAACACTCTCATTTTTCGTATGGTACAGCGGAAGGGTCTTTCAGAGTGTTACGGGATAGCACAATAACTCCAATCATAGACAACACATAAAAATGGTTGTACAAGGTTTAACAAACATTCATTCGATAAAAAGGTTTGAAAGTGTACAACAGGTCCCAAATTATACAGGTCATTAAGTTTACAAAACACAGATCGAATGAACATTTTTAATATTAAGTGTGGGCCATCAGAGTCAATCTCCATCCAGATTACCTTCAAGCACCTGAGATAGAAAACATGCAAAAATCATATCAGCGAATGCCGAGTGAATTCATAGAGTTTAATGAAAACCGTTATATAAAACAATCATTTACAATCATTTAAAATCAGAACACAAGTATAATATCGGAAGTAAGTCCACATATTGCTAGTCAGGCAAAATATAAATCAAGCATACATCTGAAACCGTCCATGAGACCGTAGTCTCTATATTACCATGATAGGTAATATATTCATCGTAATAGCGTCGTTATCGTTTATTTAGATTATACATGTCGTATAGATTATAGATTATAGGATTATTATTAGCCGCATGACATTGTTACCTTACTGTGAAAACAGCGGGCCGCGAACCCGACAAACAATTTGCCCATCTAAGTTAGCGTGTCGTCACAAAAATCACGCTATGGAATCTTCTCATACATAAATTCGCTTACCAATCAATGTGGTACGACGGGGATCAACCGTCAAGGCGCGAACTGGGGTGATCGTCCCCAAATAGTACTATCAAATGCATAAGCGTCTACCAAAACCCGGTAGTTCACAATTCATGCTAATGGGACTTTAAGTGACATAACCTAACTACTAATAATCCTTTTAGTCTCGAATAAAGGGTCATAGCATCATTCGGGTCCATCTCATTAAGCATACAATCGGGACTACTTGTGTTCTATTTATAAAAATCTAGCATGTTATCTCCCTCGCGGGTTTACAAATCATTTTATAAAACATTTAAAAGAGTGCGAGGCTATGAACTCACGTTGTTAATGAAAGGCGGATTATCGGCTACGGGCGTGCTTCGGTCACGGAAACCTATATAAATAATAATCGGTCTTAGACTCGGTCCAATGACTTTTATCAAAATAACAATATACATATGATGATTTTGTACATATGATGATGATCAAGTGGGTTTATAAATCCTCATTTACTCATTTTAGCGTTTATGTTTTAGTATCGTCCTACTAGTTCACTAGTTTTATCGATTTTACCTATTTTAAGTTCATTAAGTCTTTTATAAGTTCTTTAACTTGTTTTTACCCATTTTATACCTATATGATCAGTATATATATCTTTCATGTTGGGCCCTATTGGGTTAAGCCCAATAAGCTCTTTTTACAAGTATTTATCTTATTAAGTCCAATTATTAGTCTAATAGGTTTAGTTAGCTCGTAATTGTCCGTAATTCTTATAGTTCGGGTTTTATCGGTTTTTACTTGTCTTAGTTACTTATACATCAGTATATATCTTTTATAAACTTTACATTAGACGGGTTTGGTCGTCTAAGTTTTATTTAATGAAAAACGTTAATTTCACGGCGATAGCCGAAAAAGTCGTAAAAATCGAGTTTATAGTTTTTATTACTTATAAATATTACTTTTACCACCATTTATATATTTTACCCATTTAATTAACCTTTTATACATTTATATAAATAAGTTTTATAAGTTAGTGGGTTTATACTTTACATT
This sequence comes from Glebionis coronaria, assembly GCA_025667525.1. NCBI lineage: Eukaryota > Viridiplantae > Streptophyta > Magnoliopsida > Asterales > Asteraceae > Glebionis > Glebionis coronaria. The sequence goes on along the minus strand of CM046879.1, from coordinate 370,464,489 downwards.
TTATAAATTATAAAGTGAGTGCTTATATAATAATAATAAACATTATTTCCAAAATCTGATTTTTAACTTCACATTCACCATTTTTATCATATCTAGAGTTCTACAATGACTTAGAAGCTCATTTTTAGATGACAACTTCTTCATAATATGTGTTAAATATAACTTAGTTATAGCTACTGCCCATTTTGAGTTTAAGTTGCCTTAACAGTCCCTACAAAACTGCTTATTCAGATTGTACCACCTAACTTGTTTTGATCATATCTCACTCATTATTTTGATTCCATTGCATGGCCAACTCTCACATGTGTATAACATCATCTACTTTACTGTAAATAGATCAAACCATGCATTTTTATCAGTTCTTCATTTAGTTATCTACTGTTTTTATACAGCCAACTAATTAGACATGATTTTAGCTTTATTTCTTATGGTTATCATCATTTTTAAGCATGTTTATCAACACTTGATCCCCACACAACATTTTTATCATCATATATACATCATATACATATACAAAATGAAAGAAAATACATTTGTTCTTTACAAAATAATAAGAGAAAAATGTAGAGGATGATCTTCTTTACCAATCCAAATGGATTTCTTGTTTTAGGAAGGCAAGAACTTGATGAACACAACAAGTATCTCCAAGACCATCAAATATCAAGAAAATATGTTGGAAAATAAGCCCTAGGACACAAGCAAATCACCTCCAAAGTTGGTTATATGGCCACCAAATGATCAAGGCTTCAAGGAAACACCTTAATAGGACTAGTAAACATGTGGTTTGTAGCTAGAAAAGATCAAAGGGGATGTTTGTTGCTTGATTTGGGACGGCACAAGGGTGGAAGTAGAGAGAGTTTTAGAGTGGATTGCATGTAGGAAATGGTAAGGATGAAAACTACTAGCTAGTTTTGTTAAGTGGTAAGATGTGTTGGCTTAAAGTGTAAGCTAAAGCTTACACTTGTATAAACAAGTTAAGACTTGTGCCACCTATGTGTGGTGAGTCATTTTGCCGTCCCATATAAGCTAGTGGGATGGGGAAAAGTGTTTTGTCCCATCTCACTAGTTTACGGGTATTTCTTGATTCTAGTTTTCTCGATTTGCGTGCCCTCGGGTCGTTTTACGAAAAACGTTTTTATAAATTATGAATCACCGTCACAAAACGAATCCAATAAAAATTGTCTCATCAAAAACGGAGTTCAAAAACGTAAATACGTAATCCTAAGGTTTCCGGTTTAGTCGTAAAAGACGCCAAATTATGCACGTAAGCCCAAATTTAAATCCGTAAATTGTGAGTTCGTCAACCAACATAAAAATAAGTTTCAAAATATTATACGAGAAAATATTTAACTACCTGAAAATGTTAGATTTGTCACAACAACGGTGATTCCGCCTTTCTTAGGCACACAATGGACTGGACTAACCCATGGTGAATCCGAAATAGGATAAATCATGCCCGCATCAAGAAGTTTGATAACCTCTTTTTTGATAACGTCATGGATTTTAGGATTCACCCTTCGTTGGCTTTGAATTGTGGGCTTAAAGTCGTCCTCCATGAGAATTTTATGTGTGCAAAAGTGAGGATAAATTCCGCGAATATCGGAGATTTTCCAAGCGATAGCTCTTTTATGTTTCTTCAACACGGCGATGAGTCGGGATTTTTCTTCTTCCTTCAGTTCCTTCGCGATGATGACCGGTAACTTCTTGTTGTCTTTAAGGAAAACGTACTCTAGATGAGGAGGTAGGTCCTTAAGCTCAAGAGTAGGAGGATCCTCAATAGATGGTGTAACTAATGATGGATCATCATTAGTCACCTCTTTAGGAGAAGGAGGAGAAAACGGGTCTTCATTGAGAAGTCTCTCAATAGTACGAATGTCGTCATCCCAATCGGTGGAAGAATCATCATACTTAAGATCGAGAGGACCCAAGCTAGCTTCGAAATCATCCAAGTCACTTTCTCCAAAAGGAGTCAATGCCGGAGCAATTGAGGCAACGGTCTCAACATTGGGTAGAGAAGAGAGAGTACTTTTGCAAGCATCATGAAAGTGTTCTTCACAAGCCTCATCGAGAACATCAATAGCATTAACACTCTCATATGAATAAGGTTGCTTAGAAATCTTACCCATGTTGAAGACAATTTTATCGTCACCAACTCTCATGATTATTTCGCCCGCGGCGACATCAATGAGAGTGCGACCGGTCCTCAAGAAGGGACGTCCAACGATTAATGGAACACGAGGATCCATCTCGTAGTCAACGACAACAAAATCCACCGGGAAGGTGAATTTGTCGACGCCAACAAAGACGTCTTCGGCTATCCCCACTGGATAAGCAACCGTACGGTTATCTAATTCCAAAGTCATTTTGGTGGGGACTAGCTCGGGGAGAGATAATTGCTTCCAAACACTTAAAGGCATTAAGTTTATACTGGCACCTAGATCGGCTAGGGGCATGCAATTCTCTACTCCCGGGAAGTTGCAAGGAATCAAGAAGCGACCCGGATCACCAAGTTTGGTGGGCAATTTCCTTAAGAGAACGGCGGAGCAATTCTCATTAAGTTGGGTCTGAGCAATGTCAAGAAGCTTCTCCTTGTCACTAAGAAGATCTTTAAACATCTTCGCGTATTTAGGCATGTGAGCGAGAGCCTCGGCAAAGGAGATGTTAAAATTCAATTGTTTAAACATTTTAAGAAAGTTTGAAACTTGAATATCATCCTTGCTCTTTTGCTTCTCTTTCCTCAACCTTGAAGGATAAGGTATATTGGATGAAGAAGAAGGCTTTAGGGGAGTAGGATCACTCACAACCACGGGTGGTGGGGAAATGGAGATAGAAGGCGAAGGAGGTGAGGAAAGTTTCTCTTTTCCTTGTTCACAATCACGGGCGAAGGTGTAGGAAGATCGGGTTCCGTATAACCTTTTCCACTACGAGTGGTGATTGCTTTCATCTCCCCTCTTGGGTTCACAACGGTGTTACTCGGAAGAGTAACCGAAGAAGAGGGTTGATTACCTTGGAAGAGCGAACCGATCATATCACGTATGTTAAGCGCTTGAGTGCTGAAAGAGTCTCTCATGTCTGCACGAATCTCATTGCTTTGTTTTGCCATGTCATTCCTTAGCTCGGCTCGAATATCGTTCCCTTGTTTCGCCATTTCTCCCTTCAAGTTGACGAATTGACTCTGAAGATTCGTCACCATCTCTCTATTAGTCTTCATGAACGTCTCGACGTCTTGATTCAATACCATCGGTTGATTGAGAGGTGGAGCTTGGTAAGCTTGAGAATTTCCTTGAGGTGGGTATGGGTTTCTTTGGGATTGATACTGATTGTTAGCACGAGGTTGGGATTGGTTGTTTCGGTTATAGCTTTGTTGTTGGTTTTGGTTTGGAGGAGGGAAACTGGGTGGAGCAAGATAGTTTTTTAAACGATAACTTAGCAAGCTACGGTCTCCTTGAGGGCGAGCTTGATAGCCTCCTGTGGGATAAGTACCGTATGCCGCGTTAACGTTTTCAGAAAAATTGCCTTGAGTGGAAGGACAATCATTATAGGAATGAGGACCACCACATGTGTCACAAGAAATAGAAACGGCTTTAGCTTGTTGAAAGTGGTTTGTGGCCATAGTCATGAAATTCTTGTTCATCTCTGCTATTTGTTAGGTAAGTTCGGTTATCTCGGGATTGGAAGTAGTAGAAGAAACATTGACTCTCGAGTTAGATCTTGAGGATGCGGATGAATCCCAATTCTTGTGGTGAGTAGTCATGTTTTCAATCAACTCTCTACACTCCTCCGGTCTCCTTTTCATAAAAGTACCACCATCGACGGTGTTGATCGTGTCACGATCACGAAAAGTGAGACCATTATAGAAAGTATCAATGAGAGTGACGGGGAGCATGTTGTGATTTGGACAGCGGTCGATCAAATCATTGTATCATTCCCAAGCATCAAAGAGAGATTCATCATTGTCTTGCATGAATCCACTAATTTGGTTACGAAGGCTCGTGACCATGGATGGTGGGAAGTAGAGCGACAAAAAGCGTTGAGTCATGTCGTCCCAAGTATGAATAGAGTTCTTTGGGAGACGGTCAAACCATTTTTCGGCATGGTGAGAAAGCGAGTGGGGAAAGAGTTGGAGGCGAAGGTCATCCATAGAAACACCGGGGGACTTCATGCTTTGGGTGATGGTAATGAATTTGTCGAGGTGTTTGTTGGCATCATCATCCGGAATTCCGCGAAATGGGTTAGTTTGCACTTGTTGGATCATGTGATGCTTCAACGAAAACTCCTGAGCCGTGACATGCATCGGCGCAATCAGGCCTCCACGTCCGTTCATGGTGGGTTGACATAGCTCCTCCATGGTTCGTAGGTCAGGTAAGGGTGGATTATTCATATTTGGGTGGGGTGGATTATTATTGTTGTTGTTTGGGAGGGGTGGATTATTCATGTTTGGGTGGGGTGGATTATTATTGTTGTCGTTTGGGAGGGGTGGATTATTATTGTTGTTGTTGTGTACACCGGCCATATCTAAATCTTCGAGAGTCTCGGGCTCTAAATAAGACGTTGATCGAGTACGCATACACTAAAAAGAAAATGCAAGAGAAAATATTTTTGGTTTTTATAGGTTTTTAATGTTTTTGTATTTTTGAAAATTTTATATTTTTATGGGTTTTTTTGAAAATTTTTGTGCTTGAAAATAACGTTCCCGAAAGAACGGATCCCAAAATCCAATTTTTCTCACAAGAAACCGTTGATCCTTACGAAAAGAGCCGGCAGCGGCGCTATTTTAATAACTGAATTTTGGTTAGTTAATAAAAAGATTTGCTTTCAAGATCTTTCTTTTCGTTGCTCGTACCCAATTGATATATGTCGTTGTTTCGTTCTCGGTATCTTCTCGAATCGATCACGGTTAAAAGTGGAATCGTTGTAATTGGTGACTAAAAAGGGGGAGCTTTGGTCTAAATCTACTAAAATGATAAGTGCTAGAGGTAATAAAATTGAACTAAAACCAATTACTGAGAATAAAACTAGAATTTAAGTAAAACTAGAATATCTTGTTTCACACCGTTCCACCAAAATATGGTTTGAGATCATGATACATTTTTGTAGAAACTGGATACATAGAAGTTGGAAACTATGAGTGTCGGTAAATCAGACCTCTCTTAGCGTAGGATCCTCTAGATCACATAATTTAGTGTAAGATTCTCTCCTTTACGCGTAAGCTTAGTCATGGTAAAACTAACCGTGAGGAAAAATGTGATTCAGAGTGTCACAGTAATCAACCAAAATTCATACTTGAAAAATTTAGTGCACAGTTTCCTTCTGTCGTAGAATTTGAAACATAATGTGAAGATGGTCTTCGTGCTCTTCTCTAGACTTAGAGAAGATCAGAATGTTAGAATTGAACATAATGACGAACTTTTCCAAGAAAAATTTAATTTATCAAGTCCAAAATTACAGCTGGGAATTCGCAAGACCCAAAAGGCGTAAACACGAATTCATAATGACCATAACGTGTGCGAAAATTAGTCTTGAAAATGCCATGCTCTTTCACTCGCAACTGTTGGTATTCTGATCGTAAATCGATCTTGGAAAGTGTGTAGAGTCTGGTTGTTGGTCGAATAGATTATTATGCTTGGAAGAGGATAACAATTTTGAATGGTGATCCTGTTCAATTACGGTAATCGATGCATAACCTCATGCTACCGTCCTTCTTCTTTGATAACCAGAACTGGCGCACCCCAGGATGATACACTTGGAGAATAAACTTTGTTCCATCAACTCTTGCGGTTGTTCCTCCAACTCCTTGAGCTCAATGTTAAACTTCACTTCACGAATGGGTAGTATGCCTGGTAGTTCTTCTTGAAATGCATCTGGGATTTCTAAAACAATCGGCTGGTTATGGGTTTAATAACTTCAGAAAATCGCGTCATGAATGATAGCTAGAAAGTCTTCGTAGCCATGGGATAATAAGGCACGTGCTAGTAAAGCAGAAACAATTTGTATAGATTTTCCTGGTAGTAAAGCCATGATGAATGTATTCAAGGGCTTGAACATCACTGAATATGATTTGATATGAGTGGTAATTAATCGTAGAGTGGTGTGCTGCTACTTAGTTCATGCCTGAAATCATATCGAACACGCACATTCCCTATGGATAGTGTGTTAGCAGGATGGATCTTATCATCAAACTGAATGGAAAGCCTTTGTACACCTGGGAGATACGAACGACGTCTTTATTAGGAGTGAATATATGTAATATGTGATCAAGAAATGAAGGTGTCATGTTAATATATGAAGTAAACGTAGCAGATCTCATTGAATGTGTTTTGCCCGTCTTACACAGAACGAACACTAAGTGTCCAAACCTAAAAATATTCTGGTGATGGTTCCTAAATTTTAGTGGTCTGACCCATACGTGGCACAACAGGATGGGTATACCCCTTAGAGGGTACCCTGAATTACTGAGGTCAAGTTCAGAAGATATACGTGAGTCATGTGTATTGACTCATGCCTTGAGAAAAGACTCGTATGACATGTGTCTTGACTTGTGCCTTGACGTGTGTTTCCAAAAAATATACGTGAGGCATATGTCTTGACGGATGTCTTGACATGTATCTTAAGAAAATATACGTGAGACATGTATCTTGACGGACTGTCTTGACATGTGTCCTTAGAAAATATACGTGAGACATGTGTCTTGACGGATGTCTTCACATGTGTTTACAAAAAATATACGTTAGACGTGTGTCTTGACGGATGTCTTGGCATGTGTCCACAGAAAATATACGTGAGATGTAGTATCCTGTTAAATTTCTAAGCATATGGACAATCCCTTTTAACGTTAATGAAACTTATTTCATGTAAATTATTATTTTGACGCTTTTTGACTTTATCGTCTATGAATTATAGTCATTTTATGACTAACCGGCGGTAATGAATCGTAATCATTATTAACGTGTCGTTCGTTAAGCACGTTAACGTCCATTGAGCCTATAATTAATATCTAAATATCAACGTTCTCTGAATGTCGATGTGTTTATGTCATATTTATAGTTTATTTTTCGTGTTCTACGTGTATTTTTCAAATCGCGTAACTTTAAAAATATCGGATACAGATAATACCCGCTTAACAAAATGCGGGACAAAGTTATATTAATTTATCTCATACTATGTTTTATAAAAAAAGGGGCTAGTTGACACGTATCTAAGGGAGATACGTGTCTTATATGTTACATATAAAACCAAATGATGCTACTACAATTTCAAAACACATCATTATCTTCACTGGTTTCTTTTTTTCTCCGAATATCAAACAACTAAAGGGAAATACCACCGAATCTCATCACAGTGAGTTGATATTTTGTTTATTCTCATCGTATATGCACATGTCCCTTATATGTTATGCTTGAGGCTTTTAAAAGAAAAATCTAATTACTCTACTCTTTAATATATCCATGTAAAGTGTCTATAACAAACTAGACTTCATTTGCTGGGAGAAGTAAAAACGTGGGTATTTGACAACATATAGTGGGTTCTGATATTTTAAAATAGATTAGAATGATAGGCATGTCTTTTGTGATTATTTGGTCGGTTGGCCCGTCTTATGACGATTCCTGCATAGTGAGTTACGGCCAAAATACAAAACTAGGTTCAAGTCTGACCTTCTGTTTTGTGGGCCTGTTTTCTCATAAAATTTATATATCAACCCCTAAATAGGCAAACCTAAAATTTGTAGGTATAATCATATAGAATCAGTGTGCATAGGGTGGTTTCTTAGTTCTTTACGGTTTGGAAATGGCGGCCAAAACGGATAAACTAAATTTGAATGTAAAACGCAGCCTATATTTCTATTGATAAAAAGGAGATTTGAGCTATGTTAAAAATGATTTAAGGGACAAATGGACTTAAGATAATTATAGTACACAAGCTTAGAGTCATTTTTATATAAATAATTCATTTATATAATTTATGGGTTAGGAAAATCAACCTAGTAAGCAGAGCATGTCGAGAAATTATCATGATTCAATATTATTAATAGAACATAAAAATCGGCTTATGTATCAAAAAGGGAATAACACTTTGAAAATGATAAATGTTTATTAAAAGTTTTATAAAAACTTTATAAAACTTATACAATTCCTAAAACATATTAAAATACATTATTTGCATAATTATGACTTATTTCTCGTATCGAGCCTAAGACGCGTTTCGTCATCTTTAGGTGTCGTGTGATCGTGTATCAGCTGTTGGCGTCTATTTTCAATTGACGTTTGTGACTATTATATCAAGTGAGTTCATAGCCTCGCTCTTTACTATTTAAATGTTTTATAAATCCCGCGAGGGGGGATACATGCTTGTTTTTAAAGTTGAACACAATGATTTGATGGTATGCTTTCCCGGTAGCTATTATGTGTGTTAAGTGCTATATTGCCAAAATTTGGAAAGTCCCTAAATCCCATTGATAGGTGTGAAAATACCCATCCTTTTACCATTTAACTATAATAATAACCAAGCCAAAACGTGTATTTTATGTCGTAAATGTCGGAATTATGCATGATTTGTGTTTTTATTATGTTTTAGGACCAAAAGATGAAAAAGGAGGAAAACACGGGCTTTCACGGGCTTTTATCGAAGAAAACGACAAAAGACGAAGTCAAAATATCAAGAGTGCAAAAAGAACGGAAGTCCAAGGCCTATTCTGAAGATTTATCGAAGAAAAAGTCTAAAGACGGAAGTTTAATGAAGTCGAAGAACTCAAGTCTAATTATTGAAGAAATTATAAGAAAAGTTCAATTTATATCGACAAATCCCGAGACGACGTCGAGAAAGACAAAGAAATTAAATCCAGTCGAGACAAGAAGAAAGAGAGAAGAAAGCATCATCACATGTACTCCTCCTATAAATACCCTCCTAATGTGTCATTAGGAGGTGGTTAGCTAGTAAAAGTTTTAGTTTTATTTTTGTAAGGTAAATAGGAGTAGATTAATATACTTCCTCTCTCTAGTTTTCCTTAATATTCTTCAAGCTTTTTCTTTAATCTTGTGTTATATCTTTGATCTTTAATCTTTTTAATTCAAGTTTTTAATCATCTTCTTCTACCTTTCTTATTTTGTTTATCTTTGATTGGTGATAATCTTTGATTTTGTTTCATCTTAGTGTTGATGTGATTAAAAAGTTTAACTTTTTATTAATCTATAGGCTTTAATACGGATTAAGCTTTAAGCTTGACATGCTTATTGGCTTATTTTGTATTTAGCTTATTAGTTTTAAAGTTTTCTTAAAAGTTTTGTCTTTTTAAAGTTTGATTTATAAAGTTTCTTATTTAGATTTTTTGTAAATTTTAACTGTTTTAATTAGTTAGTTTAAATATAGATTTGATAAGGTTTCTATTTGTGCTTATTTAAGTAGCTTATTTGGTCAACTTATCTCGAATTTCTTTCCAATCAGAATAGGGTTTCCCCTTTCCGATCAGCATTCCGACTAGCCCCCTTGTTATTCCGATCACTTGATCGGAATAGGGTTTCTGTATTCAGACCAGGATTCCGATCTGGATTCCGACTAGGGTAGTTTTAGTTTATTCTGACAGCTTTTAGTTTAAACATTCCGATCATTTTCCTTTTTACTCATTCCGATTATACATTCCGATAGGACTTGTTTTTCTACATTCCGATAGACTTGCATTTTGATTATTCCGATAGGTTTAGTATTCCGACTGCATTCCAATAAGCATATTCTGATCATATTCCGATTAGGTGTATTCCTATGGTTTAAGTTTTTCGTTTTACCAAGTTTTACCAAGTGTTTTTCTAATTTTAGAGAAAAAGTGACAGTTTTTCTAGATTTACTTTTTGTCGAGTTTTAATTTTTGTCATTTAATTAATTTACTTTTAAAAGTTTAAATATTGCACCATTTACGTTTTAATTAGTTTTAGATTTATTTACCCGTCATTTACTTTAACGCTTTGCACATTTACTTTACTACAACGACCAAACTATTGTTTTCCACCAAAAGACGACTGAGTCGCACTGTTAACCCCTTTTTCAATTCGAAGAGATCGGACGATTAAAATTTTATACTGGGCAAAAACCTTGTATTAAATGGCGCTGATGTCGGCTCTTTTCGTTAAGATTAACGGTTTATTGTGAGAGACGCGTTGGATTTTGGGATGCGTTCACTCTAGAACGCTATTTTTCTTGTCTAATTTTCAATAAATTTCAAAAAATCCTAAACAATATAAAATTTTCAAAAATCCAAAAAAATAGAAAAACATAAAAAACAAAAAATATTTCTTGTCTATCTTTCTTTTCCTTTTGTAGGTGTGTATGCGTACCCGTGCTCGTAAGAAGAAAGCAACTCAAGCCGAAGTCGAAACTCAACCTATTGTCACCATGGAAAATCGACCAATGATCGAGCTTTTGCAATTGCACGTAGAGGGCAACACCGATGCTATAGTCATATACGAGATTGGAGCCAACAACTTTGAGCTCCAATCCGGCTTCATTAAAATGGTCTCTGCTCAACCATTCTTGGGCCGTACATTTGATGATCCTCATGACCATATCAAAAGGTTTCTTCAACTCACTAATACGGTCAAGTTTAATGTGGTTTCACAAGAGGTAATTCGCTTGCAACTTTTTCCTTTCTATTTAGAAGGACAAGCCCGGCATTGGCTTGATAAGGAACCGCCACAAAGTATTCTTACGTGGTCGTATTTAGAGACCAAATTCATCAACTACTTTTTACCACCCTCACGTCCTACCGCTTTGCGGAATGAAATCATTAACTTTGAACAAAAGTACGGTGAGACATTTAGTGAATCTTGGGACCGTTTTAAGGAACTTTTAATAAAGTGTCCACAACATGGTTTCACAAAAGTGCATCAAATTAACACTCTTTACAATGGTTTAAGCATGAATGACCAAGATTCACTAAATAGTGCCTCGGGGGGTAATATTTTGGTTAAGTCTTCTAATGCCGCATGGGATATTATTGAGAATAAATCTAAAGTGCAAACCAAAAGTGTTCGGGCTAATGTGGCTAGTGCTAGCACTAGTGAAACTGAAAGGAGACTTGATAAGCTTACTACGGTTGTTGAGGCACTAGCTTTACAAGCCATTAACAATGCCAAAAACAACAATGCTATTAATATAACTTGTGAAACTTGTGGCGGGCCACACTCTTATGCTAATTGTGATAAAGCTTATGATCAATCTCACGGGGAAGTGTATGCTTACAACAATACCGAGAGAGTTCATTTCAAGCCTAATGTCGATGTTAATCACTTGTCTTACAACTCGACAAATTAGTTTTCTCCACCCGGTTTTCAACAACGACCACCACAACCTAACCAAAACAACCAAGGGCCGCCAAGAGCTAATTTTCAAGGTAATGCCAATGTGAGGGGCTTAAATGCAAATCAAGGAAATTACCAAATGCAAAATCAAGGCTTTCCAAACCAAGGTTTCAATCCTCAAGGTTTTCCACCCTATAACCAATACCCAAATCAAGGTTTTCAACAACAAGGATTCAATTTACCTCATCCGCCAATGGACTTGGTTTTGCAAAAGTTGAGTGAACATGAGAAAATCATGCAAGCAATGCAAGAATCTACTAGAAAAATTCAAGAGTCCACGGATAGGAAATTCGTTCAAATATTACAAAACCTTCGCCCCTAAGGTGCTCTTCCTTCTAACACCGAAACAAACCCTAGAGCGAATGTGAGTGCTATTACTACACGAAGTGGAGCAACTCTAGTAGGACCTTCTACCCCTCATCCCGTTACTTCATCTACACCTCCTCCACCTCCATTTATTCCTCCTACTACCACACCTAGTACTAGTTCTCCATTACTGTCTCTACCCATTAATGAAGAGGTACTCAAGCAAAACCCTCCTCCAACCCCACCTACCACGTCTACACCTTCTACTTCTCAACCTTCAATATCTCAACCTTTACCTGCTACACCCACACCACCTAAACCCAACATCCCTTATCCTTCTCGATTAGACAAGAGCAAATTGCTTACTAAAGAGGATGCTCAAATCACTTCTTTTATGACGATGATCTCTCAAATGAATATTAACATTAGCCTCGTTAAAGCACTTGTCCAAATGCCGAAATTCGTCAAAGCATTCAAGGAATTGCTTAACAAGAAGGAAAAGATGGCTGAGTTTCTTAACACACGCTTAAATGAAAACTGTTCTGCAGTCATTCTTAAAGAACTTCCGAAAAAACTTGGAGATCCCGGTCGTTTTGTGTTGCCTTGCATTTTTAACAAAGAGGAAGAATTTACTTCCTTAGCCGATCTAGGGGCAAGTATAAATCTGATGCCTTTAAGTGTTTGGAAAAAGTTATCATTACCCGATCTTACACAAACAAAGATGACTCTTGAGCTAGCAAATCGAACTCTCGCTTACCCCGTTGGTATCAATGAAGATGTGTTTATTAAAGTTGGCACCTTCACTTTTCCGGTCGACTTTGTTGTTGTTGATTATGAAATGGACCCTCGTATTCCTTTAATACTTGGTCGGCCATTCTTGAGAACCGGAAAAGCATTAGTCGATGTTGCTGAAGTTGAGCTCATTTTAAGAGTCGGGAATGAGGCACAAGTTTTTAAAATGGGGAAGATCACAACCAAAACCAATGGAAGAGAATCAGCGAATATGATTAATGTGCTTGATGATTTTGTCGTCTACAACAATACACTTTGCGATTCTTGCTATGATAATCCACTGTTCCAAGATGATGTGGATGATTCTCTCTCCAATTTAGATCCTCCCCCAATTTATGATTCTCCACCGATCTATGATGCTTATGATGATGATTCTAGTTCCGATAGGGATGATTTTGATAATTTTACTTCTGAGTATCCAGACATGCCTACTTATGATGATTTTGATGAGGCTGATACCCTCTCGAGTGATTCTTCTCATGATGACCTTGCACCTACTTTTGATGAAGATCCTCCGCCAACAACACTTGATCCTACTTTAGATGACTACTCATTTGAGTAAGATTTTGCTACTTTTCTCAACACTTACTTCCCAAATGAGAGTGATTCTCCTCCTTTGGACTTTGATGATTATGGTCTTTATCCTCCTTTGGATATGAAGAAACCAGTTTCAAAGGAGAAGAAGCCGGAAGACACCAATATCCGCAGTACTTATGTTTTGACACCTCTCTATCCACCTTCTAAGGATGAGATTGTGCGATTTATGAGCGGATCTTCTTCAAGGTCTACTGAGCCTGAGTGTTATTTTCCCCTAAAGGAAAAGGAGTTCGATCCTGGTATTGCAATTTTCAAGCCATCTCAGTATCCATCTGATGAAATAAAAGGAAAGATTTTTGGAACTTATGGAGATAGGCTTGCACCTCATCACCCTTGCTACCACCGTGCTCCATCTCTTCTTAAGGGAACCTTTCGTACTCTTCTTTGGCTTGCCTTGTTCGCCTTAAGCTTGTGCTACTTGATGGACGAAAACCATGTATTTGATCCCGGTGGATGTGTTTCAAGCTTATTCCTATGCTAATCAAGGTCGAGTCAGGCTCACGACTCGGTTAACAAAAACAAGTGCTTCTCGGGAGGCAACCCGCAAGATCTATCCTTTTCCTTTTGTTTTTATAATAAGTGAAGGGGGAGACCCTAGTATGTGTTTGTTGCTTTCTTTCTTATCATGTGCAGGGATTCGAGCTTTCAAAGATTCATTCTTGATGACTTTTGACGACCCGTGATTCTGTGTACCCGTCTTCCCGGTTTTATCCTAAACTCTTTTGATTCTCTATTTTATATTCTTTAATATTAGAATAGGAATCACTTTAGTTACCTCTTTCTTAGCAAGATTTAAACAAAGTGCAAAATGTCCTAAGTGTAGGGGAGGTTACTTCCACATGCTTAAACATTGAGGACAATGTTTATATTAAGTGTAGGGGGAATTTCTATCGAAGTTAAGTGGGCTTTTCCTTGTATTTGTCCTCATTTTAACCGGAAAATCGATTTTTCGACATTTTTCAAAATTTTTGATCTATTTTGGCCTATTAGTATTTACCTTTGTTATAGTTATTTTCTTTCTTTGCTAGAATAAATTTTCAATAAAGTGGTTTTAATTTTTAAACGTTGTGAATCTTTTGACTCAACCAGAGTTTACTTATCCAAGTTTAATCTAGCTAGTATCCTTAACGTGTTTAAGTCAAGTTTTGCTAGGCTTTTATATAGGGAACTTTAAAACGCGAAAGTCTTAACTCTTACGGGTTAAGAACAAGAACTTTTCGCAAGTTCCTATAATTGATCCTAGAAAGTCGTTTATCAAGGGAACTTTAAAATGCGAATTCTAAACTTGAAAAAGTATAAGAAGTTGCAAGATCCTATAGATGACTTGAAAATCCGAAACTTTGATTTAATAGGCTAAGCATCCACGAGTCTCATTCCTTGAGATTTTAAATTGTGGAGAACGAGAGATGATAGAGTCAATTATAAGTTTGGTATTCTTTCATGAATTTATGTGAGTTGATTATGAGCTTTTTCTCCCATCGCTTGTTAATAAATTTATTTGCAATAAGTAAGGTCGTACGATTTGAAAAGTTACTTAGCTTCTAGCCCAAGATCGTTTAAAACTTGCTCGGTATTAATTAGAGTTCATATCCAAGGCATAACTTATTGAAGCGGGATGCGAAGATTGGCGAGTCCGAAAAGTCCCTAAAAAGGCATGAGGGCTACATTATGTTGTTAAAGATCCAAAGTGATTTGAAGAAGACACACAACGAAAAGCAAACACTCCCTAAAAGATCATGGAGAAGTCTATCCAAAAAGGCCCTAACAAGGTATGAGGATAAATAGATCCAAGTCCTAAAAAGAGGCGGATCGTTGTATATCAAAATCCCAAATAAAGATTGGAGAAAAATGAATAAGTCGCGGTCCAAATATGAAGAATCTCTCAAAAAGTTCAAGTGAAGAAATTCCTATTATGGAGAGAAGACCATTATTTCATGAATGTCTCTCAAGATTTAAAGTATGAAGTCGCTGCCAAATATCGGTCCGAGAAAGGTCTCAAATCGTGAAGCGAGTTATGTCAAGATATGAACTTTATGAGGTCTCGAGAAGCAGTTTTAAAAGATTTTGTCCTTTAGCTAACTATTTATTAAATTGTCCTACTTTATTTTCAGCCTAAATAACTATCAAAATAAGTCAACAATGCATCCTCGTGATCATTCAAGACAATAATAAAATATAAGAGATACACCTAGGAATAAGGGAGTCTAAGTAAATAATTGGCCCACGTGAGTTTGTGATAGTTTGCTAACTTATAATAACAATGATCTCGTTTTTAAGCTTGGTATGGGGAACGTGAAACTTGAGGGTGATAATCATTCATGACATTCCAAAACCCTAAGGTAAGTTTTTGATCTTTTTACTTGTTTTCTTCCTTTGAATATTTTCTCTCTTTAATAAAGGCCAAGGTGGATTGATTGTGATGAAAAATGTAAAACTTGCTTTATAATTAATGCATTGCATGAGGGCATTGCAATTGTCAAGTGTAGGGGATTTGATAGGTGTGAAAACACCGACCCTTTTACCATTTAACTATAATAATAACCAAGCCAAAACGTGTATTTTATGTCGTAAATGTCATAATTATGCGTGGTTTATGTTTTTATTATGTTTTAGGACCAAAAGATGAAAAAGGAGGAAAACACGGGCTTTCACGGGCTTTTATCGAAGAAAACGACAAAAGACGAAGTCAAAAGATCAAGAGTGCAAAAAGAACGGAAGTCCAAGGCCTATTCTGAAGATTTATCGAAAAAAAGTCTAAAGACGGAAGTTTAATGAAGTCGAAGAACTGAAGTCTAATTATTGAAGAAATTATAAGACAAGTTCAATTTATATCGATAAATCCCGAGATGACGTCGAGAAAGACAAAGAAATTAAATCGAGTCGAGACAAGAAGAAAGAGAGAAGAAAGTATCATCACATGTACTCCTCCTATAAATACCCTCCTAATGTGTCATTAGGAGGTGGTTAGCTAGTAATAGTTTTAGTTTTATTTTTGTAAGGTAAGTAGGAGTAGATTAATATACATTCTCTCTCTAGTTTTCCTTAATATTCTTCAAGCTTTTTCTTTAATCTTGTGTTAAATCCTTGATCTTTAGTCTTTTTAATTCAAGTTTTTAATCATCTTCTTCTACCTTTCTTATTTTGTTATCTTTGATTGGTGATAATCTTTGATTGTGTTTCATCTTAGTGTTCATGTGATTAAAAAGTTTATCTTTTTATTCATCTCTAGGCTTTAATACGGATTAAGCGTTAAGCTTGACATGCTTATTGGCTTATTTTTTATTTATCTTATTAGTTTTAAAGTTTTCTTAAAAGTTTTGTATTTTTAAAGTTTGATTTATAAAGTTGCTTATTTAGATTTTTTGTAAGTTTTAATTGTTTTATTTAGTTAGTTTAAATATATATTCGATAAGGTTTCTATTTGTGCTTATTTAAGTAGCTTATTTCGTCAGCTTATCTCGAATTTCTTTCCAATCGGAATAGGGTTTCCCCTTTCCGATCAGCATTCCGACTGGCCCCCTTGTTATTCCGATCACTTGATCGGAATAGGATTTCTGTATTCAGACTAGGATTCCGATCTGGATTGCGACTAGGGTAGTTTTAGTTTATTCCGGCAGCTTTTAGTGTAAACATGCCGATCATTTTCCTTTTTACTCATTCCGATTATACATTCCGATAGGACTTGTTTTTCTACATTCCGATAGACTTGCATTTTGATTATTCCTATAGGTTTAGTATTCCGACTGCATTCCGATAAGCATATTCCGATCATATTCCAATTAGGTGTATTCTGATGGTTTAAGTTTTTCGTTTTACCAAGTTTTCAAGTTTTAATTCATTACGTTTTAATTTCCAAAAATTTACACGCTTCTCGAAATCTCTATTTTTACCAAGTGTTTTTTTAATTTTAGAGAAAAAGTGACAGTTTTTCTAGATTTACTTTATGTCGAGTTTTAATTTTTGTCATATAATTAATTTACTTTTAAAAGTTTTAATTTTGCACCATTTACGTTTTAATTAGTTTTAGATTTATTTACCCGTCATTTACTTTAACTCTTTGCACATTTACTTTACTACAACGACCAAACTATTGTTTTCCACCAAAAGACGACTGAGTCGCACTGTTAACCCCTTTTTCAATTCGAAGAGATCGGACGATAAAAATTTTATACTGGGCAAAAACCTTGTCATGAACCATTAACTACTTATGATGGGTAGGCGTTGGTACAGACAAATGGATCCATTGGGGATGGCCCCCACCTGGGCAGGTCACACCTGTGGGTTGGAGGCTCAGCCAGGTGTGTTGTATGAGAAGTAAGTAGGGTATTAGGCAAGATACTTGACTAGGGAGTTAATTATACTTAAGGCTTTGGTGTCATGGCTTAGCACAATAGCGTGATTATATGATATTGTATGTGTTACATTATCACTCGATGAATGAAAACTTGTGTTCAAAAATTGATTGTTTATATAAACCTATGGATTCATTTGACCTTTGTGTTGATGTTTTAGCAGGTATTTCTCAGGTGTTTAGGTAATGCAAGGATGCATGATGTCGCATGGAAATGTGTTTTGAAGACGATGCATATGTTATCATTCGAAAGACTTTTGAAAACCTTCTAGTTTGTTTATGTTTATATTATGTACTTTTAATGTAGGGACCTGGTGTAACTCTGATAACACTTTTTATTCGAATGATAACTATCTTTTGAAAACGTCCCATATAGAGGTCGTTTTCTATAACTTATGTGATGTGCTATGAAGTAATACCCAAATGACTCGTCCGTTGCCTATAAGAAATATAGGGGTATTACAGATTGGTATCAGAGCATGAGTTATAGAGAACTAGGATTGCATTATACCCTAGACTATAACCGAGATGCTCGTTGTGACTTTCGGTATCGTCTTTATTATTTGTGCCTATTACTTGTTTCATCCGTTATGCCTGTATCACTACTGGCTGATATGCATATGTATATGTGTTGTCCCTAAAATATTGATTGTATATTACACGAATTAAAGAAAGAAAGGTATAAATGAGATAATTTTAGAGAGAGAAAGTAGTGAGAGAAAGTAGAGAGAAAAGGTTGGAACTAGGTGAATGTTAGATTGAGAAGTGAGAATACAAAAATGAACCAACACCCTTCCTAACATGCTAGGAAGGGTATATATAGTCCACCCACATGCGGGCTTCTTTATGGACTATATGGTTGGCTTTCCTTTTGGGCTTTAGTTACTTATCAATGAACTTTAGCCTAAAGATAAGCCCGTATAACACGACTAATATACTACCTATTACAACGTTCTAAAATACGATACATAATAAACATATGACCGAGCATTCTTGTTTGGCTCAATATTTTGAGGCTAACAATCTCCCCCAATGAGAGGTCATAAACCTTGGTCATTTAGGAAATTTGTAGAGATTACTAATCTCGCCATAAATGAGTCTTGAACGTGTAATCGTAGTCTTGTTCCTTCATGCTGTGATCTTTGAGCCTTTGTCGTTGTCTTTCGACTTTGTCTTTAAGCTTGAGATCTTCAAATCATCCTTGACTTGTCTTTGCCATCTTGCGATCTTGTGTCTTCATCCACATGCTCACACTATTAATTGTTGAATATGTCTTTGGGCATGAGTATTGTAACACCCCCAAATTTATACAACTCAGTTCAGCGGAAGACTAGTTGGTGTTACGGGATAGCACATTACTCACATCATAGACAACGCATAAAAATCGCGTCGTTTAATAATAAATCATTTCCATTCATAAACATCAAAGTTACCTAGGTCCCAAGTCATTACATTTCATACAAAGTTTTACAAAGTGTTTGAATGGAAAATAGTGTTTAAGTGCGGGCCATGAATTCTTGTCGTCTTCCCGAGAATTACCTTCAAGTACCTGAGATAAAACTTGTTAAAAGAAAAGGTCAGCGATAACGCCGAGTGAATTCATAGAGTTTAATAAATTCCATCAATATAACTTTGGTATAAAATTAGTACCAAAAATCAATTCGTACAAATCATTGTAATAGGCCGTAAAATAGCCAAAATCATTTTATACAAATCTTTGTAATAGGTCATAAAATAGCCAAAATCATTTTATACAAATCCTTATCGAAAATCATAATATAGGCATTTGCCTTAAAATCAATATACGAGCCAATGTCGTACAAACATCATACAATACGTCTTATTACGTTGTATGAAAATAAAAACCGTTATATGAGTATGGTTATGAAAACCAAAATACAAACATAATATCAATAGTATGACCCTGTATTGCTAGTCAGGCAATACATCGTAATTCGGAGCGTCTATTAGTATTTCGTTAATTCGGATTATTATAAGCCGCATGACATTGTTACCTTACTAAACCAACAACGGGTAGCTAACCCGATACAAATTTTGCCCATCTAAAGTAGCGTGTCGTCACAAAGGTCACGCTATTGAAATCTTCTCATACATAAATTCGCTTACCAATCAATGTGGCACGACGGGGATCAACCGTCAAGGCGCGAACTGGGGTGATCGTCCCCAAATAGTACTTTTAAATGCATAAGCGTCTACCAACTCCCGGTAGTTCACAATTCATGCTAATGGGACTTTTAGTGACATAACCTAACTTTAATAATCCATTTTATTTCATCTATCGGGTCCATTAATCATTTATCGGGTCATTCAATCATTCGGGTCCAAAATCAATAAACAAACAATCGGAACAAATGGTATCTAAACTTTTATAAAAACTAACATGTTATCTCCCTCGCGGGTTTATAAAGCATTTATAAAACATTTAAAAGAGTGCGAGGCTATGAACTCACGTTGATATGGGAAGGCGGGTTATCGGCAACTCGGACGTAAGGTACGTGCTTCAATCACGGAAACCTAGACAAATAATACTCGGTCTTAGACGTTTGTCCAATGACTTTATAAAAATATCAATTATGTATACATATGATGATTATTTATATATGATGATCAAGTGGGTTTACATATTCTCGTTTACTCATTTTAGTGTTATGTGTCGGTAACGTTTATACTAGTTTACTAGTTTTACCTATTTACGTATTTTAAGTCCAATAAACTTAAGTTATTTAACTTATTTTAATCCATTTTGTACTTATATTACCAGTACATACACTTTCAAGTTGGGCCCAAATGGGTTAAGCCCAATAAGTTCTTTTTATGAGTGTTTATCTTATTTAGTCCAATTATTAGCCCAAGTATTAGTCCAATATGTTTACTTAGCTCGTTAATGTCCGTATGCCCTATAGTTCGGGTTTTATCGGTTTTTACTTGTTATACATGTCTATATATCAGTATATAAGTTTTATAAAGTTTTCATTAGACGGGTCCAATCATCTAAGTTTTATTTAACAAAAACGTTAATTTTACGGCGATAGCCGAAAAAGTCGTAAAAATCAAGTTTATAATTTTATAACTTATAAAACTTAACAAGTTACCATTTTTATAAAATGTCCACTTAGTTAACCTTTTACATACTTATATAAATAAAATCCATAAGTTAGTGGGTTTTTATTTTACATTTTATACTATTAAATTTTGAGTGCTTATATAATAGTATTATACTTTATTTTCCAAAAATCTGATTTTTAACTTCATCTTCACCAAAACTGCCATATCTTGAGTTCTACATGAAGATAGAAGCTCAAATTTTTATCACATAAACTACATGATATGTGCTACATTTGACTCTTCTATAGCTACTGTTGAATCATCCTTTAAGTATTTTCTAAAAATCGTCCAAAACAGTAACTTCAGATTTATACCCTAAACTTGTTTTGATCATATCTCACTCATTATTTTGATTCCATTGCATGGCCAACTCTCACATGTGTACAAGACATTTAGCTTACTGTAAATGGATCCTACTTAATTATTTCATCAGTTCATAACATGTTTCTTTACTGTTTTATACAGCCATGTAAATTAATCAAGATTTTAACCTTGTTTCTTATGGTTTTTCACCTTTTTATCCATGATTATCAACAACAAATCCCCACATAACATTTTTATCATCATATAATCATCATAAATATATACAATAGGAAATAAAATACATGTGTACATAATCAAAATAACAAGATGATGAGGAGGACAATCTTTATACCACCAAGTTGATATAGGTTATGATTTTGACATGGTTTTTGATGGAGAAACTTGTAGACAACCATGACCATCTTCAAGACCACCATGCTCCATGAACTTCTTGTGGAAAATCAGCCCTAATACTCCATGGAAACTCCTCCTTTGATGTTATAACTTACACCAATCTTCATCTTTTTGGATGGAGATTAACATATGTTAGTTATAACATATGTTTATGGTTAGATTTTTGTCAAGTGATGGTGATTTAGGGAGAAGAATGGGACGGCATAACCAAGGGTGAGAGAGTTTGTGAAGTTGTTTTGCATGTTAGAAAGGGTGGTAATGACTAGCTAGTGGTTTTTGCTAAGACTTAGCTTCATTGTGAAGCTAAGTTAAGACATGTGTAAGATACACTAGTGAAATCTTGCCACCAAAGTGGTATTTGTTGTTGTGTAGCCGGTTTTGATGGGGGTGGGACAAGTGTCCCACTTGTCTCATCCCCATTTATTTACGGGTACTCCTCGATTCTAGTTTCCTCGATTTGCGTGCCCTCGGGTCGTTTTACGAAAAACGTTTTTATAAATTATGAATCACCGTCACAAAACGAATCCAATAAAAATTGTTTCATCAAAAACGGAGTTCGAAAACGTAAATACGTAATCCTAAGGTTTCCGGTTTAGTCGTAAAGGACGTTAAAATAAAATCGTAAGTCCTAATCTCTTCTCGTAAATTTGTGAGTTTATGAACCAACACAAATTTAAAACTCCAAAATAATATTCACAGATAAATTTATTTTCTGAAATGTCGGACTGTCACCAAGGACGGTGTATGTAAACGTAAGCACGTAACGTTGAATCCTCCGGTTTAGATGTAGTCGATGCTACTTCAAGACGTAAATTCAATTTACTTCCCAAAAATAAGTGAGTTCATATTTAAAATAATATTTTCAAATAATATTTGAGAATAAAATATCAATCGTAAATTGACGGATTGTCACAGCATTTACCCCTAAACAGGATCTTTGTCCTCAAAGATCATCTTACCTTACTACTTGCTTCTTATAGAGTTAAAGCCATGTGGGTATTTCCTCCACATTCGGTCTTTTCTCACAAGTGCGATTCATTATAATACGCGTGTTTCATCAGACATAACTACAGGAATAAGATCAGGCTTAATGTTGACTTACTTTCTCTATTCATGATGTTCACGGGTTTCTGATGAATGCAACTTTTCGCCGATCTAAGCTTTACTAAGAACAATCAGATTTTCACTTGATAGATATTCCATCAAGTTTGATTTACGAAACATAATTCACGCAGTCTTTGAAGTCCTAGGGTAGATCCAGCTTATATGCCTTTCAATCCCAACTTTTACATCATCTCAATGGTCCCATACAACGGGGACTCATATCCCATGATTTGTCAGATCATGAACTTCATTTTTCCAAGGTTAAAAATTGTGGCATAACTTCGCTACCCATTTGGCACTTCAAGATCTACATTTCACATTCACATAACCTCTTGCCCACTATCGGTAGTCAATAATCAGATCCTAATCTCAACAATCATTTCAGATTTCGCGGGTCGGGTATTTTGCAAGGTTAGGTTCGCCATCATAGGAAACCTTAAACCTAGAAGACGTGTCCAACTCACAATGGGTGTATGTCGGATGTCTTCATCTCAACTCTTGCTTACAGATGCTCTAAGATTTAGATCCTAACAAGATTCGATCTCGATCCTATTACGATAATTATCAATGATAATCTCTCCAAAGGAAAACGATTATACGGTCTATTACCAAAGGTCAATCATTCAAACATAGAGCAGCGCTTATATTACTTTGTATCGTTACTTTACCTCGTCCCTTCGATTGGGGTGGTACATAGTACTCTCATCAAGGTTCGTTCTCAATGACTTCTGAGCAAATCTCTAGAAATTCGATGCGAAGCGAGGATCTTGATATATAGATGATCGATACAGGCACACTATGTTTACATAACTCTTTTAAATAAAAGAGTCTATTTCTTCATCAAGATTCTATCATTAACAGGAATGATATTAGCAGATTTGGTCAGTCTGTCGACGATGACCCAAATCGAATCAAATTCAGATGATGACCTTTGAAATAGCTAGATGTTTACTAATGTATGAGGCGATGTCTGCCTTCATAATTTCCATCAGTACATCTTCTTCAGACAAAGATACTTTTAGTCATAAATGACATAAATAGAATACTTATACTTACAAATTCCAACATAACTCTATCTCACAATCCTCTATATTTAGGCAACCACAAGTGGCCTTTTATACATTTAACGCTATCGGCTTCTCAATCTGTTGGTTCACATTAGCCGCGAATCCCTTTTATTACCTATATTATCCCTTCTTACAACCATCGTTTATTTTTATATCGTTCAGCAATTTATGTTGCACCTTCATTATTAAGGAATATGTCCTAACTTGTTCTTTATCTTTTATACATAATGCGTCGGCATCTATCTTCACTTCTCATGATGATATAATTATCATGTTCACAATTCACTCAGATATTCTTTCTATATTATGCGTCAGTATTTACGTTCACCTTCCTGATGAAATAAATATCACAAGCGTATTTATTCAAAATTCTTTCTTCACATCTTCTAAGTTTTAGTTTCGTCTTTACTATCATTTTTATCCGTTTTTCTCAATCCGGCGTTTAAAGCGTCGATAATTATTACAATTAATTAAATTATAATTATTAAATTTTTATAAAACGTAAACGTTAAAAGTTTAAATTTCTTAGTTCGACCAATTATAAAATGTTCAAAAATAAATTTGAATTTAATTAACAAGGTTTTTGTTGATTTATCGAAAATAATTAATAAGATTCGTAAATGTTTGAAAAATCTTTGTTTATACTTTGGTCAAAATTTCCTTAGTTTGAAAAGCGTAAATTATCGTTTCAAATTTCAAGTCATGTTTTATATAGTTTCCTCAATTCCTCTTAAGTTGTCTAAAAGTATACACAAACATTTACCCCTAAACAGAAGTTTAGTTAAATGGTTTGTGTATAAGGGAATAATCCCTTAAAATCCTTTGTTAAAATATTTGTCAAAATATATTTGCACTTTCTTTTTGGTAAAATCCAATGTCTTAAAAGGGCTCTCAATTTTGAAGAGTCTATATGCATACATCTTACCATTATTAATCCAATGGTCATTTTATGTAAAGGATTAAGTCCTTAATCACATGTTAAATATTTAAGGTACAGGTTTTTATCGTTCGGCCAATTCAGGGCAATCTATAAATAATTATTAACTCATTATTATTCTTATATACAAACATATAGTCCTTAATGATCACAAGCATGAATTTATCAAATTACAGCCTACACACGTGATTCACCAAATTTATGAATATACATGTGTATTAGTCAATCAAACGACATCATGTGAAACTCATAACGTTCATCACAAGTTCGGGATGTGATGATTGGAATAGATAATTTCTTTCGCAGGTGTGAAGTTGATGATAACCATGCTATGGATCAAATTTGCTAGAACCTTGTAAATGATCGAACAATTCTTCCATTTCGAGTTATGGATATCGTTTTCGATTGTCAATTTACTCAGTCACAGTAATCTATAAATATAAGGAAAGATAACACCATAGCTCTTCAGGATGACAGGCTTGGTATAATAAAATCTTTCTCCGACAACTTTCTCAGTTGTACGGTAATTCCTTTAATTTAGATGGCGCTGACGTACAGTGTACAAGCCACAAGTGCAACACCAGAAATATAATCAATACCAATTTCAACTTGCCTCTATGGCGAAAGTCTAGGAAATTTACCAATAAATACTTCCTAAAGTTTCAGATAACAGAAACGTTTTTTTAATAAATTCATATTAGGTTATTCTATGTTACAATATCTATAACTAGTTCACAACCATTCCCGGTATAATCTCAAGCCTAAGTGCAGGATACGGGCATCCGTCAAGAATTATTTAGATCACTTTTGATAATCAACATCTTATCATTTAGGGGAATTCTATCCGAGTTCCCATCAATTTAGACAATGTCGTCATGTCATAATCAATCAATCCATTCTACTGGCACTATCAACTTTCCAGTTACATTGCCGTTGATAAGATGTGAACTTCTCAAAAGACTAATAATAATTCATAATCCTTCACAAATTCAGGGATATTAGGATACATAACTAACCTTAAAAGAGTAAGGTCAACGCATAATCTACACGAGAGAATTTCAAATCAGGTTCAGACGAAAACATTTAACGAATATGAATATATCCCATGTTTTCATAATTTGAGTACGCATTCGAAAGCTCCTAGGATCGTTACCCAGGTCATTCAAATGAAATCAAATCATAAGAAATGATAAGAACGTCGATACATCCAGTCGGGTATCAACACTCGATAATCAAATACTTTTCCTACGAATCTCACTACGGGAGAATTTGACAAGAATGGATTGTCAATTGTTAAGTAAGACAATTTCCACAGATGAGTAAATTCAACTCAGAAGAATAGATGCTACAAGCACATATGTAGGTATCCCTAACATTATGTCCTTATTTTTCACTTCTTGCAGATCTCATAAAATTTAATCTTTCACAACCCTTAAAGAGAATGTAGTGTTTATTAATCAGTTTTATGGTGACTACTAGTCAGTCTTGCATGGTCCATTCCAAATTGTATGTAGGCGCGCAACTATATACAATTTCAAGATTAACGATGCAATACTCAGTTCGTCAAAATTTTATCATCATGTTTATAATAAAAACATTTTCATGCTTAATTCTTAAATAAGAATCAAGAATAAATTTACAAAGATTTTCTTTATTATGAAAACAATTAAGTTTTTCCAAGGTACTTTATAAACAACTTTATTTCGATAACAATCACTTATAAATCTTACTTTGAATAATCCTTATAGTGATGAAAACTCAGTTTTTCTCAATGGATACTGTTTTGTCTTATAAAAACAACGAGTGATCTGCAAAAGAGTGATGAAAGCTTGTTCACCAAAAATTAACTACGATATGATAGGAAATGAGCTTAGCCAAACAATCATGAGGTTCATGACTTCGATGGCGCTCAGGAATACAAAGAGAATAATTCACAACGTAACTCAAATCAAGATGAGTACTTGTTCAATGGTTGCATCACTAATGCGAGCATTAGGAAGAAGCAAGAAAGGATAGATAACATTGATACATGTAGAATTTAGCAATCAAAGGTAGTCTTTTCACTAATCACAAACAAGTCAAAATTGTACCGTAACACATTACGTGTCACTATGTCATACAATTCTCAGAACTCATCCTACCAACTGATGTCTTAGTTAAGTTAGGGATTTTTAAAAGATACCACAATGAATACTAATCTACAAGAGTCATTAGGTGTCCCACCTGTCCCGGAAGATCCATCGGTCTCAATTCAGAAGAAGATTTCTTCAATTTATTTATTGGACACTGGGCATCCTCGTCAGTGGACAATGGCATAGGAACAACCCTTAACACAAACTATCAATCAATTAAATCCTTATAATTCAATCACAAAACTTAACGACTTCCTCTTAACAATCTTATATCCCATGCAAGTTAAATTTTACTTTATTCAAGTTTCAATCAATTTTATACTCAAGTCGATATCCTACTTCATTCTTCAATACTTTCAATCTTATTCTTCGGCCTTGTCGGTAACTCGGGAATTCTTCGGCACCGTTATAGTCAAAAGATTTTTAGATATTTCTAGAAAAATATTTTTAGTAAAAAGATTTTGAAATGTTTTGTTCAAAACCTTTGGTTTTAAAAATCTTTCGTTCTCTATAACGAGAGCTCTGATACCAAACTGTAACACCCCCAAATTTATACAACTCAGTTCAGCGGAAGACTAGTTGGTGTTACGGGATAGCACATTACTCACATCATAGACAACGCATAAAAATCGCGTCGTTTAATAATAAATCATTTCCATTCATAAACATCAAAGTTACCTAGGTCCCAAGTCATTACATTTCATACAAAGTTTTACAAAGTGTTTGAATGGAAAATATTGTTTAAGTGCGGGCCATGAATTCTTGTCGTCTTCCCGAGAATTACCTTCAAGTACCTGAGATAAAACATGTTAAAAGAAAAGGTCAGCGATAACGCCGAGTGAATTCATAGAGTTTAATAAATTCCATCAATATAACTTTGGTATAAAATTAGTACCAAAAATCAATTCGTACAAATCATTGTAATAGGCCGTAAAATAGCCAAAATCATTTTATACAAATCTTTGTAATAGGCCATAAAATAGCCAAAATCATTTTATACAAATCCTTATCGAAAATCATAATATAGGCATTTGCCTTAAAATCAATATACGAGCCAATGTCGTACAAATATCATACAATACGTCTTATGACGTTGTATGAAAATAAAAACCGTTATATGAGTATGGTTATGAAAACCAAAATACAAACATAATATCAATAGTATGACCCTGTATTGCTAGTCAGGCAATACATCGTAATTCGGAGCGTCTATTAGTATTTCGTTAATTCGGATTATTATAAGCCGCATGACATTGTTACCTTACTAAACCAACAACGGGTAGCTAACCCGATACAAATTTTGCCCATCTAAAGTAGCGTGTCGTCACAAAGGTCACGCTATTGAAATCTTCTCATACATAAATTCGCTTACCAATCAATGTGGCACGACGGGGATCAACCGTCAAGGCGCGAACTGGGGTGATCGTCCCCAAATAGTACTATTAAATGCATAAGCGTCTACCAACTCCCGGTAGTTCACAATTCATGCTAATGGGACTTTTAGTGACATAACCTAACTTTAATAATCCATTTTATTTCATCTATCGGGTCCATTAATCATTTATCGGGTCATACAATCGGGTCATTCAATCATTCGGGTCCAAAATCAATAAACAAACAATCGGAACAAATGGTATCTAAACTTTTATAAAAACTAACATGTTATCTCCCTCGCGGGTTTATAAAGCATTTATAAAACATTTAAAAGAGTGCGAGGCTATGAACTCACGTTGATATGGGAAGGCGGGTTATCGGCAACTCGGACGTAAGGTACGTGCTTCAATCACGGAAACCTAGACAAATAATACTCGGTCTTAGACGTTTGTCCAATGACTTTATAAAAATATCAATTATGTATACATATGATGATTATTATATATGATGATCAAGTGGGTTTACATATTCTCGTTTACTCATTTTAGTGTTAAGTGTCGGTAACGTTTATACTAGTTTACTAGTTTTACCTATTTACGTATTTTAAGTCCAATAAACTTAATATTTAACTTATTTTAATCCATTTTGTACTTATATTACCAGTACATACACTTTCAAGTTGGGCCCAAATGGGTTAAGCCCAATAAGTTCTTTTTATGAGTGTTTATCTTATTTAGTCCAATTATTAGCCCAAGTATTAGTCCAATATGTTTACTTAGCTCGTTAATGTCCGTATGCCCTATAGTTCGGGTTTTATCGGTTTTTACTTGTTATACATGTCTATATATCATTATATAAGTTTTATAAAGTTTTCATTAGACGGGTCCAATCATCTAAGTTTTATTTAACAAAAACGTTAATTTTACGGCGATAGCCGAAAAAGTCGTAAAAATCAAGTTTATAATTTTATAACTTATAAAACTTAACAAGTTACCATTTTTATAAAATGTCCACTTAGTTAACCTTTTACATACTTATATAAATAAAATCCATAAGTTAGTGGGTTTTTATTTTACATTTTATACTATTAAATTTTGAGTGCTTATATAATAGTATTATACTTTATTTTCCAAAAATCTGATTTTTAACTTCATCTTCACCAAAACTGCCATATCTTGAGTTCTACATGGAGATAGAAGCTCAAATTTTTATCACATAAACTACATGATATGTGATACATTTAACTCTACTATGGCTACTGTTGAATCATCCTTTAAGTATTTTCTAAAAATCGTCCAAAACAGTAACTTCAGATTTATACCCTAAACTTGTTTTGATCATATCTCACTCATTATTTTGATTCCATTGCATGGCCAACTCTCACATGTGTACAAGACATTTAGCTTACTGTAAATGGATCCTACTTCATTATTTCATCAGTTCATAACATGTTTCTTTACTGTTTTATACAGCCATGTAAATTAATCAAGATTTTAACCTTGTTTCTTATGGTTTTTCACCTTTTTATCCATGATTATCAACAACAAATCCCCACATAACATTTTTATCATCATATAATCATCATAAATATATACAATAGGAAATAAAATACATGTGTACATAATCAAAATAACAAGATGATGAGGAGGACAATCTTTATACCACCAAGTTGATATAGGTTATGATTTTGACATGGTTTTTGATGGAGAAACTTGTAGACAACTATGACCATCTTCAAGACCACCATGCTCCATGAACTTCTTGTGGAAAATCAGCCCTAATACTCCATGGAAACTCCTCCTTTGATGTTATAACTTACACCAATCTTCATCTTTTTGGATGGAGATTAACATATGTTAGTTATAACATATGTTTATGGTTAGATTTTTGTCAAGTGATGGTAATTTAGGGAGAAGAATGGGACGGCATAACCAAGGGTGAGAGAGTTTGTGAAGTTGTTTTGCATGTTAGAAAGGGTGGTAATGACTTGCTAGTGGTTTTTGCTAAGACTTAGCTTCATTGTGAAGCTAAGTTAAGACATGTGTAAGATACACTAGTGATATCTTGCCACCAAAGTGGTATTTGTTGTTGTGTAGCCGGTTTTGATAGGGGTGGGACAAGTGTCCCACTTGTCTCATCCCCATTTATTTACGGGTACTCCTCGATTCTAGTTTCCTCGATTTGCGTGCCCTCGGGTCGTTTTACGAAAAACGTTTTTATAAATTATGAATCACCGTCACAAAACGAATCCAATAAAAATTGTTTCATCAAAAACGGAGTTCGAAAACGTAAATACGTAATCCTAAGGTTTCCGGTTTAGTCGTAAAGGACGTTAAAATAAAATCGTAAGTCCTAATCTCTTCTCGTAAATTTGTGAGTTTATGAACCAACACAAATTTAAAACTCCAAAATAATATTCACAGATAAATTTATTTTCTGAAATGTCGGACTATCACCAAGGACGGTGTATGTAAACGTAAGCACGTAACGTTGAATCCTCCGGTTTAGATGTAGTCGATGCTACTTCAAGACGTAAATTCAATTTACTTCCCAAAAATAAGTGAGTTCATATTTAAAATAATATTTTCAAATAATATTTGAGAATAAAATATCAATCGTAAATTGACGGATTGTCACAAGTATGTGGTTTCCGAATCATTGACTTTGCTGTGTACACCGTGACGCCACCTTCTCGAGACAAAACATAGACACGGACTGAATGGCTTTGACATTCGTCCTAAATCGGTAGCGTTTTACCTCCGGTCGGTGAAGACCGTTATATGATATTAAATATCGTACCTGTGATCAGGTAGATTCAATTAAGAATCTCCTTGACAGGGTTTCGCGGCTGTACTAGCCGTTCTCTTTACTCGACCGTCTCAAAGCAAGACTATGAACATAAAGATTGAATCAATTGGATAGATATCCGCTTGATTAAAGTCGTCAATTCAAATTCCTGGAACAAGTGTGATTCTTAAAGAATCTTACCATTGTTGCTTTCCAGTTGACACAAGTTTGATTCATAAGAATCTCACAAGTCACCTACCGTAGCGCTGTTTGATGTTGACGCTAGAAGGATTTCCATTCGTCACTGTGAATATTAATGAATATCACTCTGAATGTTCTGGCAAGACCATAAAGATATTGCGTAGAAACCTGAAACGAGTTTGAATTAATTCAGAATCAAACCACTGTTGCTTTTCAGTTTACATATGTTCAATTCATAAAGAATCTTACATATGACCTACCGCAGTGCTGTTTGATGTTAACACTGGAAGGATTTCCACTCATCATTGTGAATAATAAGTAGTATCACTCTGAGTGTTCTAGCAATATCGCAAGGATATAGCGTAGGACTCTCTTGATCTTCATCCGTGTGTCCTAACGAGATTTGATTGATCTCTTGGCTCTAGACTCAATTTGTGCACTTTTAGTGGTCGGAGGCTGGAGCAGATGCCACCTATTCAATATCAACTATCTCGGAGTGAGAAAGTCAATAGAAGTCATGTTGTTCTCCGTGACAATAAAACAAACTTCTTTTGAGAGAAGCCTGAGTAGCTAAGAAAGGGTTGTGCATACATCACTGGGTCCATGATGATTTTGTCTTCATGATGAGTTGACCCGGTTTCTGCCTAAGTTGTATGGAGGGCTTCTTTCTTTACACCCTTTATCCTTACATTTCTTTTTCATTCTTCAACCCCTTTAATGCTTACCAAGACATCATTACTGGCACCTTGTTGTGATTGTTCCAGTGCTAGCATCAGTACTTAGTCGGCATTCAGCTACGTTCACATTCTACTCCATCTTTCCTAAGGACTTCTAATAATCTATTGGATTGTCCCTGGGAAGATCCCTCCGGTTCTGGTTGGATCATAGGACTTAAACCTAACCACCCTTTTGACACTAACGTCGTGAATTAAAGATGTTGTGGGTATTTGATCGTAACCATGAAAACCACTTTAAATTCTAACAAAGTGTTTAAAAAACATTTAACACCTTGCTAGTTTTGTCGTTTTAGAAATGCTCCCCCTTCACATGTGCATCGATAATCAAAAGTTTTTCGCACATGTAGGTAAGAGTTAAAGTGCTTGAGTCTTACATTAGATCACATTTTAATCACATTTTCTCCCCCTATCTCTAATATATAAAATCTTTTGATATTAGAGATACCAAATTTGATTAAAATATATTTTGAAAAAATAGTCTTGAAATCTTTGGGAGAAAGATGTGTTAATCTTTTGCATGAAGTTAAAATGCTCCCCCTCAAAAATTGATCCAACTGAATTGTCATTGTGAGGATATGATCCACATTTCACTTTTTGAGGATGGGAGTTGTTGAACACACAATTTTTGAAAGATTTTGAATATCATTGAAAAATTCTTGAAAAAATTGTGTTCAACGCTTTTTGAAAAATCAATTCTCTTTGTCGAAAGGTTTTTCTAAAGCATAAACTTGAGTTCATAGACATTGAATGTCTTGACGAATCCACTCAAGTGTAAGAAGATTTCTCTTCTTTTGCTGAGGGTAAGGGTACTAAATCGTACACTCCCCCGTGAATATCGATCCGGGTTGCAATCTGAAAGTGATTACAAGCCATTGTGTTGAGCTCAAAACGTTGAATGTTTTGTGACAAGCTCAACCCGTGATAGATTGCTCTACCCGTTGTTTGGAAATATTTGTCCAAAATAGACAATTTCCTTTATTAAAAGAAGAAATGACATGTTTTGAAAAATATTTACAACTTTCATTCGAGCTTTATGTACACACCCGTGTCGTTATTGAGCGACATTTCTAGGCACGTCCATATTATCGATACTGAAAGACATGTCGAGAGGAATATTTTTGAATTTTGAAAGATTTTTAATTTTGTGTTTTGCTTTTATGTGTTTTATATTTTTGTATTTTGCGTTTTAAAAGATATTTACAAGTTGATGTTTGATAGATAAATCAAGCAGGCACCTTTGCCAGAATCTCCAGGTCTACTGGAGTCAAACATCTCATACCAATTTGCCTAATGAGGTACTCAAACCTATCTTTCGACAGAGCTCTCGTAAACAAGTCGGCTAATTGGTAATCCGTTCCAACAAAGTATAATTCAACGATACATCTTTCAACTTGTTCCTTTATGAAGTGGTATCTGACATCGTTGTGCTTCGTGCGGGAATGCTGTACCGGGTTGCAGGAGATGGCTATGGCAGACTTTGAGTCACAGTACATAGGTACTTTATCAAAGTGGAAGCCATAATCCGTGAGTTGTGTTCTCATCCAAAGAACTTGAGCACAACACGCAGATAGAGACACATACTCCGCTTCGGCTGATGAAAGTGACGTGCAATCCTGCTTCTTGGAAGACCATCCCACAAGCTTATCTTGACCTAGAAATTGTGCACCACCAGAAGTACTTTTTCGTGTATCAAGACACCCTGCATGATCAGAATCTGAATATGCCGTTAGAAAGAAACCGGTTTCCCTCGGATAGCAAAGTCCCAAATGAATGGTATTCTTGAGGTACTGAAAGATCCGTTTAACCTTCTTGAGGTGCTTTTCAGTGGGTCGTGCTTGATAACGTGCACAATAACACGTAGCATGTGAAATATCAGGTCTGCTTGCTGTCAAGTACATGAGGGACCCGATCATGGAACGATATCTCGTTTGATCTATTGGTAATC
Organism: Glebionis coronaria; assembly: GCA_025667525.1. Taxonomy (NCBI): domain Eukaryota; kingdom Viridiplantae; phylum Streptophyta; class Magnoliopsida; order Asterales; family Asteraceae; genus Glebionis; species Glebionis coronaria. The sequence goes on along the minus strand of CM046879.1, from coordinate 370,430,971 downwards.
CCTCCAAGTCAGCATCTAGCGATGTGGTTGATAATGGTGTCCCAACGGGGTCACATGAAGTCATACCATGCTTTTTGATTATCTCTTGACAATACTTAGCTTGGTTTATAAAGATACCACTTGGGGATCGGTGAACTTGAATTCCTAGAAAGAATTTTAGTTCGCCTATCATTGACATTTCAAATTTGTTGTGCATTACTTTTTCAAACCATTTTGAAAGTTTTGGGTTTGTAGACCCGAAAATAATGTCATCAACATAAATTTGCACAAGCAAAATGTCATCCCCATATTTATAAGTGAACAAAGTTAGATCAATGTAACCTTTTGAGAAACCTTTGGATACCAGAAATTTTGAGAGCTCGTCGTACCACGCCCTTGGAGCTTGCTTGAGTCCATATAGTGCCTTGTGGAGACGATACACCTTGTCAGGATAATGAGGATTGAAAAATCCTTCCGGCTGCGTGACATAGACTTCTTCCTTCAAGGGACCGTTAAGAAACGCTGTCTTTACGTCCATTTGATAGACAGTGAATCCCTTATGTGCAGCATAAGCAAGGAAAATCCTGACCGCTTCCATGCGAGCAACTGGTGCAAATGATTCATCAAAATCAATTCCCTCTTTCTGGCCATACCCCTTAGCCACTAGCCTAGCTTTGTTCTTGATGATCGTATTCTCTTCATCCATCTTGTTTTTCCAGATCCAACGAAGATTTAATGGAGTCACATTGTATGGTATGTCAACAAGTTCCCAGACTTTAAGTCGTTCAAATTGTTGAAGTTCATCCGTCATCGATTCAATCCAAGCATGATCAGCCATGGCTTCTTTGATATTTTTCGGTTCATCTATACTCACGGCAAGTGCGAACATACAAACATCGCCATCGGTTGCTAGTTGTCGTCTTGTACGAACAGGCTGTGAAGGGTTTCCAATTACGTGAACCAAAGGATGATCTCGGGTCCAATGATGTGTTGAAGGATTTCGTTGATAGAACGTATGCATATTTGACGAATCAACATGGCGAGTAGAAGACTCACCAGTTTCGTGTACCGGTGTAGAGAATGGGTTGTGAAAATCGTCATCGTCAGATAATGCACCGTCTGCTTGATGTGTGTTCTCTGGAGCAATGACAGTAGTTGTGGATGTTGTAGGATCGATTGTTAATGTGATATTCTGAGGAAGTAAATCTGCAACAACCCGTGTTGAAGTAGATGAAGTTGTATCCTTTTGTTGATGATGATCGGTATCATCATTCGTATCATGAGTGACAGCGGAAGACTTCGATGCAACTTGTTTCTCCCCCGTGAAATATTCATCAAACATTGGTCCATATAACATTTCCAACTCTTCAAGTGTCGTGTCCACTGTCATATCTGCTCTAGGAACATGTTCAGGAACCAGCTTTGAACTTGACGGTTCATTGCTGTGATCTTGAGTTCCGAGTTCCGTGCGGTTGTGAACGGAAGTCGTTTGTCGTTGTGGATCGGGACTTAAACTGTTTTGTTCAAGTGCCATTGTGTTTCTTACTTGTGAAACCCCTGAGACACATATTTCTCTGATATTTGTTTCTTCAGCAACCAAACTCTGAGAGTGTCTTTTGTTGAACGGTATAAATAAGGAAAACCTTTATGTTCTTGTTGAACCTTTACTTGATTACCTACACTTTCATCCCCTACACCTATCAATTCCCCTACACTTAACCATTGCAATGTCCTCATGCAATGCATTAGTTACAAAGCACGTTTACACTTTTCATCACAATCAATCCATATTGGCCTTTATTAAAAAGATAGAAAATTATGAATATTCAAAGGAAGAAGATAATCAAAAACATACCTTAGGGTTTTGAAAATGTCATGAATGATCATCATCCTCAAGTTTTCACTTTCTCTAAACCAAGCTTAAAAACGAGATCATTGTTATTATAAGTTAGCAAACTAACACGAACTCATGTGGGCCAATTATTCACTTAGACTCCCTTATTCCTAGGTGTATCTCTTATATTTTATTATTTTCTTGAATGATCACGAGGATGAATTTTTGACTTATTTCGATAATTATTTAGGCCAAAAATAAAGTGAACGATTTAATCAATAGTTAGCTAAAGGACAAAATCTTTTAAAACTGCTTCTCGGGACCTCATAAAGTTCATATCTTGGCATAACTCGCTTCACGATTTGAGACCTTTCTCGGACCGATATTTGGCAGCGACTTCATACTTCAAATCTTGAGAGACGTTCATGAAATAATGGTCTTCTCTTCAAATCTTGGACTTTGATATACAACGATCCGCCTCCTTTTTGGACTTAGATCTATTTATCCTCATACCTTGTTAGGGCCTTTTCGGATAGACTTCTCCATGACTTTTGGGGAGTTCTTGCTTTTCGTCGTGTGTCTCGATCCTTCATATTGATTTTCGATAAATGATTCTTCACATCACTTTTGGATCTTTAGCAACAAAATATTGCCCTCATGCCTTGTTAGGACCTTTTTGGACTCGCCAATCTTCGCAACCCGCTTCAATAAGTTATGCCTTGGCTATGAACTCTAATCCATACCGAGCAACTTTTAAACGATCTTGGGCTAGAAGCTAAGCAACTTTTCAAATCGTACAACCTTATTTATTACAGATAAATTTATTAACCAGCGATGGGAGAATAGGCTTATAATTAACTCACATAAATTCACGAAAGAATACCAAACTTATAATTGACTCTATCATTTCTCGTTCTCCACAGTTTAAAATCTCAAGGAATGAGACTCGTGGATGCTTAGCCTATTAAATCAAAGTTTTGGGTTTTCGAGTCATCTATAAGATCTTGCAAATTCTTAGACTTTTTCAAGTTTAGAAATCGCATTTTAAAGTTCCCTTGATAAACAACTCCCTATATAAAATCCTATCAAAACTTGACTTAAACACGTTAAGGATACTAGCTAGAGTAAACTTAGATAAGTAAACTCGGGTTGAGTCAAAAGATTCACAACGTTTGAACATTAAAACCACTTTATTAAAAATTTATACTAGCAAAGAAAGAAAATAAATATACAAATGGAAAAACTAATAGGCCAAAATAGATCAAAAATTTTGAAAAATGTCGAAAAATTGATTTTCCGGTTAAAATGAGGACAAATACAAGGAAAATGCCACTTAACTTCGATAGAAGTCCCCCCTACACTTAATATAAACATTGTCCTCAATGTTTAAGCTTGTGGGAGTAAACTCCCCTACACTTAGGACATTGTGCACTTTGTTTAAATCTCGCTAAGGAAAAGACAACTAACGAGATTCCTATTTTAATATTGGAAAATATAAAATAGTGAATCGAATAGAGTTTAGGATAGAACCAGGAAGAAGGGAACACGGAATCACGGTTCGTCAAAAGTCATCAAGAGTGTGTCTTTGAAGCTCTAATCCCTGCACATGATAAGAAAGAAAACAAGAAACACCAACGGGGCTCCCCTCTACACTTATGGTGAAAATAGGGAAAGATAGATAGATAATTGGGTTGCCTCCCAAAAAGCGCTTGTTTATATTAACCGAGTCACGAGCCTGACTCGTCCCCGAATTAAATGGTCCATGGGGAAGCCTCGAATGTAATATCGGGATCAAAGACCTTGTCCTCGTTCTCGGAGGACATCAATAAAGGAGAGGCGGGGGGATAAGTCTTAAATGGGAGAAAAGTCCTTTCAACATACGAGAAGTATGTGAAATCAAGATCCATGGGAGGTGGGGTGGATAAAGTAAGCACATTGTCATCCCCCAAAGACAATGGAGGTTGAGCATTCGGCAAAGCCGTAATCTTATCAATGATAATAAAATCAATGTCACCTTCCGGGTCAAAGCACTCATCCTCCATAAGAGTGGCTAAAGGGGAGGATGAAAGGTGCTCGGGAGGGGGACTTGGGACAATACCTTCCTGCAGCAAATTATCAAAAATAATATCCCCCTCCGTATCATTATCATCAATACATTAAGGCATGGAGTGTATGTCGATTTCTTCCAGCAATGGGTCATTATCTTCAACGGGAGGCATAGATGGAGATAAAGACTCGGAAAGAGGAGGAGAAGTCAACTCTTCGATTTGAGCAATAAGAAGGTGCACTTTCCGTAATCTATCGCGAAGCAGCACGTCTTCCACCTCATCCACACGATCAAGTTCATCGGTGAACTTCTCGTAAGCCGGAGAGAATAAATCGTCATCGCCCGCCTCTCCCGGTGGAGATTGAGAAATTTCAAAAGTGAAATTCTCATACCGGGGAGAAGAATCGTCATCATTTGGATCGACCGCTTGCGTAAAAGCAACGTCGTCCTGAAGCTCCATAGCAGGTAAGTCACAACCCTCATTATCCAATAATTTGTCGAGACCAACATCACTAAGCTCATTCAACGAATCAAGATCCTTAGACGTAGTAGGAACATCGAGAGTAAGAGCAGCAATTTCAGAAGATGGGTTGAAAGTGCATACAACATCGTCGCCATCATCATCGAAATAGTAGGAAGGACGGACAAGAGGAGGGGTAGAATCACTAAGATTAGATACTTGCTCTTGTTGCAGTCACTTTTCCTCCGCCCATGCTTCTTTTGTTAGAACAACGGGTTCTTGAAGTTGCATAATGATGGAGTGTGTTTCGTCATTCAAAGTAGTGAGTTGTTGGGCAAGACGAATTCTCTGAGAGGATTGATGAATCAGGGTCTGATGTGGGGGCTGAAAATTTTGAAAACCTGAATTATAGCACGGATGTGGCTCATAATAATTCAGTGGCTGACAATAAGAAGTATCGTGAGGGCCCCCACAATTTTGGCAACATGGGTATGGAGAAAAATCCGGTGCTTCTTGTAGATAGCTATTACCATTGTCATAATTGTAACCCGGTTCTTGCTCGTGACCATACGGGTATCGAACCGGGCACGAAACATGCCAATGAGAATCGCTTCCACAATAGATGCACGGGGGAACAGGAGGTGGATTCAAAAAGGACGAATTAGTCGAGTTGCACAAGGGACAAAATCCTATTTGTGTGTTGTCGATATCGTTTCCGCACCGTTCACATGTACACCATTGACAAGAGTCGTTCCCGTATAATCGTCTCCCACACCCGAGGCAATGGACATAAGAATCCATAAAGAAAAATAGATAAGCAAGAAGAATAGTTTTGGTGCAAAACTTTTGAAAAAGAAATGCTTTTTATGATTTTTCAAATGTTTTTGGGATTTTTGAAAAAATTTTGGACACGAAAAATAACGTTCACAAGTGAACGGATCCCAAAATCCATCGCGTCTCTCACAAAAAGCCGTTAATCCTCACGAAAAGAGCCGGCAGCGGCGCCATTTTAATGTAAGAATTTTGCTAAGTTGAAAATTTCGTTTCTCGGAATCTTCTCGAATTGATCACGGCTCAAGTGGAATAGATTAGTTGTTCTTGGTGAATCAAATGAAAGGGTTGTCGTTGTCTACACTAACTAAAAATTAAGACTTGAAACAAATAAAAATAAAATAAAGTGAAGACGGTAAAAGAATCAACAATGAAAGATTAAAACTTGACGAAAAGTAAATGACGAGAAATTAAAAGTAATAAAGCTAAATAACTCAAACTAAAGCTTAAACTAAAAAGGAAGACAAGTAAAAGTACAAATAAAGAAAAAGGCGGGAAAAGTAAAGCTTAAGAATTAAAAATATAAAATTACAAAAAACTGAAAAACTCATTCGAAATAAATCCCTTATCCGGAATAACAAAGTTCATCCGGAATATGTCACTTATCCGGAATAAACCAGTTGATCCGAAATAAGGCTTGATTCGGAATAAAAAAGGAAAAATGGTTGATTCGGAATAAACAGTTTGATCTGGAATATTTGAACATTCCGAATGAAACACTTGATCCGGAATAATCAATATTCCGGATGAAAGACTTGATCCGGAATAACCAATATTCCGGATGAAAGACTTGATCCGGAATATCAAGGTATTTCGAATGAAGTGATTGATCCGGAATATCAAGGTATTCCGAATGAAGAACCTTGATGCGGAATAATAACTATTCCGAATGAACTCAATTGATCCGGAATGATTAGCTTGATCCAGAATAATGGATATTCCGGATGAACAACATTGATTCGGAATGATGCAATTGATCCGGAATCTGGGAAAACATGAACACGAAGAACAGTGAAGAAGGAATAGAACACGAATTTAACCAAAACTAATCAAGATTAACCAAAAGATTAAACAAAAACATCCACAAATGATCTACTAACAATAACCAATCAATCCAAATCAGTAACACTAACAATCATAACCAAAATGATCAAAACCCACTTAATCAAAACCATAAAACTCAAGAACATGAACAATAAAGATGAAGAACAATTCAAACAAGAAAGGTAGAAAGAGATTAACAATAAAGTGAAGATTCAAGAACAATAAAATAAAACTTACTTGGAAATTAAATGAATTAAAGGTGCAATACATGAAATTAAGGTGCAAGAATTTAAAGTGCTAGAATGAAAATGGTGGAAGTGGTGGTTTTTCAAGCCACACAACAACAACAAAATGAAGAAAATCTAATCTATATATATAGGGAGATTAGGGAGGAGCTTAGGAAGCTTCCTCCCCTCTTTCTTCTTTCTTTAATTGCGTCATTAAGTCTTAATCTTCTTAATATTTTGACTTTAATGACTTTGTCTTGGGATTTCTTCAAACTCGTCTTGTAATTCTTCAATAAATTAGACTTGAGTTCTTCGACTTTTAGTAAACTTCCGTCTTTTGACTTTTTCTTCGATAAATCATCCGAATTGGTCTTGGACTTCCGTTCTTTTTGCACTCTTGATTTCTTGACTTCGTCTTTCGTCTTTTTCTTTGATAAAAGCCCGTGAAATCCCGTGTTTTCTCCACTTTTCACCTTTTCGTCCTAAATCACAACAAAAACACAAACCACGCATAATTCCGACATAAATGACATAAAATACACGTTTTGGCTCGGTTATTATTGTAATTAAGTGGTAAAAAGGATGGGTGTTTTCAAACCTATCATTCATCAAGCTATTCGCATGGCTTACAATCTTATGACTCAAAGAGTGAATGCTCATAATGCGAAACCGAAGAGTGCGGAAGATAATAAGAGAAAGTGGGATGGTGCACAAGGAAGGAATAATAACAATAATAGTAACTATTGTGATAATTGACGTCATAACCAAAGGAATCAGTATAGGGGTAATAACTATGTTGGCACCGAATAGAGGACAAGGAAATGTAAGGCAAGGAAATGAAGGTCGTAGAAATGACGGTCGAGGAAATGATGGTCGTGGTAATGGAGGTTAATGGGTTCGTACATTATGTAATAGATGTAGGTTGACTCACACTGGTCCATGTGCTGTTGTTTGTAATAATTGTGGAAAAGGTGGTCATATAGCAAGGGATTGTAGAGGAAGGAACGTTGCTATGGGCGCGAATACACAACGAGTGATTACTTGCTATACTTGTGGTGAAAAAGGACATATAAGCAGAGATTGTCCCAAGAGGGGTAATGGCTAAGGTGGTAACACACGTGGGAAGGCGTATGTCGTCAAGGATGGGGAGGTTCAACAAGACCCCAATGTTGTTACTGGTACGTTCCTACTTAACAACCGTTATGCTAATGTATTATTTGATTCTGGTGCGGATAGAAGTTTCATTGCTTCTAGGTTTAGTGATTTGCTTGATGTAGTTTCGTCTAGACTAGAGAATAAGTATGATGTTGAACTGGCCGATGGGAAGATAGTTAGCACTCGTACAGTTTTGCGGAATTGCACCTTAAGATTAGTAAATCTTTTGTTTGAAATTGATCTATTGCCGATCGAGTTGGGAAGTTTTGATGTTATTGTTGGGATGGATTGGTTGTCTCGTCATCATGCGGCTATCGATTGCGGAAATAAGACCATTCATATTGCGTATAATAGGAAAGTTTTGATTGTAGATGGCAACCGATGTAAGCCTCGCTTGCACATCATCTCTTGTGTTAAGGTTCGAAAGTGTATGGAGAAAGGATGTCTATACTTTGTAGCCCGTGTAGTAGAGAAGGAAACGGAGGTTAAGCGCGTGGAGGATGTGTCGATTGTTCGTGATTTTCTAGAGGTATTTCCCGAAGACTTACCTGGACTTCCACCACCGCGCCAAGTGGAATTTATGATTGAGTTAGTGCCCGGAGCTGCACATGTGGCACGTGCACCTTATCGACTCGCGCCGTTTGAGTTGAATGAATTATCTAAGCAATTGCAAGAACTTTCGGATAAGGGTTTTATTCGACCAAGTTCTTCTCCTTGGGGAGCCCCAAATTATTTGTTAAAAAGAAAGATGGTTCATTCCGAATGTGTATCGATTATCGTGAACTAAACAAGTTGACTATAAAGAATCGTTATCCACTCCCTAGGATCGACGATCTGTTCGATCAACTTCAAGGTTCTAGCATATATTCGAAGATTGACTTGAGGTCGGGTTATCATCAAGTTCGTATCCTAGAAGAAGATATTCCGATAACTGCATTTCGGACCCGGTATGGCCATTTTGAATTTCAAGTAATGCCTTTTGGATTGACGAATGCACCTGCGGTGTTCATGGATTTGATGAACCGGGTGTGCAAGCCGTATCTCGACAAATTTGTTATCGTGTTTATTGATGATATTCTGATATACTCACGAAACAAAGAAGAGCATGCGGGTCATTTGAGGGCTATCTTGGAGTTACTCCAAAAAGAAAAATTATATGCAAAATTCTCAAAGTGTGACTTCTGGTTAGATTCTGTCCAATTCCTTGGACACTTGATCGATAGCAATGGTATTCATGTCGACCCTGAAAAGATTGAATCTATCAAAAGTTGGTCTTCACCGACGACACCTACTGATGTGAGACAATTCTTAGGTCTTGCGGGTTACTATCGAAGGTTTATCGAAGGCTTCTCTCTTATAGCCAAACCGTTGACCAAGTTAACTCAAAAGAATAAGAAGTATGAATGAGGTGATGATGAAGAGAAAGCATTTCATGTAACACCCCCAAATTTATACAACTCAGTACAGCGGAAGACTAGTTGGTGTTACGGGATAGCACATTACTCACATCATAGACAACGCATAAAAATCGCGTCGTTTAATAATAAATCATTTCCATTCATAAACATCAACGTTACATCGGTCCCAAGTCATTATATTTCATACAAAGTTTTACAAATTATTTGAATGGAAAAATGTTGTTTAAGTGCGGGCCATGAATTCTTGTTGTCTTCCCGAGAATTACCTTCAAGTACCTGAGATAAAACATGTTAAAAGAAAAGGTCAGCGATAACGCCGAGTGAATTCATAGAGTTTAATAAATTCCATCAATATAATATCAGTATAAAATTATTACTGAAAATCATTTTGTACAAATCATTTTGATAGGCCATAAAATAGCCAAAGTCATTTTATACAAATCCTCATCGAAAATCATAATATAGGCATTTGCCTTAAAAATCAGTATACGAGCCAATGTCGTAAAAACATCATACGATACGTCTTATGACGTAGTATAAAATCAAATAAAAACCGTTATATGAATATGGTTATGAAAACCAAAATACAATCATAATATCAATAGTATGACCCTGTATTGCTAGTCAGGCAATACATCGTAATTCGAAGCGTCTAATAGTATTTCGGTGATTTGGATTATTATAAGCCGCATGACATTGTTACCTTACTAAACCAACAACGGGTAGCTAACCCGATACAAATTTTGCCCATCTAAAGTAGCGTGTCGTCACAAAGGTCACGCTATGTAAATCTTCTCATACATAAATTCGCTTACCAATCAATGTGGTACGACGGGGATCAACCGTCAAGGCGCGAACTGGGGTGATCGTCCCCAAATAGTACTATTAAATGCATAAGCGTCTACCAAATCCCGGTAGTTCACAATTCATGCTAATGGGACTTTTAGTGACATAACCTAACTTTAATAATCTATTTTATTTCATCTATCGGGTCCTTTAATCATTTAGCGGGTCATACAATCGGGTCATTCAATCATTCGGGTCCAAAATCAATAAACAAACAATCGGGACAAATGGTGTCCTATTTTATAAAAACTAACATGTTATCTCCCTCGCGGGTTTATAAAACATTTCATAAAAACATTTAAAAGAGTGCGAGGCTATGAACTCACGTTGATGTGGGAAGGCGGGTTATCGGCAATTCGGTCGTACGGTACGTGCTTCAATCACGGAAACCTATATAAATAATAATCGGTCTTAGACGTTTGTCCAATGACTTTATAAAAATAACAATTATGTATACATATGATGATTATTTATATATGATGATCAAGTGGGTTTACATATTCTCGTTTACTCATTTTAGTGTTATATGTCGGTAACTTTTATACTAGTTTACTAGTTTTACCCATTTACACGTTTTAAGTCCAATAAACTTATTATAAGTTATTTAACTTGTTTTAATCCATTTTGTACTTATATTATCAGTATTTAAACTTTCCAAGTTGGGCCCAAATGGGTTAAGCCCAATAAGTTCTTTTTACAAGTTTTTATCTTATTAAGTCCAATTATTAGTCCAATATGTTTATTTAGCTCGTAAATGTCCGTATTTCTTATAGTTCGGGTTTTATCAGTTTTTACTTGTATTAGTTACCTATACATCAGTATATGACTTTTATAAACTTTACATTAGACGGGTTTGGTCGTCTAAGTTTTATTTGGCGAAAAACGTTAATTTTACGGCGATAGCCGAAAAAGTCGTAAAAATCATGTTTATAGTTTTTATTACTTATAAAACATAACAAGTTACCATTTTTATAAAATGTCCACTTATTTATCATTGTACATATTTATATAAATAAAATCCAAGAGTTAGTGGGTTTTAACTTTACGTTTTATACAATATAATTTTGAGTGCTTATATAATAGTATTATACTTTATTTTCCAAAATCTGATTTTTATCTTCACTTTCATCAAAACTGCCATATCTTGAGTTCTATATGGAGATAGAAGCTCAAATTTTTATAACATAAACTAAATGATATGTGCTACATTTAACTCTTCTATAGCTACTGTTGAATCATCTTCTAAATATTTTCTAAAAATCTTCCAAAACAGTAACTTCAGATTTATACCCTAAACTTGTTTTGATCATATCTCACTCATTACAATGATTCCATTGCATGGCCAACTCTCACATGTGTACAAGACCCATAGCTTACTGTAAATGGATTCTACTTCATCATTTTATCAGTTTACTATATGGTTCTTTACTATTTTATACAGCCATGTAAATTAATCAAGATTTTAACCTTGTTTCTTATAGTTTTTCACCTTTTTGATCATGTTTATCAACACCAAATCCCCACATAACATTCTTATCATCATATAATCATCATAAACATATACAATAGGAAATAAAATACATGTTTACTATCAACTTTCCAGTTTTATTGCCGTCGATAAGATGTGAAGTTCTCAAAAGACTAATAATACTCATAATCCTTCATAAATTCAAGGATATATGGAGACATAACTACTATTAAAAGAGTAAGGTCAACGCATAATCTACGCGAGAGAATTTCAAATCAGATACAGACGAAAACATTTAACGAATATGAATATATCCCATGTTTTCATAATTTGAGTACGCATTCGAAAGCTCCTCGGATCTTTACCCAGGTCATTCAAATGAAATCAAATCATAAGAAATGATAGGAACGTCGATACATCCAGTCGGGTATCAACACTCGGAAATCAGATACTTTTCCTAAGAATCTCGCTACGGGAGAATTGGAGAAGAAAGGATTGTCAATTGTCAAATAAGACAATCTCCACAGATGAGTAAATTCGACTCAGAAGAATAGATGCTACAGGCACATATGTAGGTGTACCTAACACTATGTCCCTATTTTTCACTTCTTGCAGATCTCATAAAATTTAATCTTTCACAATCTTTAAAGAAAATGTAGTGTATATTAATCAGTTTTATGGTGACTACTAATCAGCCTTGCATAGTCCATTCCAAATTGTATGTAGGCGCGCAACTATATACAATTTCAAGATCAACGATGCAATACTCAGTTCGTCAAAATGTCATCATCATGTTTATAATAAAAACATTTTCATGCTTAATTCTTAAATAAGAATCAAAAATAAATTTACAAAGATTTTCTTTATTATGAAAACAATTAAGTTATCCAAGGTGTTTTATAAACAACTTCATTTTGATAACAATCACTTATAAATCTCACTTTGAATAATCCTTATAGTGATGAAAATTAAATTTTCTCAAAGGATACCGTTTTAACTTTATAAAAACCATGTGTGATCTGCAAAAGAGTGATGAAGAGTTGTTCACCAAGAATTAACTACGAATTGATAGGAAATGGGCTTTTAGCCAAATAATCATGAGGTTCATGACCTTGATGGCACTCAAAAAGAATAATTCACAACATAACTCAAATCGAGATGAGTACTTGTTCAATGGTTGCATCACTAATGCGGTCATTAGGATGAAGCAGTAAAAGATAGATAACATCGATACATGTAGAATTTAGCAATCAAAGGTAGTCTTTCCATTAATCACAAACAAGTCAAAATTGTACCGTAACACATTATGTGTCACTATGTCATACAATTCTCAGAACTCATCCTACTAACTGATATCTCAGTTAAGTTAGGGATTTTTTTAAAAGATACCACAATGAATATTAATCTACAAGAGTCATTAGGTGTTCCACATGTCCCAGAAGATCCATCGGTCTCAATTCAGAAGAAGATTTCTTCAATTATTTTCTTGGACACTAGGCATCCTCATTAGTAGACAATGGCCTAGGAACAACCTTTAACACGAAACTACAATCATTTAAAACCTTATAATTCAATCACAAAACTTAACGACTTCTATTTATAATCTCATATTCCATATGGGTTAAATTTTACTTTATTCAAGTTTCAACCAATTTTATACTCAATTCAATATCCTACCTCATATTCCAATACTTTCAATCTTATTCTTCGGCCTTGTAAAGGCAATACAATCTCAATATAAATCAACACTTAATTTCCAATTCTATTAGCTCTTACAACAACAATTATCAAATGAGTCATTAATATGAAATGACTTGATCATTCAACTTAGACTTCTCGGAAAGGTATTAGTGGCATGAGGCTTTTGGGTAATGGTTCCAATAACAGCCTCAAGTGCAACATTCACCCTTTCGATTTCAAATTTAAGAATTGGATGACAACGAATCAGATGACATCTTTCTAGGTGGTAACGTTTTGTCAAACTCCACTCTATAAGAAAAGATCGTCATGACATCGATATCAGTTTTAATCTTGCCAATTCTTCTTCAATATCACAATCAACTAATATCTACATTTCTACGAATATCAACCATTTGTTGGGATCATAAATATCCACAACTTGGTTTAGATCTAGGATAGCTAGAATTCCTACGAGAATAGCTTCGATTAATTTACTAGGGGAGTTAGGGTTACTTGTGACAATCGACGTCGTATAAATACCTCGTATAAAAATCAAATTAATCATCAAACAATCATGTAAAAAATTACATCATATATATATAATCCAAGTTATATATATATTAAAATAACACTTCTCAGTCTTGGCCTTGTCGGTAACTCGGGAATTCTTCGGCATCGTTATAGTCAAAAGATTTTTAGACATTTTTAGAAAAATGTTTTAGGTTAAAAGATTTTGAAAAGTTTTATTCAAAACCTTAGTTTTAAAAAAAAATCTTTCGTTCTCTATAACGAGAGCTCTGGTACCAAACTGTAACACCCCCAAATTTATACAACTCAGTACAGCGGAAGACTAGTTGGTATTACGGGATAGCACATTACTCACATCATAGACAATGCATAAAAATCGCTTCGTTTAATAATAAATCATTTCCATTCATAAACATCAACGTTACATCGGTCCCAAGTCATTATATTTCATACAAAGTTTTACAAATTATTTGAATGGAAAAATGTTGTTTAAGTGCGGGCCATGAATTCTTGTTGTCTTCCCGAGAATTACCTTCAAGTACCTGAGATAAAACATGTTAAAAGAAAAGGTCAGCGATAACGCCGAGTGAATTCATAGAGTTTAATAAATTCCATCAATATAATATCAGTATAAAATTATTACTGAAATCATTTTGTATAAATCATTTTGATAGGCCATAAAATAGCCAAAGTCATTTTATACAAATCCTCATCGAAAATCATAATATAGGCATTTGCCTTAAAAATCAGTATACGAGCCAATGTCGTAAAAACATCATACGATACGTCTTATGACGTAGTATAAAATCAAATAAAAACCGTTATATGAATATGGTTATGAAAACCAAAATACAATCATAATATCAATAGTATGACCCTGTATTGCTAGTCAGGCAATACATCGTAATTCGAAGCGTCTAATAGTATTTCGGTGATTTGGATTATTATAAGCCGCATGACATTGTTACCTTACTAAACCAACAACGGGTAGCTAACCCGATACAAATTTTGCCCATCTAAAGTAGCGTGTCGTCACAAAGGTCACACTATGTAAATCTTCTCATACATAAATTCGCTTACCAATCAATGTGGTACGACGGGGATCAACCGTCAAGGCGCGAACTGGGGTGATCGTCCCCAAATAGTACTATTAAATGCATAAGCGTCTACCAAATCCCGGTAGTTCACAATTCATGCTAATGGGACTTTTAGTGACATAACCTAACTTTAATAATCCATTTTATTTCATCTATCGGGTCCTTTAATCATTTAGCGGGTCATACAATCGGGTCATTCAATCATTCGGGTCCAAAATCAATAAACAAACAATCGGGACAAATGGTGTCCTATTTTATAAAAACTAACATTTTATCTCCCTCGCGGGTTTATAAAACATTTCATAAAAACATTTAAAAGAGTGCGAGGCTATGAACTCACGTTGATGTGGGAAGGCGGGTTATCGGCAATTCGGTCGTACGGTACGTGCTTCAATCACGGAAACCTATATAAATAATAATCGGTCTTAGACGTTTGTCCAATGACTTTATAAAAATAACAATTATGTATACATATGATGATTATTTATATATGATGATCAAGTGGGTTTACATATTCTCGTTTACTCATTTTAGTGTTATATGTCGGTAACTTTTATACTAGTTTACTAGTTTTACCCATTTACACGTTTTAAGTCCAATAAACTTATTATAAGTTATTTAACTTGTTTTAATCCATTTTGTACTTATATTATCAGTATTTAAACTTTCCAAGTTGGGCCCAAATGGGTTAAGCCCAATAAGTTCTTTTTACAAGTTTTTATCTTATTAAGTCCAATTATTAGTCCAATATGTTTATTTAGCTCGTAAATGTCCGTATTTCTTATAGTTCGGGTTTTATCGGTTTTTACTTGTATTAGTTACCTATACATCAGTATATGACTTTTATAAACTTTACATTAGACGGGTTTGGTCGTCTAAGTTTTATTTGGCGAAAAACGTTAATTTTACGGCGATAGCCGAAAAAGTCGTAAAAATCATGTTTATAGTTTTTATTACTTATAAAACATAACAAGTTACCATTTTTATAAAATGTCCACTTATTTATCATTGTACATATTTATATAAATAAAATCCAAGAGTTAGTGGGTTTTAACTTTACATTTTATACAATATAATTTTGAGTGCTTATATAATAGTATTATACTTTATTTTCCAAAATCTGATTTTTATCTTCACTTTCATCAAAACTGCCATATCTTGAGTTCTATATGGAGATAGAAGCTCAAATTTTTATAACATAAACTACATGATATGTGCTACATTTAACTCTTCTATAGCTACTGTTGAATCATCTTCTAAATAGTTTCTAAAAATCTTCCAAAACAGTAACTTCAGATTTATACCCTAAACTTGTTTTGATCATATCTCACTCATTACAATGATTCCATTGCATGGCCAACTCTCACATGTGTACAAGACCCATAGCTTACTGTAAATTGATTCTACTTCATCATTTTATCAGTTTACTATATGGTTCTTTACTGTTTTATACAGCCATGTAAATTAATCAAGATTTTAACCTTGTTTCTTATAGTTTTTCACCTTTTTGATCATGTTTATCAACACCAAATCCCCACATAACATTCTTATCATCATATAATCATCATAAACATATACAATAGGAAATAAAATACATGTTTACATAATCAAAATAACAAGAAGTTGAGGAGGACAATCTTTATACCACCATGATGATGTAGGTTGTGATCAAAACATGGATTTTGATGGAGAAACTTGTGCATAGCCAAGACCATCTTCAAGACCACCATTCTTCATAAACACCTTGTGCAAAATCAGCCTCAAGACATCATAAAAACTCCTCCATGGATGTTATAATGACCACCATTCAAGAGAGCTTCAAGAGGGCTTCAACATATGTAGAAATAACACATGATTTTGTGGTTGATTTTTGATCAAATGAGGGTGTTCTTGGTGAGGATGGGACGAAATCCTAGAGAGAGGAAGAGAGGATTTAGTTGTTTTTGCATGTAACAAATGAAACTAGGTGTGTTGTGTTGGTGGTTTTAGTTAGTGGAAGGCTTACATTGTAAGCTTGTTACATGTGTCTTAGCTTATTAGCTAAGCTTGGCACATAAAAGGGGTGAGGTGTAGCTAATGTAGCCGGTTTGAGTGGGGGTGGGACAAGTGTCCCACTTGTCTCATCCCCATTTATTTACGGGTACTCCTCGATTCTAGTTTCCTCGATTTGCGTGCCCTCGGGTCGTTTTACGAAAAACGTTTTTATAAATTATGAATCAACGTCACAAAACGAATCCAATAAAAATTGTCTCATCAAAAACGGAGTTCGAAAACATAAATACGTAATCCTAGGGTTTCCGGTTTAGTCGTAAAGGACGTTAAAATAAAATCGTAAGTCCTAGTCTCTTCTCGTAAATTTGTGAGTTTATGAACTAACTCAAATTTAAAACTCCAAAATAATATTCATGGACAAATTTATTTTCTCAAATTTCGGACTGTCACCAAAGACGGTGTATGTAAACGTAAGCACGTAACGTAGAATCCTCCGGTTTAAACGTAGTCGATGCTACTTCAAGACGTAAATCCAAATTTCTTCCCAAAAATATGTGAGTTCATATTGTAACATTAAAATAATGTTTTTAAATAATATTCGAGAATAAAATATCAACCATAAATTGACGGATTGTCACATTTCAATTGCCGGATGGACCGGATGACTTTATTGTGTATTGTGATGCTTCGCTTAATGGTCTTGGAGCTGTTCTAATGCAGAAAGAAAAGGTTATTGCTTATGCCTCTCGTCAACTCAAGACTCATGAGGAAAATTACACAACACATGATTTAGAGTTGGGAGCCGTTGTGTTTGCTCTAAGATTATGGAGACACTACTTGTATGGTACCAAATGTGTGGTTTGTACCGACCACAAGAGTCTTCAACATATTCTTAACCAAAAAGAGCTGAACATGAGGCAAAGAAGATGGGTAGAACTTCTCAGCGACTATGATTGTGAAATTCGCTACCACCCTGGGAAGGCGAACGTTGCAGCCGATGCGTTAAGTAGTAAAGAAACGGTTAAGCCAATGCGCGTCCGAGCGTTGGTTTTGGCTGAACCGCTTGTAAATATTCCGTCTCGAATTCTTAATGCTCAAACAGAAGCATTGAAAGAAGAAAATCTCAATGCCGAGAACCTTCGAGGTATTGACAATAAATCCTTTGAAACTCGTGGTAATGGTACTAAGTGTTTCATGAATCGATCATGGTTACCACTCTTTGGAGGACTAAATATTCCATTCATCCTGGATATGAAATGTACCATGATTTGAAGCAACTTTACGGGTGGCCCAACATGAAGGCCGATATAGCTACTTATGTCAATAAGTGTTTGACTTGTGCAAAGGTCAAGGCGGAATGCCAAAAGCCGTCTGGATTGTTGCAGCAACCAGAACTTCCTGAATGGAAATGGGAGCGTATTACAATGGATTTTGTGACTAAGTTACGGAAGACGCCGAGTGGTTACGACACAATCTGGGTAATTGTGGATCGTTTAACCAAATCTGCTCACTTTATCCCGATGAAAGAAACGTACAAGATGCACAAACTGACTGATATCTATCTCAAGGAGATTGTCTGCAAACACGGAGTCCCAGTATTGGTTATTTCTGACAGGGATAGCCGATTTACTTCCAAGTTTTGGAATTCGTTGCAAGACGCTTTGGGTACTCAATTGGATATGAGCACCGCTTACCACCCACAAACAGATGGTCAAAGTGAAAGAACAATTCAAACCTTAGAAGACATGTTACGAGCTTGTATCATTGATTTTGGAAGTAGTTGGGATAAACACTTGCCGTTAGTTGAGTTATCTTATAACAACAGCTATCACGCAAGTATTAAAGCTGCACCTTTTGAAGCTTTGTATGGAAGAAAATGACGATCACCTGTATGTTGGAGTGAAGTTGGAGATAGTCAGCTTACTGGACCGGAGATTATCCATGAGATGACGGAAAGAATTATGCAAATTAAGAATCGATTGTAGACCGCTAGAAGTCGTCAGAAACGTTATGCTGATGTGAGGCGTAGGCCGTTGGAATTTAAAATTGGAGATAGAGTGTTGCTGAAAGTTTCGCCATGGAAAGGCGTAATTCGATTTGGAAAGCAATGGAAATTGAGTCCTCGTTATATCGGACCATTCAAAATCCTTTCGAGATAGGTCCAGTAGCCTATAGACTTGAATTGCCGCAAGAGCTGAGTAGCATTCATAATGTTTTTCATGTGTCTAACTTGAAGAAATGTCTATCGGATGAGAAACTCATTATTCCACTGGAAGAAATTCGACTTGATGAGAGAATGCATTTTGTTGAAGAACCAGTGGAAGTCATGGATCGTAAAGTGAAACAGCTTCGTCAGAGTAGGATCCTGATTGTTAAGGTCCGCTTGAATTCGCGTCGTGGACCAGAATACACTTGGGAGCGCGAAGACCAATTCCAAAAGATGTACCCATATCTTTTCGTGAAGAAGTCGACAAGCTAATCAAGTTAACAATATGGGACAGATTTTCTTTATGGAGAGGAGGCTGTAGTATCCCGTTAAATTTCTAAGCATATGGACAATCCCTTTAACGTTAATGAAACTTATTTCATGTAAATTATTATTTTGACGCTTTTTGAATTTTATCGTCTATGAATTATAGTCATTTTACGACTAACCGGCGATAATGAATCGTAATTATTATTAACGTGTCGTTCGTTAAGCACGTTAACGTCCATTGAGCCTATAATTAATATCTAAATATCAACGTTCTACGAATGTCGATGTTTTTATGTCATATTGATAGTTTATTTTTCGTGTTCTACGTGTATTTTTCAAATCGCGTAACTTTAAAAATATCGGATACTGATAATACCCGCTTTAACAAAATGCGGGACAAAGTTATATTAATTTATCTCATACTATGTTTTATAAAAAAAAGGGGCTAGTTGACACGTATCTAAGGGAGATACGTGTCATATATGTTACATATGAAACCAAATGATGCTACTACAATTTCAAAACACATCATTAGCTTCACTCGTTTCTTTTTTTTCTTTCTTCGAATATCAAACAACTAAAGGGAAATACCACCGAATCTCATCACAGTGAGTTGATATTTTGTTTATTCTCATCCTATATGCACATGTCCATTATATGTTATGCTTGAGACTTTTAAAGGAAAAATCTAAATACTCTACTCTTTAATATATCCATGTAAAGTGTCTATAACTAACTAGACTTCATTTGCTGGGAGAAGTAAAAACGTGGGTATTTGACAACATATAGTGGGTTCTGATATTTTAAAATAGATTAGAATGATAGGCATGTCTTTTGTGATTATTTGGCCGGTTGGCCCGTCTTATGACGATTCCTGGATAGTGAGTTACGGCCAAAATACAAAACTAGGTTCAAGTCTGACCTTTTGTTTTGTGGGCCTGTTTTCTCATATAATTTATATATCAACCCCTAAATAGGAAAAACTAAAATTTGTAGGTATAATCATATAGAAACAGTGTGCATCGGGTGGTTTCTCAGTTCTTTACGGTTTGGAAATGGCGGCTAAAATGGATAAACTGAATTTGAATGTAAAACGCAGCCTATATTTCTATTGAGAAAAAGGAGATTTGAGCTATGTTAAAAATGATTTGAGGGACAAATGGACTTAAGATAATTATAGTACACAAGTTTAGAGTCATTTTTATATAAATAACTCATTTATATAATTTATGGTTTAGGAAAATCAACCTAGTAAGCAGAGCATGTCGAGAAATTATCAAGATTCAATATTATTAATAGAACATAAAAATGGGCTTATGTATCAAAAAGGGAATAACACTTTGAAAATGATAAATGTTTATTAAAAGTTATATAAAAAGTTTATAAAACTTATACAATGCCTAAAACATATTAAAATACATTATTTGCATAATTCTGACTTATTTCTCGTACCGAGCCTAAGACGCGTTTCGTCATCTTTAGGTGTCGTGTGACCATGTATCAGCTGTTGGCGTCTATTTCCGATTGACGTTTGTGACTATTATATCAAGTGAGTTCATAGCCTCGCTCTTTACTATTTAATTGTTTTATAAATCCCGCGAGGGGGGATACATGCTTGTTTTTAATATTGAGCACAATGATTTGATGGTATGCTTTCCCGATAGCTATTATGTGTGCTAAGTGCTATAGTGCCAAAATTTGGAAAGTACCTAAAACCTATGAACTGTTAACTACTTATGATGGTTAGGCACTGGTACAGACAAATGGATCCATTAGGGATGGCCCCCACCTAGGCAGGACACACCTGTGGGTTGGAGGATCAGCCAGGTGTGTTGTATGAGAAGTAAGTGAGGTATTCGGCAAGATACCTGAATAGGGCGTTAATTATACTTAAGGCTTCGGTGTCATGGCTTAGCATAATAGTGTGGTTATATGATATTGTATGTGTTACATTATCACTCGATGAATGAAAACTTCTGTTCAAAAATTGATTGTTTATATAAACCTATGGATTCACTCGACCTTTGTGTTGATGTTTTAGCATGTATTTCTCAGGTGTTTAGGTAATGCAAGGATGCATGATGTCGCATGGAAATGTGTTTTGAAGAGGATGCATATGTTATCATTCGAAAGACTTTTGAAAACCTTCTAGTTTGTTTATGTTTATATTATGTACTTGTAATGTAGGGACCTGGTGTAACTCTGATAACACTTATTATTCGAATGATAACTATCTTTTGAAAACGTCCCATATAGAGGTCGTTTTCTATAACTTATGTGATGTGCTATGAAGTAATACCCAAATGAACCGTCCGTTGCCTATTAGAAATATGGGGGTATTACAGGAGACGTGTGTCTTGACGGATGTCTTGACACGTATCTTTAGATGTGAAAATGAATAAAGTTGAAAATTTTTGTCATAACACCAGAATTGGCGGATCGGTTGGACTGCTGGCCTTTGTACTTTTGGTCACGTCCGTTACCGGATTTCCTGTTGTTAATGATAGAACAATTGTTGTTATGGTAGCAGTCACTATCGCCTTGTCTGTCAGTTCTATGACGGTCATTATCATGACCGTGATTCATGTAACTATTATGCTGAGTGGCCGGCTGGTACCGGTTCCCACTCTTATGCTTGAAAGACAACTGAGTGATGTGTGTCATTTAACGGAGAGGTCAGGACATGGAATGTGATGGTAGTTGTCTAGTGGTGAAGTATATTTCTTGTCTGGTCGTTTCGATCTAACGCCTTCGTCTTCGTCTTGTAGGATCTCCAAGTTGTGAGCAGCATCAGCACTTGTATAATATCGGCAAGTGGAAATACACCTGAGATAATTAAGAATTGACTAGCGAATACTCATGCAGTATTGTAAGTGAAATACACATGGATTATGGTACGTGTATTACACATGGGATACGGTACATGGAGTACACGTGGAATACGGTACATGAAGTACACATGGAGTATGGTACATGGAGTACACGTAGAATGCACATGAGATGATCGGTATGGGTGCCAACCATCTGACATGATTTTAAAGGAAATAATTGATTAAACGGTCAGAAAAGTGAACTAAAGCGAGCAACATGATAGCCTAGCAATTCCGGTATAGACATAAATCTATATCTATACTAATTATAAAGGAGGGATAGCTATTGTTGAAACTTGAAAATTTCCTTTGTAGCTTCTCTTGTAAGTTTTATTCTTATTGCAAAAAAGGAAACTAACAATGCAATGAAACGTAAAGAATTTGGCTGTCATCCGCTTTTAAGAATATTAAAACACACACAAAACATCTTATTATCTCTAAACCCTAAAATACACAGCCGCCACAACAATCATATCACCTCCTTGATCTGCCGAATTCGCCACTATCTCTCGATGGTTTAGGTGGTTTCAGGTAGTTCCGGTTTGGGTTATGGTTTGTCGGTTTGGTGGCTTTGTGTGGTTGGTAATTTTTTCATATTAGTTCAT
This sequence comes from Glebionis coronaria, assembly GCA_025667525.1. Taxonomy (NCBI): domain Eukaryota; kingdom Viridiplantae; phylum Streptophyta; class Magnoliopsida; order Asterales; family Asteraceae; genus Glebionis; species Glebionis coronaria. The sequence goes on along the minus strand of CM046879.1, from coordinate 370,408,414 downwards.
TCCCTAACTACATCATAAACACATCCACGCATTTAAAGACGATTTTATGATTTGTACATTAATTAGACTGAGAGGGGTGATTTGTGTTGTATACAAAGGATGACGAGTTGCAGGGTGATTTGTCTTCACATTCAGGATCCCCTTAGGTACACCGAAATTTTGAGTTTTTAATGTATATTTTGGGGTTTCTGAATTTGAGTGTCGATTAATTTGAGGTTTTATATTTTTGTTTATAGGTGTTGCTTTTTATGATTTTTTAGGTTTGATGTAATGTTTTCTTTTCTATTGCGGGTTAGCAATTTTGTAAACTATGAAAACTTTTGAATACAGACTTTTTGTTTCTTTAATTTATGAATTTTAGTCTTATAATGCTTCTAATTCTTACTATGAATATTTAATTTATAGACTGTGAATTGGTTCTATCTTTTGCATTATGTTTTTTGGCAGCATCTCCGCTGGCATTGCAATATTAACATATGAAAGGAAAACAAAAAATTGTTGCTAAGCATACTTATCCTAAATTGCCTGATGAACAAACAACAAGCGATTTTATCCAACTATATTTTGTATATGTTATGTATGATGTCTTATATGCATATACAAAATCATTTATTGATAGAATGGCATGTGATTTTGATACAAGTAACCGTTTATTAGAAACTGCTCGTTACAACTATCTTCCGCCCAATATGATCACGAACGAAGGTGTATCTTCTTCTTCCGTATTGAAACGAAAAAAGCGTACATATCAGCAATTGTGGCGTAGGTGGATTTGGTAACCCAAATCTTTTAATAAGGGTTCTTGGGAGGTTTTTGATGTTGAGGCAATGATCTCTTCTGATTTTCAGGGATTGACAGATTATGAGGAGAAAGATTTTAAGCTTTGATCGAAAGGTGCAGCAGCTTGAAGATCAAAGAAACACCCACGAGTCTTGCCTATGATACTCGCGGCAAGGTACTTGTGTTCATAATCATAAATGCTTTTTATTTCATAGATTGCTTATAAGTTGACACATTTTGTTTGTTTTAGGTTTGAGTGCCTACAAAAGCTTTGCCACATTTTGTTCTATCATATATCACATTAATCCACCCCTCTTCCGAAACACCCCTTTCATCGAGAGCCCAACCACCATCAGATAACTACCATCGAGACCAACACCCACCGGAAAGGGTTGTCTTGTTTTAAGGTATTTTTGAGTTATATTATCTGATCTATGACTATTAATAAAGTTTTAAGGCCATTCTTTAATAGATCTATCGATTTGAGTCCCCAAATTCTAGAAATATGTCTAGAATTATTAACAACGTTTTCCAACTAATTAAAAATCGATTTTTGCCCAAACTGATTTTTTGGCTAATTCTGGGTAACATGTGGCAAATTTGAATTTCTAACTGTATTCCTTTTTTCAAATTTTGAACTGTTGTTGGAACTCATTACAGGCCGGCATGGCGAATAGAAAGTATGAGTATGTGAAGTCCTTTGAACTTGAATATGAATTGATGTATCCTAACCTCATTGTAGTCCGAATTTATGGTCACAATTTTGAAAGGTATTACTTTGTTTTTCTTACTTTTCACCCTAACTTGTACTTATTAGTTATTGTATTAGTTATGATTACTTGTAACCATCTACCTGATTTGGCAGATTCTCTGAAATTAACCGAGTTTGAAAAACCGAATGATGAAAGAGCTCTAAATTTGATGAATTCCTATGCAACCTTGTTGATGGAGCAATACCCTGATATTGTCTTTGCTTATGGTTATGGTTATGGAGCAGTACCCTGATATTATCTTTGCTTATGGTTATGGCGACGAGTATAGGTGAGACTTCAAATGTCAAACCTCCTACTATATCGATGACTACATGATTTTTTTTATATATGAAATATCTCCTGCAGTTTCATCTTAAAGAAGGAAACCAAATTTCACCGAAGATGAGAAAGGTAATTAAATATATGAGATCTTTTTTTCAAGATTTTTTTTGGAATCATATTTTCTTTAGTGTTGCCTGCCTTAATGACGAAGTTGAAACTGCAGCAAGATTCTTTCAATAATTGGATCCTTCTTCACATTTCTTCAAGAGGACATAAGATCGATCTACTCCTCTTTTAGGGCTCGAGTCATAACCTGTCCATCAGCTGACACTCTTCTAGCATATCTTGCATGGAGACAAAGAGAACGTGAGTATTTTCTTTGCTCACCCTGTTTGTACACCTATGTGAATGATTACTTAAACGACCCTACATGTTCTTCTAGGTCATTCCAACAATATTACAATACGTGCTTCTGGATGTTGGTTAAAAGTGGCAAATCAGAATAGAGGCACGGGAAAGTTGAAGGTGTGTATTTTTTATATGCTTAATGTAGGTATCTCATTTGTTGAAGAAAAAGCTGATAATGTTTAAAATGCATAATATAGAATACTTGCGATATCTTAGAGAGCAATTTAAAAATCTTGTATCTAAATTGAACCATGATAGTGCTTAGAAATTACCGTATTAAAATAGTTGTTGATTGATTATCGTTTCTTAAGTTTCGACTTCTTTATGGTACTATGTTGCATATCCCACAAGGCTTCTAATATTGTATATGTCTTATATATAGGATACCCAAAAGGAAGAAAAAAAGAGATGCTATTCCATGAATTCGGTATTAATTACAAAAATCTTCCAAGCATTTACCGCCAGGGTTCTTGCATTCTCAGGACAGAGGTTTGTATTATGTCTAACTTTTGTATCTATTCAATGTTTTAAGTATGCATAAAGTCCCTTAATAGGACAAGTAGCATGAGGTGCACACAATTTAAAAAAAAATCTACACTACAATATTTCTAATACTTACCTTTCACTCAGGTTGATGAAACCTTTGAGATCGATGACAATGAAGCCCCTGTCATAAGACTTCGGAATAAGCTCATAGTTGCCCATTATGTAAATATAGCCTCAAAAAGATTCTGGAAGGTTATTCCCCTCTTCGCAAGGAGATTGCTTGTTTTGAGCAGAATGTCAATAATATAAAACCGGAGTATATTAAATTGTTTCACTTTGATAAAAAGTTGCTTCCATTTACGTGGACTGTCATACGAGTACATGGCTCTCATTTTCACAGGTAAAACCATATTGTGAAAAATTACAAATGCTATAGTAAATTTAGTTTTCTTAATTCTATTTCTTGTATTCCTTTCTACTAGATTTTGCGACGTTCATGCATTTGAGAAGCCTAATGACGAGCAAGCTCTGAAACTTATGAACTCATATGCAGTGGCTGTGCTAGAGGAGTTTAATGACATTGTATTTGCATACGGAGAGAGTGATGAATACAAGTAAAACTTCAAATTAATTTTATATTCATTTATCTTGTGCTAATGTATTATGTAGTTGGTAATAGTGTCAACATTTTTTTTATTTTCAGCTTTGTTTTAAATGGGAATAGTCATCTTTCTCAAATATGTGCCAAGTAAGATATGCACCTTCAGTTTAAGCTAGAATGGTACACAAGTCTTTTCAAGTTGTAATTAATATTGGTCTGCCTATCCTCTTAAGCCTTGTAGTGAAATAATATCTACAATTTGCTTGTCGTTTACTGCTACATATGTGATGAAATGGAGAGCATTCTTCCCGCAAAAAGAGTTGAAGTGCTTACTAAATTTTGATGGAAGGGCTGTTTGCTATCTAACATATCCTATTATTCGAGATTATCTAACTTAAGAGACAAGTTGACTGAGTAAATTTTTTCATCTTACTCTTCAATTTATTTAATTATTTTTCTTCAGAAAGGGATAATGTATGCGGAGGCCAAGGACCTGGGGCGTATCTGCCAAATCATCGGTCGGTGGTTTACCCTACGGCGGATGTCGAATTTTTGGGCCGAGCTGGATTTTCATACAACCTTTATTCATTTAGGCCACTTCCATATCGAAATTACTTTTTACTCCACCTAAATATGTTTTTGGTTTCATCCAATAACGATTTTGGAAAAAAAAACATGTTGGATGACGAAAATGACTTTAAAAGTTTACGAGTGTCGGGCTTATTTACATCCTTGTACAATTGTCTTGTTATTCATTTTTCAAAAATTGATCATATGGTTTTAGTTATTTATCCCTCACATGCCATTTCTGTTACTTGTTCTATTTTTTTTCAATTTGTGTAGGTCACATAAACAATCAGTATATTACTTGCTTTTGGATGCTTGTCAATTGGGCAAAACAACAAAGGAAGCTCAAAGCAAATTAAATCTCCCAACTTTTTCTTGTATTTATACTTAGAACTTCTTTTTAAACATATTATAAGTGTCCAGCTAATTTGCACCTTATAATGTTTCATAGATGAACTGAAAATTTGTCAATCTCTCTTTTTTGTATCTGATTACTGTAAATACTGTTTTTTGTAATGAGAATGTTTGTTATGCAAGGGACTCAAACACGGGAGAAGAATCAAATACTCTCCGAATTATTTGGTATTGATTACAGTATGTTTCCCATAATGTTCTGCAATGGTGCTTGTGTATTGTGGGACAAGGTCATCTATCTCTCTCTCTCATCAGAGCAAACTTGTTTCTTTTTAAGATGGATTTTTTTGCACAAGTCACAACCCATAACCTCTTAGCTTGTTCGCTGTGGATTTAATGATACTTTTTATATGTCAATGTGTTTATTGTAGCGCAAGTATCGTATATGTTTCTTCATAACTAATAAAAAAACAGTACTGAGATTAATATTATTGGATTTGTTGAGTAAACATCGCATGTTATAGCCGTTTGTAATTTGATTTTAATCTTTTCATGTTATATTTTACGTTATACAGAGCACTTACCACAATGCCATATATCATTAACCGTCTGCCGTTAAGAAATTTGAGTTGCTATGCACGGGTATTCTCCTATATCATCATATCTACATTTACATGTCACATCACACGAAAAACTACCACAATATCATATCATTAATTATATGTCGTTAGGGATTTCCGCCGCTATGCGCGGGTATTCGCCTAGTCTAATTACATAGAGAAACACAAAAGTATGATTAAGCGAAATTCAATGATGATCAGTATAAAAGCATGATTAACAAAAACCAACCATGACCATCATGAAAGCAGGATTAAATAAATCAAGCAATGTCTAGCATGAAAGCATAATCAACATGACGAAAACATAATCAACCTAAGGAGGCATGAAACATAATCAGCATGAAAACGAAATCCACATGAGTGTATGAAAACGTAGTTGTCATAAAGAACATAAAAGAATAATCGACAGAGATTTAACATTGACTGGTGTGGACGGCAATACTTCAATCCACAAAATTCGAAAAAAAAAGACATGTGACTAATTATAGATGATTATGGTTCAATCCATACTTGTCAAATTTCAAGGAAAAACATCATGGATAGAAATTAACAACATGGGACTAAATATGGATGGTTGTGGTCCAATCCATACTAGTCAAAACTTCAACGAAAACATCGTGAGTAAGGATCAACAATACTAAAAAATAATTATCATTAAATGGAATGTAACAAACGTCATTTTAGGGAAAGCCTGGTGACTACCCACTAGTCACAAGTCAAGTTTTAGAGCCTACAGGTCGAAACCTTGGGCTCTGATACCATAATTGTAACACCCCACATTGATAAGTAGACCATTACATGATAATTATGGCGTGTCATCAAAGCATACAAGGTAATATGTCCTAAAACATACATGACGAAAAAGGAAAAACCGGAATCAAATATCGGCTCCCAAACATAAACCCAAAACATGTATAAAGTAAATGAAGTGCAAAAGGAAAATAAGTATAAGGTAGCTCCCATCCTATGCACGTCCTCTCGATGCTAAGTCTGTCCTTGGGTACCTGCCGTTTGGGTCATGGAAAGAAAATATATGGTTGAGCAATACGCTCAGCGAACGAATATAATGACATGATAAGAATAACTTAAACATAATTAAAGATTTGAAAAGCAGCGGAAGATGTGTATGTCCTGGAAAACCTGGAAGTTGTTAAAAAATAGATTTATACTGGAAAGTCTTCTGTTCATGTTTATACTGAAAAAGTCTTATGTTCATGTTTATACTGAATTGTCTTACGTTCATGTTTATACTGAAAAGTCTTACGTTCATGCATGCAAAGCAATTTAAATGCTAAGAGCTCATATAGGTCATGATTTATATCAACGTGCATGAATATATAGAGGAGTGACCTCGTCATGCAATTAGAGGGGTGACCTCTAATTATATAAGTCTGGATGGAGTGATTAGCTCCAATATGAGGGATGTAGAGCACACATCACAATCACCTTGTAAACTTGCAAAACATGTACTAGGATGCACCCATACGCCCCACATGATAATAATAATAATGGTCAAATAACTGAAAGGGATGCCGTGAGTAATCACTCTCGTCGTGGAAGAGTCATAACGCCGGTGCCTCAAGTGTTATGGTTATGGTACCTCCATAACTTGGTGGACATGGTCATGCATGTATATAGCTCAGGAAAATTAAAAGGATAAAATAGTAATTACTGAATGTTGGGTCTAAAAGTTGATGTGGCAGAAACTCAAAACAAAGAAAACATGAGTATATTATGTTTAGTCGCTGACACGTGAGTTTTAGCCGCTGACATAATATAGACGCTAACGTAATTCTATTTAGGGGATATATTTGATATATTGTGGGTCGATATATTCAGAATATAGTTTATCTAAGTAGAATATTTTATGTTTATCTGTTCTTATCTCGTGTAAACCCTATTCCTTACACTATAAAAGGAACCAAGGGTATTAGGTTTATTCATTCATTCATATACAATGTACCTAAAGTGTATGTCGTACTAGGCGTGGGAATAAATGTATACACGTCTAGTGTTTGTTTTTTATTTATATATAAGCAATCGTTGGGAGAAATTCATCTGGTGTCGTTGTTCTTAAACACCTTGTTAAAACGTTTTTCATTCTATTTCGCCTTGATTCAAAAAAGTGAATGAGATTCGTTCGTAGCAGCCTAAAGATCTAGGAAAATTTGGTTTCCACAATTGGTATTAGAGCCTCTTGGCTCTCGATGCTAGGATCAACAAGGTGTTCGTGTTGGTGAGAAAGAAGAAAAATCCATATTAGGGTTTTTCTAGCAGTTTTGTGTGCACAACATCAGTAAGAAGAGCATAACTTTTTCGTGAACCATTGGATTGCCACGAATTTTGGTATGTGTATTCTACACATATATCGCTAGATGTTCACAGGAGGGATTGCTGAGATCAGTCTCCAAGAAGAAGTTATAGCATGTCGAAGTTGACAGCATATGATAGTTTCAAGTTTTCTGTTTTTTGCATAAAATCATGAATTAGGGTTTCTTCAAACCCTAGATCGATTCATAAACAGAAAAGATGATGTTCCGTATTCGTTTTGTTTTTATGGTGATCGATTCCCAAACCCTAGGTTAGGGTTTCGAGTTTCAAAATCAGTTTTAGCGTTTTTATGAACAAACCCTAGATTGGTATTATTACTTGTTGCTGTTGTATAATAAAGATGTACGAACAGAGGATTTCAAGAAGACAAGAGTATTTATGTTCGTGTATACAGCTTGGAAGAAAGCTTTGATCAGTAATTTAAAAGAATAAGACAAGTAATGATAGTATTTGTAGCAGATTGAAGGATGTAATTTTGGCGTATTTAAAAGAAAAAAAGTGAAGGACGTATGATGCTTTACGATCAATGATACATGTAACACCCCCAAATTACCACGCAGCGGAATACCACTATGCGGCGCTACTAATAGCACATCACACACAATCATAGAAAAGGACCTCAAAAGAGACGTTAAAATGTTATACAATCTTGTCTAAAAAGTATTTCTCATCCCAATATATAAATCAGAGTAGCGTTTAGTCCCAAAAACCGTTACCAATCACAATACATTTATTAAAGATTTTAAAAGTCATTTATTCACTACAAAGGATGGAAAATAAATAATATAAAATTTAGACAAGTAAGCACCAACTTCCTCCCTGCATGCTCCGCTGCTATCCATCTTGATTACCTGAAATACATACTTAAAATCATCAACACAAAGGTTGAGCAAGTCTATAGGTTTTACAAATCATCATTCGAACACAAGAATTTTAATCATGTCAATCTTGTCACACAGACAAGTCATATATATATATATATATATATATATATATATATATATATATATATATATATATATATATATATATATATATATATATATATATATATATATATATATATATATATATATATATATATATATATATCGATAAATGCCTTAAGCTCATGCAACTGAACGTTAACTATCACGTCAAACCGAATCACTTACGGCGCCCCTACTAACAGGTAATATTGTCATATACCAACGACCTTTTATACATTATATCCCTTTCAGGTGATCACAAGGATACATACCCTAGGATAAGGCTGTCAAACTAAATAGATCTATCAAATTTATTAACGTTTACCTTGCAAGGTAATTAACAGTTCATGAATTTCAGTGACTTCATAAGACAATGGTACTTAGGCATTTATCATCATATTCGGGTCCAGCATACCGAAAACAACTTGTGTTCCTTTTATAAAAACAAGCATGTATTCCCCCTCACGGGTTAAAAATTATTTATAAGATAATATAAAAGCGAGGCTATAGACTCACTTTAATAAGAAGTACCAACAAGAAGTTCTTCGAGACGAGCAGACGAATGCCGATGTATCAACCGCGACCTATAATAGTTGCGTGTACTTAATTTCACACTCATAATAATATAACACGAAGAATGATATTTTATACTAGTATATATGTATTAACATGCATACAAATCGATACTTAAGAATTAATGCTCAAAAATCTAATAAAAATATATATTTAGAAAAATTCGACAATTTTGACCTTCTTAACAGCTTTGACTTTCAGGTCTGACCCGCTTAATTGACCGACTGAACGACATTTTCATGATTAAATATTAATGCATTTTGATGCAAAACGACAATTCAGAGAACTTTCTAGTTATACCCGAGACCTGAAACGCAACAGAAATTGACCAAAATGCCCCTGCAAGTTCTGCGCGAAATTACAATTTTAACGTTAAAATTTCAGATTTTACTTGTAACTTTTACCCCGTTACTACTCGTTTTCCGGTCTGATTCCCACGCATCAAAGGTAAAACAACATTCTGAACAACTTTCGTGTTTCGGCCGAAAGCCGAAACGGACCAGAAATGACCGATTTATCCCTCGCATCAGATCTGTTAAAAAGACAATTTTTTAGAAAATGCAGATTTTCAATTAACTAGAAGACCCTCAAATATTCAGTTTCAAAACCACTTTCATCGCGGTAGACGTAAAATAACATTTTAAACAACTTCACAGTTTTACTCGAACACTGAAACGGACCATAAATGACAGATTTACCCCTCGCATTAGATCTGTAAAAAACGACGATTTTTAGAAAAAAACGCAGGTTTTAAATTAGCTAGAAGACCCCTAAATTTTCAGTTTCAAGACCACTTTCCTCGCGGTAGACGTAAAACGACATTTTAAACAAGTTTTCAGTTTTACTCGAACCCTGAAACGGAATAAAACTGGAGGATTTTGCCCTTTTTCGGTTCTGCATCAGATGGTGCTCCTAAAACTTGAAAATTAAAACTAAAATCTCCTGTACAAAATGAAGGATTAGGAGACTATTTATAGGAGAAAGGGAAGTTGTGTTGTTGCTTCCTTCTTTCACTTTGTCGTCTCGTCTTTTTAAATAACTCGTCTTTTTAAATAACTCGTCTTTCTCGACTTTGTCTCGGGATTTGTCAAATGATAAAATGAACTTGTCTTATAATTTTATTCTTTTATTAGACTTGGTTCTTCGACTTCGTTAAACTTCCGTCTTTGGTTTTTTTCTTCAATAAATCTTCAGAATAGGTCTTTGACTTCCGTTCTTTTTGCACTCTTGATCTTTTGACTTTGTCTTTTGTCTTTTTCTTCGATAAAAGCCCGTGAAAGCCCGTGTTTTCTTCCTTTTTCATATTTTAGTTCTAAAACGTAATAAAAACACAAACCACGCATAATTCTGACTTTTACGACATTAAATACACGTTTTGATCTCGTTTTTATTTGATTTAAGTGGTAAAAGGATAAGTGTTTTCACACTTATTAGAAAGTGTTAACCCAAGTTGGTTGGATGTGGCGCCCCACTGGTAGAACTTTAAATATTATAGGAAATGCATGCCCTTTAACAAGGATCACTCCCACTAAAGCGAAGAAAGCGTGCCCTTTAACTAGGAGTACCAAGGCAGAAAGTAAATCGATAATTTTTCAGAAATTCAAACGAGCGTAACTTGCTCATTTTTAAGAGTTAGAAAGCCCATTTTTTTATCAAAACGTGCGTAAAGACGAGCCCCACGACTAGAAACAACCGAAATTTATACTCAAAATCAGGACATCAACTATATAACTTTTACCCATGATCAAATCAACGGAAATCACACATGAACTACATAACTTATCAAATCAATATGCATGCAAGTCAAAATCAAATATTGAAAAATAAGAACTTACAAAGCTAACAAAGAAGTAAGAAATCGAAATCAAACCACTCCTTAGTGGTTGTTTGTATTCAACCGACTACCCCAACACTAATGGATGATCAAAAACGACTTTTGGTAGCAACCCCAGTTGTTTTCAGCAATATCTATCAGCCCTTAATACTTCTCAAGCATAAAATTCGGATTACACCATCATTGATGATTTCTTGAAAACTTTGATTTTTCTAAAACACATTAATCATGTTAAATTGATGGTGGGATTTATTTCGGAATGATAGGTGAATGATTTTGGATGATTTAATTGTGATTTGGTATAGAAAAATTGATGGTAGTGATGATGGTTGTTGTTGCTGTGTCGAACCAGATAGGAAGAAAGAACAACAACTTTCTTTTTTTTTCTCAAAATATGGTAAGTGTATGATTTATTTAAGTAGTGCTAGTAGTGAGAATAAAAGGGATGTTTGGCAACAAGTTTTGCTAGACAACTTATAGAAAATTAAAATAAGGGTGTGTTTGGTTTAGTGTTGGGCCGCGGGTATGAATAAAGACAAATGAGCTTCGGCTCAGTTTTTACTAATTAAAATTAAATATAATTAAATCTCGAGCCCGATAATTAAATTAAGGCATAACAAATTATAAGAACACGCTTTCGACTCGTTTTCAACCAAATACGAACATACGTCGAAAAATACTAAAAATAAAAATAATAGCTCACACGGCTAAAATATGGCATTCGTCGTCTTCTCGATTATTTATGTGATAAATGCCATTCGTCAAAACATCAAATAAAGTCTCAATCATCGGTTTCAACGTAAACCGTCAAAAATACAATACTTACCATCACTTGGAAATTCAAAATCAAGTACATAGTTAAGGTAAAATGATGGCGTTAAGTTCGGCGTATTATATTATCACCTCCTTTAAGGAGCGACGTCCCGACGCTCACCTCACCTCATAATCGTATTGCGTACCACTAGGAAAGACGAGGGCACTTCTTCCTAAAGAAGTCCTCACGATCCCACGTGAATTTGGATTCACGATCTCCACTGGTTTTTCTTACAAAACGCAACTTGTCGTCAAGTTGTATCTCACCAAAAGGGAAGGAATAAATCCTTATCCTCCAATCACTCCTTCAAGCTCAACGCATAAAAATTTTATGAATTACACGAAGCTTACTCGACGAAAAGAGTAGATGACAGGATTTTCGGGTAAGTCCAGTCAAAAGGAAGGTTGCAAATTAAAGGATATCCATTGGCCGGATAGCCATGGACGCATATA